>CM070818.1:0-516509 GCA_036326025.1 Chrosomus eos | reverse complement strand
ATGACAAAGAGGAAACGTATTTTTTTATTTTGCAAGGGGAAGAAGTCTAATATAATTTTTTTGCAGGAAACGCATTCTAATGTCGATGATATTATTTTCTGGTGTAAACAATGGGGAGATGAAGCTTACTTTAGCCATGGCACTTCAAGGTCAGCAGGAGTCGCCATCCTCCTAAATAACTTCAAAGGTCATATTGTGTCCCAGAAGGCAGATGAGTTTGGTCACTGGCTGATTCTTATTATAAACATTGATGGTCTGAAATTCATCTTAGTCAACCTTTATGGCTATAACATTAGAAGAGAAAACCGAAACCTACTTGAACAGATTGGCTTACATTTAGATAATCTTAAATTAACTCACTCAACTGGTAACATCATAATTGGAGGCGATCTTAACCTAGTTCATGATGAATTTTTTGATAAATATCCTCGCAGACACTCTGCTAGTCACCCAAACACCATATTTACAAACTTATGCGAAAAACATAATTTGGTTGATACTTGGAGACACTTTAACCCAGGAATATCTAAATACTCCTGGTTTAGCTCAAGTCACAATTATAAATCCAGAATTGACCACTGGTTAATTACAAATAATTTACTGCTTTATAATATTAGCTCTGATATTTCTGCTGCACCACTAACAGATCATTGTGTTATCTTACTACAGATCAAACCCAATGATAACAATGTTCACTCACACACATATTGGAAGTTCAATTCCAGCCTGCTCAAAAATAATGACTACTGCCAGAAAATCAAATTGTTAATTAAAGAAATTGCCAATTATGAGGAGTTAACAACTGCTACCAAAAAGTGGGAATTCCTAAAATATAAAATACGCCAATTTTCTATCTCATTCAGTAAAATAATTAAAAAAGATAATGAAAAACAAGAAGTAGACATTATTAATCAGTTAAATTTTTATTGCAATAGGCCAAACCAAACTGAAGATGATAGACTGAAGATATTAAACCTCCAACCTAAACTGGATGAAATTTACAGTCGTAAGGCCCTAGGAGCCTTCATTAGATCAAGGGCTAAGTGGATTGAGGAGGGGGAGAAAAATTCAGCGTATTTCTGTGGTCTGGAAAAAAGAAGACAGGGGAAAAATAGCATCAGATCCTTGTTAGTTGATGATAATGAAGTCACAGATGAAAAATTGATCTCTTCAGAAATCTGGAAATTTTATAGCCAGCTTTATAGCTCTAAATTTTCTATTGTGGACTGTGAAAACTTTTTTCAGGAAATAGCACAACATATTCCCAAAGTCGAGGATAGCTTCAAACAAACATGCGATAATCAAATAACAATTACAGAACTGGATGCAGTAATTGGTCGGCTCTCTCTCAACAAAGCCCCCGGTTCTGATGGTATCACAGGTGACTTTTACAGACATTTTTATGTAGATTTAAGAGACCTGCTGATACAAGTTTTTACTGAAATTTTTGAAACATGCGTGCTTCCACCAACAATGAGACATGGTGTTATCATCTCAATTCCAAAACCTGGGAAAGATCCCAGAATTATAGATAACAGAAGACCCATTACACTTAGAAATTCAGATTACAAACTTCTAACTTGTATCTTCACTTATCGTCTTCGAACAGGGATCTCAAATCTTATTGCAGACACACAGTCAGGGTTCTTAAAAGGGAGGTCAATCCATAACAATATAAGACTGGTAATGGACATAATTGAGTATAGAAGCCAAATAGAGGATGATGGTTTCCTTCTCTTTCTAGACTTCTATAAAGCATTTGACTCTGTGGAGCATCCATTTATTCTTTCGGTGCTAGAACACTTTGGTTTTGGAGTCAAGTTCAGAGAGTTGGTTGGTGGATTATATAGCGATATTAATAGTTGTGTCCTATTACCTAGTGGTACCACCCCGAGCTTCAAGATTAATGTGGGTATTCCCCAAGGTTGCCCCATCTCACCATACCTGTTCATTTTAGCCACAGAAATGCTAGCAATCTATATTAAAAACTGTTATGATATTAAAAAACTTAATGTACTTGGCACAGACATAATCAGCCAACTAGCAGACGACACAACAATATTCTTAAAAGATAGATACCAAATTTCAACAACTATTGCCAAAATTGAAAAATTTTCCAAAGCCTCAGGCCTAACATTAAATTTAAAAAAGTGTGAATTGCTGGCAATACATGACACTTTACTGAAAGACATCTGTAATATTCCTATTAAATCGGAAATTAATCTAAGGACCAAAAACAAAGCCAACTTTTCAATGTAGAAAATAAAATTAAAGAATGTAAGTCACGACTAAATATATGGATACAGAGGGACCTATCAATTCTAGGACGAATTTACTTAACTAAGATGGAATGTTTATCGAGATGTATTTACCCAGCCTATTCCAATGCCATTCCAAACAAACTGATTAAATCTATCAACCAAATCAACCTAAACTTCGTTTGGAGAAATAGACCACATTATATGAAGAAAAGCAATATGGTTAAAGACACAAAGGATGGAGGACTAAAAGTTATTGATTTTGACTGCCTTAATGGAACCTTAAAAATAAATTGGTTAAAATCTTGGATCAAACACAACAACTCATTTTGGTATTGTATTCCAAATACTTTATTCAAGAAAATAGGAGGTTTAGATTTTCTACTTAGAGCGGACTTTAATGTTCACAAATTACCTATATCCTTATCAGAGTTTCACAGACAAATACTCTTGTATTGGAAAATGTTGTACGTACATAACTTCTCACCCCACACGTCTGTACTCTGGAACAACAGATATGTTCTGCACCGTAACAGATCTCTGTTCTTTGAAGACTGGTATGGGAGAAATATATGGTCCGTAGCTGACTTAATGGATACCAATGGTCATTTCTTAAATTATGAACAATTTTGCATCAAACATAATTTCCAACCCTTAAAATCAGACTTCACTAAATTACATAAAGCGCTACCTCAACAATTTGTCTTTCTAATAAGAAACACTTTGGCATTATCCAATACAACCACAATTGGCCCCACTATCAATTCAAGGGATCTTTATTCTAGATAAAAAATGCACTAACCACTTTATTAGAAATTGTTTTACTGAATACCTTTACCCTGAAAGGCAAAATAAAAATAACATCATACAAAAATTTGATAAAGAGACAATTACTAAACTAAGAACAATGTATCTAACACTCCCTTTACCTCCCAAAGTGAAAGAAACTCACTTTAAAGTGATGAACAACATTTATCCTTCTAAAGAATTACTGAGACTTCGCTTTGGTATAGATGATAACATGTGTACATTCTGTGAAAATGATGTTGAAACTACGGACCATGTGTTTTTCTCATGTAATGTGATACAGATATTTTGGTGTGATGTACATACATGGATTAAGCAGCAGATATCTTCATTCCCAACCTTTATATCCAGAGATGACATTACATTTGGTTTGATATTGCAAAGCAAAAGTGATGAGCTGTGTATT
Source organism: Chrosomus eos (assembly GCA_036326025.1). Taxonomy (NCBI): domain Eukaryota; kingdom Metazoa; phylum Chordata; class Actinopteri; order Cypriniformes; family Leuciscidae; genus Chrosomus; species Chrosomus eos. The sequence goes on along the minus strand of CM070818.1, from coordinate 513,038 downwards.
AATACAATTGTATGTCTAGCTAAATTCTTCATTCACAAGTGTAGAATTTTGAAATCATCTCCCAAATTTGTTGTTTTTTTTAAATGAATTTAAACTGTATATAAAATCCTTAAAAATTCTGAAAGGTCTAAAGCACAAAAAATATGATACCTCAAACACTTCCCAACTGAGATAAATGGATGAACAAGTCTGAATTCACCCCTTATGTCATGTATGTTTTATTATAATTCCTTACCATTTATTTATTTAATGTTTATTTTTCTTACAAATATCCTTATTTTTGTACTTTGATACATTATATTCTTGTTGTATTAAGAGCTGCTCCCTCTGGCTAATTTTCCTTGTATCCTATTCTGAAGAAAAGGAAGTTATGCAGCCATGTTTGTTTGTAAATCTTGATATTCAATAAAAAAAAATAATAAAAAAAAAAAGTTCATTTGTCACGTGACAAACGCAATGAACGATCCGTTCATGAATGACCCTTCACAGAACAGAGCAAGGCGAGCATTTGTGCTTATAAAACTGAAAGTTTTTTATTTATTTTTGAAATGAGCGATGGTTTGGCTAGATAAGACCCTTATTCATCGTCTGGTGTCGTTTAAAGCCCTTTGAAGCTGCACTGAAACTGTCTTTTGGACCTTGAACTGTTTGGGTCCCATTGAAGTCCATTATATGGAGAAAATCCTGGAATGTTTTCATCAAAAACCTTAATTTCTTTCGACTGAAGAAAGAAAGACATGGACATCTTGGATGACATGGGGAGAGTAAATTATCAGCAAAAGTTTTTTTTAAAAGTGAACTAATCCTTTAACAGACTTAAATTTGACTATATCACCACTGTGAAATACAGCAAGAGTACCTACAACACTCAGTTATAATGATGGGTTTTTAAATGTGTTGTGCACAAACAAAATTGAACAACATCCTTAGTTTCACACAGACATAAAAAATCTGCATATCAATCTCACCAATGGTTGCAATAAATAATAATAAAATATCAACTCTGAACATCACATTACAGGCTACAGAAAAGTCGCAGCAAAAATACAAGCACATAAAATACATAGAGCATTTTGCAAAAAGTACATGTACATGTGTGAATGGTTTCATGAATGGAGTGAGCCTCAAGTAACACTTTTAGTGTGCAAGACAAAAAAAACTAATGTTTCATGCTCAGAAATTCAATAACAAGTTACCACAAAATCAAGATTCATAATGACTATAGTTTTATTAAATGCTGAACACTAAAGGGGCTCATTTAAGAATATTTAATATGTAAATTTGATAGATACTTCATAAAGAAGACATATTTTTTTTTCCCTATAGATGCGTAATGACCAACTCTCTGATGACAGTGATTCCTCAAATAACAGCATTGGACTACCTCCTTCATTCAGTAAGCATATTTCATGATGAAATTAAGGACAACATCAGTTTTGAATTATCAAATTTAAACATCAAATCACCCTCGGATAATAACAATTTTAAAGGGGTCATATAATTGTACATGCACTTTTACAAGTTGAGTTGTTTGTACTTAAATGTGTGTGTTGGCAGTGCCTGTACACAACCATCATATAATTATAAAAATCCATCCAGTGTTTTAGTTTTAATCTCCTTATATGTTTTTTCCCAGTCTCAAATTGAGCCGTTCGACCGTGTGACATCACTAAATCAGACGCCCCTCCCACGATTGATACTGGAGCACTGTCTATGAGCAGAATGGCTCAATCGTGGGATCGTGGGAAATATTACCTAAAACAAAACTCAGCCACTGTGTCTTCAGCGGTTCGGATTTAGGAACATTAAAATGACTGCTGTGTTCCTTATTACACCCAAGAACAACGTCAATGCGTTCATGTTTGTGTGAATCATTTCACACACCAGACTGCTTTAAACAAGGATCAGTATAAAGCTGTTTTTGCTAAGAAGCTACTCCTGAAAAAAGAATCTAAAATTGGTGTCTTCTTACAGTACTAATGATAATTTTTAATTAAAGTATATTACAAACTTTTAATTTAGACCCTAAAGAATCATATTAGCTTGTACAAAAATTGCATTATATGACCCCTTTAAAACAAATATGTGTAAAAATGTGTTTGGACTAAATCTATTTGAAAACAATCATGTTGGAAATTAATATTAAATTTAGTCATGTGCATGGGCATATAAATATCAATTGATACATCAAATTCAAGTGCTAAAATTCTTTGATGCATCGCGATTCTCTCTTCTGAGCTTAATTTTTTTCTTCAAAATGATTTATGATTTGTTGGAATCCGTCAAAAATACTAATTCGATACCAATTTTATGAAATTTGATACCAAAAACATGAAATTACATTACATATTACCTAAAAAAAACTTTTTTTGGTTTGTCAGCCCATTGCAGTAAACTACTGGCTACAGTGTATAACTGTTTTTCTACTTTCTGTTTATTACTTTTTAAATACATTTCGTCTTTTTATCCCACACCTTTTATATGGGAAAAATATCCCGTAAAAATTATTGCAGTCACGGATCAAAAATTAAAGCTGCCGTCGGCAACATTTGTTTGATCATATTCAGTGAATTCGACACTATAATCCGACAGAACAACATAAATAAAGTGGCTTTAGAAAAAAACTACTTGGTTACTCACGTAACCTCAGTTCCCTGAGTTAGGGAACGAAGTATTGCGTAGCTATACGCAGTGGGAAAACTCCTTTTCCTCGGTTTTACTGAACCTTATGTAAAACGCATTTTTGCAGCTGCACAGCTAACGCCCTGAGCGTCTTGCTCGCTCATAGGCTGTGCTGCAGCAACTGCATATCCAATGGCGTGGACGACTCTGACGTGCGACCAATGGGGTCACTCCACGTCAGAGCCCGTCATAGGGGCGAGGCCTAGCCTATATAAGCCCCTGAACTCGCCAAAATAGCAGGTTTATACGACTGAAGCGACAAACCCCAGTTAAAATAGTGCGGCCAGCTACGCAATACTTCGTTCCCTAACTCAGGGAACTGAGGTTACGTGAGTAACCAAGTAGTTCCCTTTCGAACGGTCACTTCGTATTGCGTAGCTATACGCAGTGGGAACGCTATGCAAAACGCCGCACAGAATAACTGGTTGCCACTGCAACTCAGGAACCCCTGAGCAAACAGAACAAGCCATAAACCATTTATATGCATACACTAAACCCGACACCGTCGGGTTTAGGTGAATACACCGGTAATTCCTGACAGGGTCAAGAACATGAACACCACCAGCCTCAGCCGGTTTATAATATGAAAAATTGTAACCGGCAAGAAGCGGGTTATATACATACATATAGAGAATGTGATATGCACAGTAACAAGTAATGACCAGACCGGACACTGTCGGGGCCATAATCATACCGAAAGCACCCCTGCCTGTAGGGAGGGTACTTCCAAATTATAGAATTTCATAAATGTGGACGGCGAGGCCCAGCCGGCCGCCTCACAGATGTCTTGAATGGGAAAACCAGATGACCACGCCCACGACGAGGCCATGCCTCTGGTCGAATGGGCTTTGACACCTAACGGGCAACCCTGGCCCGCTGCGGCATAAGCCACAGAAATGGCCTCCACTATCCATCTAGACAGCCTCTGTTTAGTGACAGGGTCCCCTTTGGACCGACCACCAAAGCAGACAAAAAGCTGTTCTGACTGTCTAAACGACGCAGAACGCTCCAGATAGATTCTCAGCGCCCTGACAGGGCAGAGAAAATTAACCTCCCCATCCTCTGTGGAAGGGGGAAGGGCTAACAATGTTACCACCTGCGCTCTGAACGGCGTTGAGAGCACTTTGGGTACATAACCATGCCTGGACTTGAGAATGACTCTGGAATCACCAGGACCAAACTCCAGACATGCCGGGCTCACCGAAAGAGCCTGCAGATCTCCCACTCGCTTGATAGACGCCAATGCCAACAGGAGGGCCGTCTTTAGCGAGAGAAGTTTAAGATCAACCGACTGTAGCGGTTCGAAGGGCGGACCCCTCAGAGCCCCTAGGACCGTAGATAGGTCCCAGTATGGCACAGAAGGAGGTCTGGAGGGGTTAATCCTCCTAGCACCTTTTAAAAATTTTACAACCAGGTCGTTCCTTCCCAGTGACTGACCGGCTACCAGAACATGGTGAGCTGCAACAGCGGCCACATACACCTTGAGCATGGACGGGGAGCGACCCGCGTCCAACAGCTCCTGTAGGAATGAGAGAACCACTGATATGTCACATGACTCTGGATTCAGGCGGTTTTTCGAGCACCAGCCGGAAAAAACCGCCCACTTTGAAGCATAAAGGCGCCGAGTTGACGGGGCCCTAGCTTCAGATATAGTGTTCAACACCTTCACAGGAAGGCCCCCGGATACCGGTTCAAGGGCCACACATGAAGGGCCCACAGGTCGGGTCGCGGATGCCACAATGACCCCTTCGCCTGTGTGAGGAGGTCTTTCCTCATCGGGACAGGCCATGGAGCTGTGTCCGAAATCTGAACCAGCTCCGGAAACCACGGCTTGGACCTCCAGAGAGGGGCCACCAGAAGGACCGGGCACCCGCCCTCCCTGACCCGTTTGATGACTTGTGGAATCATCGAGACAGGGGGGAAAGCATACAGGGGACAGTTGGGCCACACGTGGGCCAACGCATCCCTGTCCTTCGAGAAGAACAGATTGCAATGGGTGTTGTCTTTCGAGACGAACAGGTCGATTTCGGCCCTGCCAAACACTTCCCATATCAGACTGACCGTCTGCGGGTTCAGGGCCCACTCGCCTAGGGGAGTGTTGCCCCGTGAGAGCATATCCACGCCCAAATTCTGGACGCCCGGGATATGCGCAGCCCTCAGAGAGCTCAGATTGTTCTGCGCCCACAAGAGGAGATCTCTCGCCATAGCATGTAGGCCACCTGACCTGATGCCCCCTTGGCGATTTATATAGGCCACCACTGACATGTTGTCCGTACGGACTAAGACGTGATGACCCTTGAGGCTTGACAGAAAAGCATTCAGGGCCAGACGAACTGCTTTCATTTCCAGACAGTTGATGTGTAAGCTCTGCTCCGTGCTCGACCAGAGGCCGGAGGCAGGCGTGCCCTCGTGTAATGCCCCCCAACCCAGGTTGGACGCATCTGTAAAAACCACTTTCCTTCTGGAAATTGTACCCATTATCACACCCTCTTGGTACCAGTCCTGCGCCCGCCAGGGAACCAGGGTCCTTAAACAACGTTTCAGCCAGTGCTGCAGTGGACGCATGCGCAGCAATCCCATGCGGAGCACCGGTGATGCTGCCGCCATGAGACCCAGTAGTTTCTGAAATTTCTTCAGAGGCGCGCGCTCCCGCTCTCTGAACGAGGATGCGAGCGCTCGCACTGAGAGCGCGCGCTCCGGTGTGAGCCGCGCTCTCATTGACACAGAGTCTAAAACTATGCCCACAAAGATCACATTCTGACAGGGGGATAGTTTGCTCTTTGAAACATTGATCGTGAGACCCAAGCATTCCAAATGGCCGAGAATCAGATCTCTGTGAGCTATCAGTTCGCTTCTCGACTGCGCTAGCACCAGCCAGTCGTCGAGGTAATTCAACACATCGCACTCCTCTCTGTCTCAGAGGGGAGAGCGCCGCATCCACACACTTTGTGAACGTGCGGGGTGCCAGAGACAGACCGAACGGCAGAACTGTGTACTGATAAGCCCGTCCCTCGAAGGCGAATCTCAAGAATGGCCTGTGACGAGGTTTATTTGGATATGAAAGTAAGCATCTTTCAGATCCATCGTAACAAACCAATCCCCCGGGCGAATTTGCGCGAGGATCTGCTTGATAGTTAACATTTTGAAGGGACGACGCATGAGCGCCCTGTTCAAATGTCTCAAATCTAGTATGGGTCTGAGACCGCCGTCTTTTTTCGGAACCAGAAAATAACGGCTGTAAAACCCCGCTTGCATCAGCGTAGGAGGGACTAATTCTATCGCTCCTTTTGCTAATAATTTTTGCACTTCGGTGCGAAGCACGTGACCCACGTCGCTTCTCACCGAGGTCTCGATGACCGCCTGAAACCTTGGGGGTCTGCGAGCAAATTGGAGCGAGTAGCCTCGCTTTATAATGTTTATGACCCAACTCGACACACCGGGGATAGATTGCCAGACTAGAACCCGTGTGGCTAGGGATTGACACACTGAAAGGGGGGAGCCGCCTAACATAGGGGGATCTGAAACCCTTATAATGTGATTTGTGCATACATTGAGTGCTTGACTGACTGTACAGGCATTTGCGTGTGGGGAAGTCAGTGTTATCACAGGGGAGGGGCCACCTATCTGAGGGGGACCGTGAACCCATGCATTGTGCTTGTGAAACATGCTCTCTTTGTGATTTATTTGGGTCGCCGTGAAAACGGCATTTGGTTGTAAAGACGCGCTTACTGCGGGCCTGTGTACAGAAATAAAGTCCCCATCCACCTGAACTGAACAGGGGGTTGTGGGAAGTCTCGTTGGCTTTTTCGAGGGTGGTCCGGCCGGCGTGGGACACTCGCCCTCTCTCTTTGTGCCGCATGCTAGGACGACTTCGGCGGCGCCGCTTCAGGCGCAGCGCTGGGCCGCGGGCCTTGGCGCCGGGGCATCGGTAAGCGCTTCGCAGCTCTTGACGGGCGCTGGGCATCAGCCGCAGGGCGGGGCTGAGAGGCCTGCTGCTTTGGTTTCGCTGGCTGAGGCGTAAACGGAGCTGGTTTGGGTTTGCTCGATGCAGAGCTAGAGCGTTTAGGCAGGAAGTGTCGCATGGCCTGGGACGCCTTCTGCGCCTCGGTGTAACGCTCCGCGAACCCCTTCACCGCTGGGCCGAAGAGGCCGGTGCTGGTAACCGGAGCGTCGAGGAACTTGGACTTCTCAGCGTCCTTGATGTCGGTGAGGTTTAGCCAAAGATGGCGTTCAGCCACGACCAAGCTCCCCATGTTCCTCCCGATCGCCTGCGCTGTAGCCTTGGTAGCCCTCAGGGCCAGGTCCGTCGCGCTGCGGAGGTCCCGAAAAAACCTCCGGATCCGGGACAGCCTCGTCCATAGAGCGGAGGAATTTGGCCTGGTAGACCTGTAGCACGGCCATCGTGTGCAGGGCTGAAGCAGCCTGCCCGGAAGCGGAATATGCGCGTCCGAGGAGGGCTGATGTTTTTCTGCACGGCTTGTTGGGGTGCACGGCTCTGGTCCGCCAGCTAGCGGCCGTGTTTGGGCACAGGTGAGCGGCTACGGCCTCGTCTAGAGGCGGCAACGACTCGTAGCCCTTCTCCGCCGCACCGTCAACAGAGGAGAGAGTCGCGGAAACTGCGGCGCCTCGTGTGGAGTAGGGAGTGCGCCATGCCTTGGTAAGCTCCTCGTGAACCTCAGGAAAGAACGGAGCTGGTTTATGGCGAGGGGCCTGTTGGTTTCCCGGCAAAAACCATCCGTCCAGCCGACTCCGAGGCGGCTCGGCGGGCACGGCCCACTCGAGCTCGAGGTCCGCGACTGCCTGTGTCAGGATCCGAAGCATCTCCGCGTCGGAGTTAGTCCTGGCAGCAGGCGTGCTGGATGCTGACTGAGAAACTGTGACAGGGTCAAGCGAGCCCGGCCACTCGTCCTCAGAAGCATCGATAGACAGAGTATCGTGATCGCTGGGCCCGCCGAAGGAGACGAGGCCCGCCACGTGGGGGGGGCGCTGATCTCCTTCGAACCAGACTGGAGACAACCGAGCGGGAGAAAGCGAGGCACGCGGGGACGTGGCCGGCGTGCAATCGCTTATATCCATGCTCTCGGGCTGCCGTTGACTGCGGCGCTTCTTCTTCCTAGGTAGAGGAAGAACCGAGGGAGGAGGCGCGGGCGAAGCGGCGTCTTCATCCCTGGCGAGAGCTAGCCGAGTCCGCAGCGAGGAGATGGGCATGCTCTCACAAGCCGCACATCCGCCGGAGGAGAAGGCCTTCTCCGCGTGGTCGAGTCCCAGGCATGAAACGCATGCTGCGTGGCGATCGGCCTCGTGCAGCTTGCACGCGCACGTGGCGCAGCAAGACATGCTGTAGCAGGAAGTAAGGATATCGCCGGATAGCCACAGGTGAGACGGCGTCAGGGGATGAACGGCTGAGAGACGTAATCCGCTGAAATAATGCTCGCTCAGGCTGAAGGGCTTGTTCAACGGCGAAGGCTCAGTGAAAACAGACAGAGACGTAAAGTTTGTCGCTGATGGAGTAAAATCTGCTATTTTGGCGAGTTCAGGGGCTTATATAGGCTAGGCCTCGCCCCTATGACGGGCTCTGACGTGGAGTGACCCCATTGGTCGCACGTCAGAGTCGTCCACGCCATTGGATATGCAGTTGCTGCAGCACAGCCTATGAGCGAGCAAGACGCTCAGGGCGTTAGCTGTACAGCTGCAAATGTGTTTTACATAAGGTTCAGTAAAACCGAGGAAAAGGAGTTTTCCCACTGCGTATAGCTACGCAATACGAAGTGACCGTTCGAAAGGGAACCCGAGTTTCTAACTCCACCTGGAGCGTGTTATTTGTTTTGAAAAAATCCACAGCTCCCTGTTCATCGGGTCCAATCAGCGCAGGGGGGCGTGCGATCTGACTGTCAATCACAGATCGGGCACACGCCACCCCTCGCGCACGTTACAATCACATGCACACACCTGAAGTTCGTGCAGTAACGAAGAGTGATGGCGGATGTATCTCACTTTCAAAACACTAACAGATCAAGTAAGCTCATTTAGAGTATAAATGACGTTAGCAATTGCAATCTATCGGTAGATTAGCCAAGGCAGCATACCTGCAAATACTCCATGGTGTTGATGGATGCTGATGAGACGCGCGCGTTCACAGAAAACCTGCACAATCACTGACGAGCACGAACTCGGTGAGTTGGTGGGAGGGTATCCGTTGATAGTGGGGGAGGGGCATGAGAGTTGTAAACATTCAAAATTTTGCCTAAGTCCACTCAATCTGCCAGACTTGCCGACTGGAGCTTTAATAATCATAAATCAAAAAATAAGCATGAATACAATTTTTAAACATATTAAAAAATATATTGCACAAAACTTAAAATTATGCTCTTGTTTTCTTAAAAATATGTTTTCCTTGATTTTATTACTTTGTGCTCTCTTACATTTTCTGCTCATATTTTAGTCTTTTGTACGCTTGTGCTTTTTTCTCTTCTTTGCCTTTGCCTCTGTATCATCGTGCAGGCTACCCAACACTCTCCATATTAACATTATGGAGCATTAACACCTATTGTCCTGCATACGATACAGCACTGAACTGTCCCTCCAAAGTCTCTGAGTCTGAGACTGACTTAAAACAAAGAGAAGTCACAATTCACACTTTAATCACTATTCTATGCAGTGTTTGTAGTGAGATGTGATGGGTGGGATCGCTACTGAGTGACACAACAGTGTTGATAATGAAGGAATTAAATGATTTAAGCTACATGTAGTGATGTTTTTGTCATAAATGTTTAACAACTAAATATTTCATTATTTCAATAATTTAAGCTACTTTGGTTTGGGCCAGCTTTTCCAAGCAAAATTAAATACAATCTTCAAACTCATGTTCATTTGTTGTCATGAACAAAACGTTCAACTCAATATTAAATTCCACAGGGATCTTTGGATCCTTACAACCAGGAATGCAATTTGTGAATTAAGCAGTATTTTTATTTATTCAAATAAATCTCGAACCACGGTGCTTTGTTCTGCTGTTAAACTAAATAACATTTATAGAATAATTATGAACTTAAATGAAACAATATCACAACATTTTGTCAAATAAATTATTTTATCTGTTTTTACATTTTAATTCAGCTAGAATTTCTCTCTTGCCTTTTTGTGACATGCAGTTCCCGGAGACAGAGATGACAGATAAACTTTTGTCGCTAGGCTAATATGAATAAACGTTTACAGTTTTGAATGATGTACTCTTATTTGTATGACCCAAAAATGAGTTTTGCTCATGCACTGCTGTTCCCGTCCTTATATATATATATATGAGTTATATATATAAGGACGGGAGCGTCCGGGGCCAGGCTTTTATCCATTGAATCCTTGAGAACCAAGTCTAGGCTGGGTTCCCATAGGCTATGTGTATTCTTCCACGGCTGCCCCTAAACGGAACCCTGTGTCTTTCCTTTGGGATAAGTCACCCAGTGTTTATATGCTGTACAACCTTCGGGTTAGTCCATATGTATATCTCCACATAACTCCTTCAGGAAAGAATGTGGGTTCTGCAGCGTTCCCCTTCCTAAACAGTACGTTTCCCAGTGTTATCCAATAATCACACTGTATGAGTTATCACAGAACAACCGTGACAGAGACGTCAGTCCCGTCGCCACATCTGCTGCGCCCCATCCAGGTCCCCGGCTCGGCTCTACAGCGAAAACCTGAAGATGCTATGCACTGCTGTTCATTATATGCTCGTGCCGCGATGCAGCGCAGCTGAGGCAATTATCGCACGCTAATGTGCATTGGCTTGTTTTAATTTCACTCGAACTAGATTGCCCTTTCTAGCGAGATTCCTATCCGTCGGTCCCTTCAGGGAACGAGGGTTAACATACATAACCGAGACATTTGAAATTTTGTGTTCATGTTACGTTAGTACATTACGCTGTGTGTTGAAGTGTGTTTTCTCAGGTTACTGATGCACGGACAGTTTTATGCACTATTGTTTTGTAACCTAATTTTTAACCTTGCATGCACATTAAGGAAAGTATATTTTATTTAAGAACAATTGTTTGAAAAGTTAATGCACTTAACTGTCACTTGCCCGTATACGGGCAAACTAAATTTACTTCACTATATTACTATTAAATCCTAATCTAGTCATGACAAACTATATATCGTTGGAAAGGTCTAAGACTCCTAAATAGATATTTTAGCGTTGTTTTTTTCTTACAAATTACGAATGAACAGTAAAATATGAATTTATGACATATGACACACACTTTTAATAATTGAAACTTTGTTTTTTAGTGCTAAAAGTTCATAATAAAACATAATCTAGTATTTGTCATTAAAAAAAGATAAAATTATATTTTAAAAAGTAAAGTAAGAAGTCCTCTAAAAACTATAATATATACTTTATAAATATATATAATTTTTTTATTATTATTATATCACATATTTTAGTAGTTATCATAAATTAGGTATCATTTGAAAGCTTACGAACTCAGAATTCATCCTGCGAAAACCGTTTTGAAATTGGACGTTGCATTACCATAGAAACGGTATTTTGTATTAGGCCCCTCCCCTTTTGGGCATCATCTATCATTATTTTTTATCAAAACCTTTTCTAATCTTGACAAAACACATATTGTCAGAAAGGTCTGAGTCTCAAGGTTCCATATTTTGTGACAGAAGTGATATTTGGATAGAAATTTATTAATTTGTTGTGGCAGAATACATACAATTAAATTCAATGGAATTCAATGGCACCCGGTGGCTATTTTTGGTATTACACCTAAACAAAATCTCATGGGAACTTCAATTTTTGTGATATCAACTTTAAATTTGGAACACAACTTGGTTAGATATATAGCTTTTATTTTATAGTAATTTTATAGTAAAACATATTTTGTAAAATATTTATTTTATATAAAAAAAATATTAATAAAGTATAATAATATACTAATAATATATAGTATAATATAACTTCCATAACTTTTTCATACTTTAATTTTTTGAAATGCTTTCACTTCAGTAATAATCTGCTGATTGTTTTCTTTAAAACAAGACCAAACTTAGGTCTATATTCCAAAGCATTCTTGAATTACAACCATTTAAGTTTGTATAGTGCATTTTAATGTCAATTATCAAAAGGCACACATTTACATTTACATTTAGTCATTTAGCAGACGCTTTTATCCAAAGCGACAACTGAGGACAAAGTAAGTAAGTAAGTAATTTTTATTTATAGAGCACGTTTACACACAGCGCAAAGCTGACCAAAGTGCTGTACAATGAATAACTAAGAAGACAAAAAATAAAAACACATAAAATCAAGTCATAATTATATAAAACATGAAAAAAGAAGAATCCTTCAATATCATGGCACACAACGCAGAAAAACAAACAAGAGTGCCGGGTTAAAGACCAATGAAGGCCAGAGAATAAAAGTGAGTTTTTAACCTTGATTTAAATACAGCGATGGAGGGTGCAGATCTAATATCCTGGGGGAGCTGGTTCCACAAACGTGGAGCAGCAACTGAGAAAGCTCTATCACCCCTCTGTTTAAGCCGTGAGCGCGGTACAAGCAGGAGCCCTTTGTTTGAGGATCTCAGTGACCTTTGAGCTGAATACGGCTGTACAAGGTCGGCGATATAGGTTGGGGCGAGTCCATTTAGTGCCTTAAAAACAAACATTAAAACTTTAAACTGAATCCTGAAAGAAACTGGGAGCCAATGCAAGGAGGCCAGAATGGGGGTGATGTGCTCACGCCTCCTAGTGCCAGTTAAAAGACGCGCTGCTGCGTTTTGTACCAACTGCAAACGTCTAAGTGATGATTGTGGAAGGCCAAAGTAGAGAGAATTACAATAATCCAGCCGTGATGTAATAAAGGCATGGATAACTTTCTCCAGATCGTTAAAAGACAGGAATGACTTCAGGCGGGAAATCATTCTAAGCTGGTAGAAACTATTTTTGACAACAAAACTAATCTGTTTGTCAAGGCAGAGTTCTGAGTCGAGAATGACACCCAAGCTTCTAACATGAGGTTTGATAAATGGAGAGAGGTGACCTAAATCTTGCACCACAGTGCATCTTGCCTTGGGAGAACCAAAAATAATTACTTCTGTCTTGTCACTATTTAACTGGAGAAAGTTGTTAGCCATCCAAGTTTTGATGTCTTCGAGACAGACCAGAAGAGACTGAATGGAATCCCTAGATTTTAAAGGCAAGTACAGCTGTGAGTCATCCGCATAAAGGTGAAAAGAGATGTTATGCTTTCTTATGATATCACCCAGTGGGAGCATATACAGACTAAAAAGCATAGGACCCAAGATGGAGCCCTGTGGGACCCCATATGAAACAGAAGCAGAGGATGAGGAGAACTTGCCAAAAGATACAGAGAAAGTCCTATCTTTGAGATAGGAACGGAAAGAAAGTAATGCGGTCTCCCTAATGCCCACCTGCTGATCAAGACGAGTAAGAAGGGTGTTGTGATCAACGGTGTCGAAGGCGGCACTAAGATCCAATAATATCAGGATGGCATTATCACCTGAATCTAGTGTAAGAAGAAGATCATTGGTTACTTTGAGCAAAGCTGTTTCAGTATTATGAAGTGATCTAAAACCTGATTGAAAAGGTTCTAGTATATTGTAGGTGTTCAAAAAGGGGAGCAGCTGTAAAAAAACAGCTTTTTCCAAAACTTTAGAAATAAAAGGAAGCTTAGAAATGGGACGATAATTATTTAAGCAATTTACATCAAGATTATGTTTTTTAAGCAGAGGTTGGACAACCGCGATGCTTAAAACATGTAGGGAGTACTAAATAAAGTACTAAATAAAATGTTTGGTCTGTTTTGAATGTTTACTGATCAAGTCAGATAGGTGCTTTGCTCTGGCTATTTTTGCTGCTGCCTGAAAAGAAGCTAATGCAGATTTAAAAATTTGAAAGGAAACATTAAGATGATCCTTTTTCCATTTCCTTTCAGCTTTACGACTGGCCTGTCTAAGAGAGCGCGTGTCCTCATCTAACCAGTAATGAGATTTTAATTTAGGGCGGGTGTATGTGAGAGGTGCTACGGAGTCAAGTATGGAAGAACAAGATGAGTGAAAGAGGGTAACTAATTCATCTGGACTAGAGGAGAACAAAGCCGCTGTTGCAATAGTAGATGCAACATTTCCACTCACAAAACTCTCAGAAAACTGATCTGCAGTAAGAGAGTGTATCTGGCGAGAGTAATAATCCTGAACTCTGACAGTTTTCAGGGGGCTGAAAAGGGTGATGTCAAATATAATGGGCTTATGGTCAGAGAAAGTGGCCTCCTCAATCACAATATTATCAACATTAAAACCATAAGATAAAATTAGATCAAGTGTATGTCCCAGTTTATGGGTAGCTTTATCTATGTGTTGCGTAAGGCCAAAGGCATCTATTACGCCACAGAATTCGCTAACCATAGGTCTATCCGGACAACAAACATGAATATTAAAGTCACCAAGTATAAGGAGACGATCATACAGTGATACAAAATGGGAGATAAAGTCAGAGAATTTAGTTATAAAATCTTTGTCTGGCTTAGGGGGCCTATAGATAAGTACACAAATCAATGGTGACTTAACAGATTCTACAATTACACATTGCAGTTCAAAAGTGGAAAAACTCCCTGCAAACATTGTCCGTAATTTAAAATGGTTCCTAAAAACAAGAGCCACACCGCCTCCTCTTCCAACGCACCTTGGCGTGCTAATAAATGAACAATTAGTTGGGCATAGTTCACTGAAAACAGAAGACTGGCCAACTCCAGCGCTAATCCACGTCTCGGTTAAAAACAGGAAGTCCAGATTGTGGCGAGAAAAAAAGTCATTCAAAACGAAAGTCTTGTTAGACACTGAACTGCTATTGACCAGGGCCATTTTTACATTTGAGTAAACCGCAGCCCGGGGGCAACGAGAGTATTCCAAAGAGCGGATGTTCAAAAAGTTTGCCCCACCGCTACGGATGCGCAATCTCGGTTGAGCAGGGTCAACGGGCATTTGTGGTTGGTGCAGGGTGATGTATACGTGACAAGAGTACCTCAGATCCCACGAACGTTGAGCCAAGTAAAGATCCTTCCGACCTAGAATGTCTGCAGAGAGCTGCCAGGGACCTGATTGTGCGGGAGAAGCACTCGCTCCTCTCCTGATCTTCACCCGGACACCTCCACGTTTACCTCGGCGCCTCCGACGCTTCCTCCGGTTAGAGATGCAGCACGGTAGCCTGATGACGCACTCAGCAGTGGGGCAAATAAGCGGAGGGTGACATCCGTCGTAAAGAACAGGGGTCTCCAGTGCATTTCTGAGATCCAACAAAGTTTTCTGATCATAGGACCTTGTAGCAGCGACAGTAGCAGCAACAGAACAGTATCGACGTGACGTAAGTGACAACACAAACAAACATAGTAAAAGTTGACGGAGCTGACAAAACCAAGCGAGTCATCGTGTAGAGGCAAAAACAACGCAAGAAGTGCTCAAAATACAAAGTTCAGACATAGCTCGGAGTAGTATAAGCCAGGCAAGCGAGGATTTAAAGGAAAAGGAAAGGTGTTTTTTTTTTTTTTTTTTGTTAAGTGCTCCCGGAAGAGATGAGTTTTCAGTTGTCTTTTGAATGCTGTCAGGGATTCTGCATTCCGGAGGACGGTGGGCAGATCATTCCACCAGCATGGAACCGTGAATGAGAAAGTTCTGGAGAGTGATTTTGTGGCTCGCTGTGAAGGTACCACGAGCCGCCGCTCTTTGATTGATTGTAGGCTTCTGGTAGGGATGTAGACTCGTAATAGCGAGTGAAAGTAGGAGGGAGCTGAGCCTGTGGTCAATCTGTAAGCAAGCGTCAACACCTTGAACTTGATGCGAGCAGCGAGTGGTAGCCAGTGCAGAGAGATGAACAGAGGAGTGATGGAAGTCCAGCCAGAAGAGCATTGCAGTAATCAAGCCTAGATATGACCAGGGCCTGGACGAGAAGTTGTGTTGCATGCTCAGTTAGGAAAGGCCTGATCTTCATAGCAAACCTGCATGATCGAGCTGTCTTTGTAATGTGGTCGGTGAAGGTCAGCTGGTCATCAAAGATTACTCCAAGATTTCTGACCGACCTTGATGGGGCGATTGAGGAAGAGCCTAGCGGGATAGTGAAGTCGTGTTGTAGAGACGGATTGGCAGGGAGGACGAGAAGCTCAGTCTTTGTCAGGTTGAGCTGCAGGTGATGTTCCTTCATCCATGCCGAGATGTCTGCCAGACAGCTTGAGATTCGAGCAGCTACTGTGGGATCATCTGGTTGAAATGATAGGTAGAGCTGGGTGTCATCAGCATAGCAATGGTAAGAGAAACCATGTGCCTGTATGATGGGTCCCAGTGATGTGGTGTAAATGGAGAAGAGGAGCGGTCCAAGCACTGAACCCTGATGAACCCCTGTAGTCAGTTGATGTGCTTTGGATACCTCGCCTCTCCATGTGACCCTGAAGGACCTACCTGTGAGATAGGACTCAAACCAGTTGAGGGAGGTTCCAGTGATGCCCAGTGAGGAGAGAGTGGACAGAAGGATCTGATGGTTCACAGTATCGAAGGCAGCAGACAGGTCCAGCAGAATGAGAACTGATGATTTGGAAGCAGCTTTTGCGATCCGAAGGGCTTCTGTGACCGACAATAATGCACACTTTTTATGATCTACAAAACAGACAGTCACAAAAACAATAGCATCCCCTATTTAGTCTAATATAACTGAAATAGACCAAATTCTATATTTAAACAACACCAAAACACAAAATATTAAGTTTCTGATCATAGGCGGAGGGTGAACCAACACCATGAGGATATGCTCTTCCCTTTAAAAACATTTACTAGCTATATGCAGGATTTGGCATGGCAGAAAGCTTGCAAAGAGCGCCTATTTTATTATCTTTAAAAAGCGGTTATACAACTTCATTGCGATCTCACAAAGTTATAGGTTAGCCTATCAGTAAAGCTGATACACAATAATGCCTTATTTACATAGCCTAACTGCTTATTATAACGAGAGGATTTGCACGCGCGTAGAACTAATCCACTCACTGCTTAAAACACCGGAGTTTAGCCAATATTCTTTTATTACGGAGAAAACTGATCCTAGACCAGCATTTATGGACAGATTTTCCCTCTAAAAGCAATCAGAAGTATATGGAAGCTTGTTTTCGCCACGGAATAAAAAAAATTCAAAGATAATAATTATATAATAATAAATAATTGCGACTTTTTATCTCACAATTCTGACTTTATAACACGCAAATGTGACTGTATATCACTCAACTCTGACTTTATAACTTGCCATTTTGATTTTATATCACGCAATTCTGAGAAAAATTACCTTTTTTTACGTGGAAATAGTAGGCTGTTTTTAGCAGGCAAATGAATCAGAAAATTCGACAAGCCCGCTTGACCAGGGGAAGGTAAGCCTTGCGCAGAGCCTTACACGCTCCGACTAATTTTCATATTTCTGAAGACAATGTGTTATTTAAAGTTACAGAGATTAGTGCACCTGTGTGCTAAATGCTGCTGACGACATTTCGTTATGGAATACGTTGTGGTGAGTTCTGGTATTACACCCACGTTCCCGAAGATCTCCCTAGTATAGTTATAACTAGAAGACTTTTGCTGTCAGGTCAGATTTTTGGATTACACAAATCCTACACTAGCTTGTTTAGTTTATACCAGCAAATCTAGTGGTGTACATACAAATAATCATCATTAACCCTTTAAAGAATTCATGCTTACCTCTCCAGCAGAATCTTAGGTAGGTCCTTATATTTGTCCTTTTAGGGAGACGATGTAACCTTAGAATGCTCTTTTATATTACTTAATGAACTGTCTTTTACTATCTGAAGTAATAATAAAAGAATGCTTGTAAGTAAGAAATGAAAATTTATTTGAACAAAAGATCAAAGTTACTGGTTATACAATAAAAATGATTGGTAGCAAATCATCAAAAAGGTTACAAGTTATAATACTTCAGCATATCATAATACTGTGGGCAGTCCACAGTATTTTTACAGTATAAGGTTATTTTACCTTATTTGCAGTTCAAGCAGTATATATATATATGTATCAATTCAAATCATCCAAGTTGAAGAATACAGCAGAGCAAATAAAAGTTACAAAACTAATCAGTTACTAAACTGAACTATTAGAGAGTAATTCTCTAAGGATGCGTCCGATCACAAATCAAGAAAGCAACAACTCTAAATCCACATTACAGTCATATTTATACATCACAAAGACATGTATGAATCATCTGTAGGTTTTTTCCAGAGGAACTGAACAGAACTGTTTTCCAAGAAACGAGAACTGAACAGAACTGTTTTCCAAGAAACGAGAACTGAAACTGTCCCGTTCATTGCTGAGTCAGCGGAGGCCTTGTCTCCTTCCCGGCATGCTTACGACCTTTGCGCTTGTGTTTCGATTCTCTAAATTCGTTTGTGTGTGTGCGCGTATGTGTACGTGAATAATTATCAGGTGCGGTGTTTGCAGGTTCGCAATAGCTTCCGAAAGTCACTGCTGCCACACCCCCTCTCGAAGTTGCAAACACCTTTCTCTGTTGTCCACGATAGCGTTCAGTACAAGGATAAAACATATCCAATGAATCAAGGGGCATATTGAAAACATACACAGTGGGCATAACAAAATCCATACAACACTCATAAAACCTATAACGTAGTTCAGTTTCTTGACGGAAGAACCCGATCGTCATCCTTCCATACTGTGCCAACAGACATTCTATCGACCTTCGATACCATTTACCATCTACTGGTGTCCAGGATTTGTCCAGCTTCCTTTGGGTCTGATCCAACCACATCAGACTCTCTGGAGATATGGCTATCTCGGTACCATCGCCCAATAAGCCCAAGCCCAACACTTTCGGTTCCCACTGGACCAGTGTTCGACTCTCCAGACACATCTGCATTTGGATCAGTAACAAGGATACAGACATTACGCCCATTTATTCGAGCTTGTTTGGAGCAAAAGCCCAACACTTCTCTATTATCCCAAAAGAAGGTTCGAATGTTAGCACAGCATGAATTCTGAGTCACCCAGTTTTCCTGCCCAATCGGAATCACGTAATTGTCTGGCAGCTCAAGAATGAGCCATCTCATGTCAATTATGAAACGCATAGACTCATAGGTTAAAATGTTCTGAGTGCTGTCTGGATCTGTACGATCCGCCCCCTCTTTACAGAAAGTAATATTTTTCAAATCAGCCATGGTATAACCGTTCTTAATGAAGCAAGTTGGACACAAGGTCATAATATCAGGACTTGTTCTGTTGTATATCATAAGCTTAACAGGATAGCATTCAAACAGAAAACAATCATCACACATCATGCGAAGTTCCTCCGAAACACCCTTCTTGAAGTCATCAGAATCCTATTACAATAATGCAAAAGCAATAAAATAACAAGAAATCAGTTCAATCAGTTTTTTTTTTTTTTTTTTTTTTTTTTAATTTCCCCAAACATAAACAATATATGTGAATGAAAAAAAAAAAAAATTTTTAGAATCAAAATTAAATCCATGTAACTATAAAATTCAACATATCTCTAATAAGCTAGAAATAAATTTGAACAAAACAAATTAAAGTTACTAAAGGAAATGATAAACCCTCACTTGATTAAAAACTCGCTTGAACAGAAATAAATGTACTCACAGACAGACTAAGACTTAGAATCAATAATAATCATAGTGATATAAAACTAAAATCAAAGTTCTTTTTATTTATTAGTTTACCCCCACCTCGATCCATGTTATGTAAATAGGGAGAAAAATAAAAATTCAACGTTAAATCTATGATTACAAGGTGACATACAACCAACAGTTATATTGTCACCCACAAATTTTCTACCACCAGAAGTGATACAGCGGGATGGGCCCCTCCTGCTGTCTCACTACAGGTTAGTCATTGGCAACTCGGCCAAAAGATTTACTAATACAAATTTTTTAATTTCGTTCAATAGGATCGATAGTAGGACCAAACGAAAATAAAACAATTATCAAGACTAGTAGACAAATCAGCAAAAGAAAATACAATTTCTTTATAAAAATGAATAAAACATATCTGTTTTAATTCTCAGCTCATACAGTAGGTAGCCAACCAGAATGCCTATTGCCGCCGCGGCGTCTACCGCGGTGAATTCACCGCGGCAAAAAAAACCCAGTCGCATTTCTAAGTCATTCGCGAAATGACCGCCAGGTGGCGCAAAGGGACATTTAGCGAAAGCAAAACGTATGTAAAAGTAGCCTACATTTTAAATAGAATATAGCAAACTTTTAGAGCAGAACATTTTATGAATCAAAATTTAAAAGAGGCCTATCTTGCAGTCAATGAAAATAAATTAGGTGCAATCAATAATGCTAAACTATTGAGGAATGAGAAGATTGAAGAGTGCATCTGTCGTTTGTGGGCACACTGAAGCGTGAACTAGCCTACTGAACTTGTGGTCGAGTGGTAGAGCTGAAGGTTTAAGCAGTACAATGACACGGGTTCGAAACCCGAATAAATATGTTTTTTATATAATTACCATGCATTTCCATTTTACACGAAGGAACAAATCTCATCCAACAGATTGACTGAATTTACGTCTTCAAAAACAGTTCTGTTAAAAAAAAAAAAAAAAAAACTTCACGGGGTTATATGCAGAAAGAATTTTTAAAAACAAGCATTTTTAATAAGCAAGGTGCGATTTGCCGGTGGGTGATTTCCCCCCTCCACATTATAGTGAATCAATGCCCTACCCTAAATAGACCATATCAAATATATACGTTTAAACAACAAACAATAAAATCTGAACCAGCGCTTCTGCTCCTGTATTGAGAGATAACATGCAGCGCATTTCAGTTACGATCCTGGTTCCAATTGTATTAATACATTCACGGCTTTTTAAAATGTCACAAAGCGTTTTGAGGTGGTTTTGAACGAAATATTGAAGTTTATAATTAAGTATTTTGACACACCACGCCTAGTGCGTATTCTAAAATGGGGTTTTATTCTGCCATTGAATTAGAATTCGAAAAACGCAGCAGCGCGTTCACTTGAATTTATTTTTCTGCTAAAATAACTTAATAGGCTATAGCCTACTTCGTAATTTTTGGTCATACAGATAGGATATCATATTTTAAAACTGTAAAAGGTCTACTTTTATTCATGTAAAGTAGGCTACAGTCACAATAGGCTAACAACAAAACATTCTCACTCATTTGAGCGAACACACACTGGTGAAATAAACGTTTGGGCTTTTCTCAGTGAGCTTCGACATGGCCGAGTGGTAGAGCTGACGGTTCATCAATCAGAAGACCTGCGTTCAAATCCCGAAAAAACATGGACTTCTGTAAATATATATATATTTTTAGGCTATTAATGCAGATTTGTTTAGTTCTACAACTCTGTTACACCATATATTTTTTTGCTTATATTTATAAAATAATATTACCATGCATTTCCATTTTACACTAAGGAACAAATAGGCTATCCAACAGAACGACTTTAGATCTGTAGCTAATAATACCAATTGTTCAAAAGCAGTTTTGTATAAAAAAAAGATATATAGGCCTATATATATCTATATTTGTTTTATTCGCTATAGCCTACATAGAGTTTTTAAAACATGGTTTTAAGGAAAGTTTTCGACAAAGGAGGCAGCGCGTTCATTTGATTTATTTTTCTCAACAGCTAAAATAACTTAATAGGCTATACGTGATTTTGTTGGTCATACAGATAAGAGTAGAGTAGCCTACATCGTTCAAAACTGTCAACTTTTTTTAGGCTAATGACAAAAGTTTATCTGTCGTCTCGGTCTCCGGGAACTGCGCTTCACAAAAATAAACCGAAAGACACTTGCCTCAGCTCAGTCACGATAGGAAATCGGATATGTCTAAAGCCTTTAAATGTCTAAATATTTAGGTTAATACATGTTATCTGATTATGTAATCCATATGAAAACGAGAGGTACAGAGAATCTGCTCAAATATGTTTATGATGTGATTGTGAGCGCCTCGCAATGAGAAAATGACAAGGTGAAAATCTCGTTTAATTAAATGTAGAGACTAACTACACGTCCACACGAAGCCGGTGCGTTCCCTATCCGATCTTTTTTTTCCCTCGTTCTAAAAAAAAATTCCGTAAAGACGGGGTCGTCTCAAGAAATATCTGCGTCCACACGAAACCACTGAAACCGACTGAAAACGGTGTAGTATATATGCCAGACCAGTACGAGGGGCTGTAATTCTGACACAGATACACTAAAAACAGAGAAGAAGACTTGCGCATAAACCTTGCGCGCTGTATACAATAATATACAGTAATATTAGGCACAGTAGCTTCTTTTCTTTTTTACCAAGAACTTTATTGAACAATATGAAAAACTATAAATGGTACAAAATAGGGATGAGTCATCCCTATTTTGTACCATTTATAGGATGAGTCACGATGGTCGATAAGTTTGCAGACGCATAAAGCTTGCCACAAAAAAACGGCAAATAGCCTAATTATTATGAATGTGTCAAATAGCCTATAGCAAGGAGACATTTGAATTGTTTATTAATAAACTAGTGTTTTGTGTGACGATGCTGACTCGCCACCTTCGCAGTGTTTTGAAGGTGCCTATAGAGAGAAATGCACACTTCATACGGATTATTAGAGTTGTCTGTTACTTTTCTTTTTGAATTGTTTTGTTTAAAAGTAGACATTAAAAGCTTAGATATAGGTATTTCTGAGTTTCTGTTCATTTATGAGACAAGCTCCAGTTCTCGTGCGTTGCAATTTATATTGCGTCGGCGCCTCATGTCCTGATTATATAGGCTATTGTCTGCTATCCATGCAATTCGTTAATAAAACATTGATTAAAATTAAGATACAATTTTTACAAAACGAAATTCACTTTAAAGAAAGGCAACTTAATGAAGACAAAACAAAACTTAATGAAGTGGTCAAAATGATGTGTCTCGATATTGCGCATCTTACTCACGCTGTTCACTTAGGGCCTAATCAACATATATGAAATGGAAAAAAATAACATTATTTAATCATAAATATGAAACTAACTTTTCTTTAATGGCTACAACATTTAGGCCTAGAGAAATGTAATGTCGAACGCCTTGTCACCGGTGAGCATGAAGGGGCAGAGGTGCGTTTTTTGAATAATAATCAAATTCAATCAAATAATTAAAATAAATACACAAATAAATAAATAAAAGAGGCTCGAGTAGCTTCTGAAGCATGAACTCAAGCAAGTAGTCGCAGTTTTGCTGGTAGGCCTATGGCTACTGATTTAGCGTGTCTGACTAGTCGACACGTGGGGTGATGACATCATCGTTTCACAAAATATACGGATAGGCCGTCCACACGAAACTGCAAGGGCGTCGTTTTCAGATTTATCCACTTTGGGACCCGGTTTCAAAAAATAGCGGTTTCACTCTCCGAAAACGCCGGATCCGTGTGGACGAAACGCCAATACGATAAAAAATGTATACGTATACAGTGAAACGCGTCTTCGTGTGGACGGGCCCTAAATCTCCCTGAATTAAAATGTCAATGTCAAATCATTTATTTGTCGAAGTGTTGCTATATTGTTTCATTTAAAGTTCATAATTATTATCTAAATGTTATTTAGTTTATCAGCAGTAGGCTACCACGAAGCACCGATATTTATTTGAATAATAATTTTAAAAAGAACTCATTCACAATTTGCATGCCTGGATCCAAAGATCCCTGTAGAATTTAATATTGAGTTGAGTATTTTGTTCATGACAACAAAATGAACATGCGTTTGAAGATTATATTTAGTTTTGCTTGGAAAAAGCTGGCCCAAACCAGTTTTATTTCTTAAATTATTTAAATAATGAAATATTTAGTAATAAACTTTTATGACAGAAATACCACTACATGTAGCTTAAATCATTTAATTCTTTCATTATCAACACTTTAATAGCCTAATGCTAGAAGAGCGATTTAAGTGTGAATTGCGACTTCTCTTTATTTTAAGTCAGACTCAGAGAGCCTGTGGGGGGTTTGTTTGTGTGTGTGTGTTGTGTGTGTGTGTGTGTGTGTGTGTGTGTGTGTGTGTGTGTGTGTGTGTGTGTGTGTGTGTGTGTGTGTGTGTGTGTGTGTGTGTGTGTGTGTTGTGTGTGTGTGTGTGTGTGTGTGTGTGTGTGTGTCAGTCTCAGACTCAGAGAGCCTGTGGGGGGTTTGGAGGGACAGACAATAGGTGTTAATGTTCCTCATTCATATGGAGAGTGTCGGATAGCCAGCCGATGGCAAAGGCAAAATTATTTTAAGGATAGGCTACATCTCTCGATGTGTCCCCATATTTGATTAAATTATAAATATTGTAGTTTATTTATTGTAGCCTATAAAGTGTTTTCACACACAAATTTAAATTGAAGTGTTCAATCCAGTTGTTTCAACTGGTTCTGTAGAGTTTAAGAATGTTTGAGCAAGGGAGACTAAATAAACTTGCTGAGATCCAGCGCGAGAGAGGCAAAACTCATGTTTTTAATTTATGTTGCTGTGGACTATTTTCGATTTGTACCGTTTCGTTTAATTTAGCTGCAATTTCTTTGGCAAAACAAATTTAAAATGTAGCAAGAATAAGATTCTGTGTTTCTTTTTTGCATGTAAATAAAGTCTAAATGCAAGTTAGGTTGCCACCGGTCCCGGTTTTACCGGGATTGTCCTTCTTTTTAATAACCTGTCCCGGGAAATTTAAGCACTCTCCCGGGACAATGAATGTCCCGGTTTTCGAAAGGCTACGTGATTATGTAAGTTCAAATCATAGACTGTAGGTTCAAACTGTGTAGCGCGCGGCCGCTTGCACGGCAGAGAGAGGGAGAGAGGGAGAGACAGAACACCGGCTAGATCCCCCCTAACTACAGATGGTAGTCGCCGCTCAAAGTGTGGGGCGCGCCCCTCTATGGGTGGGAAATAGCCTAGAGAAGTGACAGGTTGGGCGCGCCAACGGGAGGAACTTTTCCTTTTTATGCCTTTATATCTTTATTCGTTCATGGCGAGTCTACATCGCATCTTCATCTTTGCAGCGACGCAGAAAACACCAGTTTATTAATAAACAATTAAATGTCTCCTTGCTATTTTTTACACATTCACCTTTGCCGGCTCGTGCGCTTGAGTGCAGCTTTATAACACTCACTCATTACCCTGTATAGCCTATTTAAGTTATTACATCAATATAAAGGGGTGATTTATCCACTGATGGCTTAAATAAACTACTAGGCTACTAGTTGACTAGAAAAAAACTAGTCGGAGACAGCATGAGCGCGCGACCCTGAGCGGAATGAGCGAGCCGAGGAATATCCAGAAATGCTCACATGCTCTGATCGGAACAAATGAATTTTGACATAATCATTAGTTTATATCTCATGCACTGCCCATAATTTTAATCCCATATCAAACACATTAGCCTATGTTATGTCTATTTTAATTTTTTCATTTTTTTGTCTTGCCAAATGGATTTCTCTTCTTTTCTTTTTTTAACATTTTGACACAGCAGCACTTTTATTTTCTCTATTTTTGTTTTTGTTTGTTTAGTTTGTATTTAGATACCCACTTGTTACTTCAATAAATTGGAACATTTTAAGCTTGTTGCGTATTTCATTAGCATTGCGTTGGGGCGATGGGGGCAGTGGGGCTTGAAAATTATGAGTCTATCCATCGGGTGCAGAAAAAAGATAGCATGTGTGTGCTAGTGTGCGTGTGTTTATGAAGCGAATGTAAGAAGCCCCCCTTACAACCCCCCAGCTCTACTGTAGCAATATTGTAATATGCCATTGATTATTAAACAAAACGCTTGACTTTAAATAAATAAAGAGTTAATAAACTCGCAAATAAACAGTCACCTATTTAAGCATCAAGAACGGTTAAAGATTAATGCTGTCGGCCAACATGGTGTTATATTGAGATTCGATCTCGGGTCTCTTGGATCTCCGTGTCGTTGCGTTAACCACAGAGCCACCGCCTGACCGTTTACGTCAACGTCTTATACTCTTCCAAAGCCTTGATGTAGCCTAATATGTTTCTATTGCAATGTTTTATATGGAAATGTTTTCATTATTTATTCAATTTAATTTAAGTATTGGGATGAATTATTTTAACTACATTTCACTTAAATTCATCTGCTACGAGCTTTCAATCGCTCTGAATGAGCCGCGACGCAGCGGCAGATTACGCAATAGAGAGAATAAACGGACACTTTTCAAAGTCTGTGATTGTAGCGCCTCTTAGCGGTTAAAGGCAGCAAATACACCCCGAATTTCACCGCCGCGGCAAAGCGGCGGCGTTGAAAGTATTATTCTGGTTGGTAACCTACTGTATAACTTGTAGATAGATCATTTAAAAAGACCCCCTATCGTTTTCCAAAAGGCTGTATGGTCATTAATTCCTATCAGGATGGCAACCATAAATAACTTGGGTTCATTACAATATTTAGAAATTCCCGCCATCAATATTACCACGAAATAAAGTACAGCCAATTTGATTACCAAAGGTCTTAAGACTGTATTTCGTAGGTAACTCAAAATAAACAGAAAAATATAAGTAACGACTGCTAAACCCAGTCCCAAAAATTTTAGCCAAAATAGCTCAATATAGCACTGGGCAAAATTATACCCAGCGAGAGCAGTGGCAAATAGCATCACTGCCCAAATCCCCTTTTTGCCAAATATCTTCAAAAATCTCGCACTTCTCAGAAGTTGTGAAATCCAAATTAAGACCAATGAAAAGTCATTAATAACGTTATATAGGCTTAGGCTTAGACACATCAATAAATTTGTTCAGCTCGCCGTTTAGTTAAAATTCCGGAAACCCAATATATCAATAAGCCAGAGTTAATTAATGGATTACTTACGATATCTTTCACGTTTCCGTTACACGGCCAGCTAGAATTGGTGTGATTGCCCGCCATCATCTCAACTTCTGTTGCGAATAAAATTAAGTTTTTGAAAAGATCCGGTACCGAGCCAAGATTACAGTTGATCCTATTCCTTGTCCGCACTCTTTCTATCATGAAGCTGACTGCTTAGTGCCCTTGTAGAGTCAGCTTTATCCGAGCTATTTTTGAGGAACTAAAACTGTCTTGTCATCTTTTCGGCCCCTTGCTGCAGCCAGTTTCCCGCATACCAATCCAAATTTCGTCAGTTTAAAAAGCAGAGCAAAGGTCACAGCAAGTGCTGCAATCACCGAAAGGCATATTATAATTATTTTTAAGTAATGCCACGATTGAACAAATAGATCCCAAACTGAAACAGCCAAATTGCCCACGCTGCTGACCGCCCACAAGATAGCACGCTTTTGTAGAGTCCAATAAACTGTCAGAAGATTGCCTGTAACAGGTTTATGCAATTGAGACTCAAAATCTAAATGATATATCCAACTTGGTCCCATAGACATACCTTCAAGAAAATCGTCAACCGGAGAGAAGAATCCCCCCAACTCAGATTCGTGGTTCACGAGTTTTGAAAATGCACATTTTTTCATTATTTGATTTCGCGCAATTAACATTAAAGGACCGGCTACAGTAATTAAACTGATATCATCGTGATATTTTTTATGGCGTACCCTCGTAGCACCAATACTCATCAGATTTTTAAACCCACAGAACATGTGTTCCTCATCATACATCCAAGTGACATTAGGACTGAACCGCGTACCTGGTGTTTTAACTGTCCATGAGTTGAACATTGCCGATGTACAGTAATGTTTCGTGCCCGGTATCCATAAATATTTCACGTCCTCTTCTCTTCTAAAAGCAAATTTACCGAAACCCATATTCCATACATTAGATTTTAATTTTACCTCGTCATGAGCGTGTGAGTCCGGCCTCAAGCTGTGTCTCGAAAAGGGTTTATCCGTTCTGATGTCAAATTTATCAGAGGCCATAAGGACTTTAAAACCTGGAAATTTCATCATAGGCAGGTAATATTTGGTGCTCCAATAACCATGCGCGATAAGTTGTCTATGTTGTCCTACAGGCTTACCATTTTTATAATAAATCCTAATTGGAAATACACTTGTTCCGTTTATATGTTTGGGAAATGTGCGCCAAGCAACTGTATTGTTATAGATTCTATCTAGACCCATAACTACAGGAAAAACATCCCACATACGCCAGTTTAAGTTAGACAGCCCAACCCATCGCAAACTTTTAATATTATGCGCATCGCTGTGATTTTTCCAAATAATGGAATTCGTGTGTGTCACTCTTACAGGTCTATCCCAACCCAATGAGTATAAGACTAACGCAGACCTATATTGCTGATTTGTCACATTAAATAATATATACTCCATAATGCCTGAGACATTAGCGAGTTCCAAGCTTAATCCTGGCCTGGGTGCATAATTCAAGGTCAACGGGTGAAGTCTATTTCCTCCTACCCCATTCGCCCACAAGGTGGCGTTGATCGACCACGTAGAACGCTCGGACTCAGCTTTGACCATGTCATTAGTTGGATCTTGGGACATCATCCAGTCGTGCCACAATTTAATAATATTAATACCATGGTCATTAAATTCCTTTTCATTCCATCTCTCGTTACTATTTATATAACAAATCCATGCAGTTGTCTGTCCATAGTCAGCCCTGCAATGTTTGTCTATATCATACCAAAACTGATTCTCAGGATCTTTATTTAAGGATTTGTCTCTTTTTAAATATGGGCAGTTAGAAACACTCTCACATAATGCAATGGGCAGGACCCTTTGATCGCATGATACCCACTCCAGCTCAACATATGCTGGTTTCGGCTTATTCTTAAATATTCCTAAAATCAATGCATAAGGGTTTAAGCCTTGTGGCCAATAACTTTTCTGTACAGGATCAGGGTTATCTTCATTGATCTCCCGTTGTTCTGTTTTAAGTGAGTCGTCGGCTGACCGACCACTACGCCCCGACCTGCCACCTATATTCATAGCTCTGGCCTTATCTCTGTCATCTTGTCCTAACCAACTGGTTTTTATTATAGGGGTGACCAGCTTGGTCAGACAATCCCAGTCATATGTCTTTGATATCTTTAATAACTGGCTATTCCACACCCGATAGACATGCACACTATCCGTTAAGTTAGCGACATCAGAAATATTATAGACTAAGCCCTTCAATTTCACATGAGTCTTGTTAAAGGCAGTAAGCCTATCCCATCTCACTCTGGTTTTATTTCTGGTCGTTTCTTGACCATAAAGGCCAGGCCCTTTAGCTGCACTAATATTGCTAGAGCCTCTGCAATCCCAAAATGATTTATCTATATTTGCTATAAACCCTTTGAACATATTTCTTATCATTTTGGCTCCATAAATTTCGCCACCTAATTTAATGGTTTGTTTATAGCAGATTTTTGGTACGACTTTCTCAATTACAGAACAGGAGGCTACTTCAGACATTTTTGTTTCACCGACTACCGTAACTCCAAGCCCGATAACTACGATTGTTATCATGAGTACCGTCAGCAAAGCCAGCAGAAAAAGCCCTATCTGGCTCCGGTCCCTCCGCAGCTCCAGATACTTCCTCCCACGCTGGTCTCTGTGTTTCACCATCCTGCTTCTGTAATATACAAGAAAGACGCAGAACAAATGACAACCTAAGCTCTCCCTAACTTCAATCTGAGCCAGCTGGACATTCTGCTCAGTGCATTAGGCAATGGAACAACATTACGGGTGATTTTGATTCCCTCGATCGACTTCCCAACCCCCATAAAGTCTGAGGTTGTCGTCAAGCTTACAGTGTATTCCCATACTTCACTGTTTCTTTCAGGACTCAGTTTAATTTTCACCCTGTCTGTCCCTGTATAGATATTCATTGTCCTTGCTCTCACAGTCAGGCTAGTTTCCCGTACATACTGACTATATTGCCCGGGCATATAAATTGGAAATTCTTCCTGAAAAGACATGTTTTTTATCATATCAATGATCATGCTATTTACATTCATTTCCTTATATGTTCCATGGCTTTTACAGTAAATTGTCATGTCTCCCTCATGACTCTTGTCCCTTATGACCTCTTTCCAGAGGTCTAGGTTAGTGTCCCGTGACAGGGTCTGATCAATAACTCCTCCTTTAATTAGAGGGTCTGAATCTAAAGGTATTGAGTTACCCAAATTCAGCAGCCTATTCCACAGAAATGTTTTCTCGCTGTCTTTGACGAGAGCTAGAGGGTTCACTTCCCATTCTGTCATAACCCTATCATCTGTTAGGCAGCCTAAGCTGGTTTCGCTTTTTCGTGTCTGCCACACACTTTTCATACTGGTCACTTTCATCCAGCGTTTTCCTAGTAAAATTTTGCATTTAATACATTTCGTCAATTCACAAGGGTCCTGGAATGTACACTTACATTCCCGCCCCCTGAGACTATAATGTAATGCGCAATCTACACAGTTTCGACAAGCACAATTGCCCGTAAGGAGTTCATATTGTACTATTGTCCACATCTGTTTCTGCCTCCGACACTGACCACAGACACTAACGTCTCCTATTGCGCAGGCCCCAATGGACCCATCAGCGCAATACCATTTAGGTAATAATGTCAGTTGTGCCCTCAAACGGGCTTGACTTTCACGGATTTCTCGGGGCCCCTGCCACAGCAAACTGGCAACTCCCTGGGCCCCACAAAACACGCAATCTGTTGGCTGACGCCTAACAGATGGAGTTCCTGTTATACAGTCTTTATGCCATATTTTGACTAAGAATGAGTCCCCAAAGTCTTTGAAAACCGCCACTATGCCTTCCGCTGGGCAGTTAAATTCCTGTTTAAAGGAGACTTTGTTGGTTCTGGACCCGTTCATAGTGACTATTAATCTTTGCTTCCCACAAGATTTCTAATTGACCAGATTCCGTTTGCTTCTAACCTAACTGTTGTATTAGAAGTCAATTCTACGATTTTATCACTATTACCTGTTTTCGCTTTGAATCTCTTGTCCTTATGTGGTAATAATATATAAACTGTCTGGCCTACCTTGAACAGATTTTTGCCTGTTTCGTATGGTTCTCTATTCGGGCTAGGTTTGTTGACCCTGTAATTCAGATAATTTGTACACATTTCAATCAAACAGTCCCACTCACCTAAGCTCTGATTTTTTATAAACCATTGTTTCGCAGCTTTCACCCCGTTTTCCGCACAGCCATTGCTCGCGGGTTGGTATTTAACTGCTTTGACCAGAATTATATCATTTTCTACACAAAATGCTTCTACTTCATTACCAGTTAAATTATGAGCGTTATCCCCACGAATTCTTTCTGGCTTACCTCTATATTTTATCCATTCTTTTAGGCTGTCAATTACGACCGCGCATGTTGCTTGTTTACATGGATAGATCTGAATGAAGTTAGAACAATTGTCTACTATCACTAAGAAATAAACATTTTTTTTCTTTGTTTGAGGCCGAAGCGGGCCTGCGAAGTCTATGGATATTTCCTCGTGTTCTCTTTCAGTTTTGATCTTACCAAAATCATGATGGACACTGTTCATTACTTTTCTACAATCTGGGCAGTTTAGTTTAATTTTATGATAGCTTGTTTTTAGATTCTGAATTATCAAGCCCATCTGTTTGCAGTATGTTGCCATATATTTTGTCGTCGGGTGATTTAGCTTATCATGCAGCTCCTGCAGTAAGTTTCCTTCACTCGATTTAGTAATGGCACGTACCCTGACATACTGATCTATTTCCTTATTCCCTATAGCTGCTGGAGTTGTCTGAACTGTGTGACTGGTTTGATGCAACACTTTTGGTTTAGCTTTTTGATAATTCTCACTTATGCTTTTCCATAAATCTGCCTGGGCTAATGGTCTGCCCTTAGCGTTGAAGAAATTGTTATGTTTCCACGTTTCTAAATTACTAGTGAGCCCTAAATAAACATATTCACTATCGGTCACTAGGATGCAATTTTTATGCCCTTCTTTTACCATGTGTGCTATCGCCTTCTCAACGGCTGTCACTTCTGCATCCTGTGCACTGTTCTCATTTCCCAGCTTCCCCTTTTCCTTGTAGATAATTTTTCCTTTCAGCTTAATTAAAAAACCCCACCAAATCTGTCCTTTATCTGAACTTCCGTCCGTAAAGTAACACATTTGTGCTTGGTTAATTACTGTTTTCTTATCTTTCTTCGGTGTCTTTAGGTTACGAAATTCTATCTGGTTATCACACACTAACTTTGTCCATTTGGACCAGGTAAACATGTGGACACGCTTATTTTCGTTAATCAAATTTTTAGCTTCTCTTGCTAATAAATCTATTCCCTCACCGCTTGCAACTACAATGATTTGTCTCTCTGCCGCTAGGGACTTGATCACAAGTAAATTTTTTGCAATTGTTGCTAATATATCAACAGGAGACATGTTGTCATGTTTTTTATGGTTAGCTGGCTTTTCATGAGAAATAAACATCACTGGGGATTTGGAGCTTCCCTCGTTATACAAAATAACTTCCATTTCCTCTGGTGTATTGTCAACTTTGACTATTAGGTCCTTTTCCGGATTTCGTCGGCTAATGCGTCCTGAACACAAGGCCATATCAATAATGTCATTTTTCACTTTTTCTAAATTATCCGTCCACTTGAAATTATCACCTGCAGTGGCTTTGTAAAGCACTTTAGCTTTAGAACTGTAGCCTGGTATTAGATCTCTCACAAAATTTAGTCTACCCATAAGGCTTTGTAGCTCCTTTAGATTAGTAATCTTTTTCTTTTTTAATTCGATCAATTTATCCTGTGTTGATTTAGCAATGCCTCGATCATTTCCAGAGATTTCAAATCCTAAAAAATCAACCCTTTCTTTACCTAATTCGAGTTTCTTCGCATTCAACAGAAAACCGGCATCCGCCAGTCTCTTCATAGTCTCTGATAAAACTTCCATGTGTTCGCCCACGGTTTTCGTGGCTATTAACACGTCATCAATATAGACTGTAATCGGTAATCCTTCTAATATTTCCAAAATGGTGGATTGAAATACGTTTGGACTATTTCGGTATCCTTGGGGAAGCCTGTTATATACATATTGCTTTCCTTCAAAAGTGAAAGCTGTCCTTGCGCGGCTCTCTTTGGCTAGAGGTATTGACCAAAAGCCATTAGCCAAATCAATTTTAGAGAGTATTTCACCGTCATTCAAGCCATTAGTGGCATCTCTGGCATTAATTAAATATCTCGTGTCTGGAACTGACAAACGATTCAGAGATTTAAAATTATTTACAAGACGAAACGAACCGTCCGGTTTAGGAACTGCCTGTATTGGAGAATTAGTAGGACAATTAACTCCCTCACTTATTATTCCTTTGCGCAGCAATTCATTAATCGTTTCTTTAATTTCTGTGTATGCTGCTTTATTCAGAGGATATTGTCTCTGTGGAGGCGGAATGCCTCCTACTATTTTATGTTCATATCTTGCTGACACTTGACCACAGTCGTTTTTGCTTTTTGCAAAGCTATTTTTATATTTAGCAAGTAATGCTTTCAATTCCTTTTTTGGTAATAAGCTTTCTGTTACTACTCTATTCAGCTGAGCCTCCAAGTCGACACTTTTCATCCATCTAATTTTAGGTTCGGAGTTTTTCTCTATCCTTTCTCTAATTAAGGTAGCATCTTTCAAACACATTAAATTTGAGCTATCCACGATGCAGTTTAATCCTTCCCAATAATATCGATCTCTTTTAACTGGGTTCATTTCTTTACTGAACCCATAGACCCGATATTGACCTTCTAGTTTTATAGCACTGTCTGGTAATTTAGTTAGACTAGTTATTTCTGATCCTGTATCAAGCAAAAATTTTATTCCCTTGTAATTAATATATAAATCTTGAGTTTCATCCTCCTCAACCAAATCAGATGAAATTGTCGCTTTTCCTGGGGTTACACTTCCCTATTTCTTCTCCTCTCGGCTGGCTCTGTTGCTTCTAACAGACGGAGCACTTTTTGGTTTCGCTTCTGCTTTTTTATTTCGCTTGGCTATCAGGTTCTTTTTCTGTTCATCTGACATTTTTGCCCAAATTTCAGGCTCAATGTATTTATCCTTTTTTACGGGTTTTTGTTTAGACGCAGTTTTACTCGGCCATTTAGGTTTTTCGTTTTCTATTTTATTTGGATAGTTACGACTTGTTCGTACCTTGTTTTTGTCAAATGACCCATTTGGCCTATTTGATTTTTTAAAGCTAGCCCTTGGTCTGTCTCGATCACCTTCTGTTGGCCTGTATTTGTTTTGAACTGAATTTTCTTTTGGTCTACCTCTGGTATTGCTTTCTCTGTCATATCGTGCTGCAAATTTAGATAGCTCGGACCAATCAGTTTCAGATCCCCATGTTGCTATCTCTTTACAACCTGGTAATTCTTTTGCCAGCTTTTCAGTTTTGCTAACATCTGACTCTCCGTCCAGCCTAATTTAGCTTTTCTAGACAGATAGGGCCATAACCCTATCGATCTCACTAAGTCTATTTCTTTTTTGAATTCAGCATCCTCATCTATCCCTATCACGTGTGCATGATGATCCATTACGACGTCCAATTCTAGCTCTAATCCTGTGTGATATTTAATCATTTGTTCAATGAGGCTAGTCGACGCTCGTAAAGTTTTTCCCAGGTCCGCGACCATTTTTGCTCGGGTCATTACGTCATTTCTTGCTCCTGGGAATCTCATGTTTTGTAACAGTTGGATTGCTGTGGCGCTATCACCTTTAGCCCGCCTTGGAGGCCCTCGCCTATGCTCAACGGTCTCCCCTCTCCCCTCTGTCACAGAATCCTTTTTCTCCCTTTCCTGTCTAGCATGCCATGCCACAAGAGATAAATCTATTTGCGTTGCTACAGGAGGGAGAGGAGTTCCCTTTTGGCTTCCTGCGTCTGAATCTGAGTCAGAGTAGCCAGAGCTCGGCTCATCATCTGAAAAATGCACTTCCTCTTTTACTCTGCACTCATATTGTCCTCTAAAACCCTCATCTTTTAGGGTGTCTCTAACAGCTATTTTTTCTAACTTAATTTTTTCCTTAGAGTTTTGCTGTTTTCTCGGAGCTTTAACTTTTTCAGTTCTCATTTTTTTGTAAACAGACTCTCTGAGCTTCCAAACATCATTTATGGTTGGTTCCTTTTCTTCCTTTCGATCTTCATCTAATATTAGATGACAAAGAGATTTTTGCATGCAATCTAATTGTTCGGCTAGCATGTCTATTTTTGCCTTAAAACTAGTTTGCGGCATATCGAGTATCTCGTCAGCTGTGGGCCCGCAGGCTAATTTAATTAATTTTTTGTCTGTTATTTTAATTGCTGACAGATACTCTTCTGATGGAGCAAGCTCCAGACCAGGGCAGGTCAGAAATACTCTGCCTCCCAGTTGGTCATGATCTCTCTGGTGAGAGCTACTTCGCCTTTCACGAGATCGATTTTTAGATCTTTTGTAATTAACTCTATTTCGACGTGGTATCTCCTCATCTTCTGAATAATCTTCATATGAGCTGCCCCCCGTCTCCCTCATAGGAACCCTGTCCTTTTTATCTTTTCTTTCTGTGGAGGTTTTGACGGGTTTAAACGCCGAGTTTTTATTTTCCCATAATTCCCCGGTTAAAGGGTAGAATTGGGTCAGAAAATCGCTATGTTTAGGTCTCGTTCCCCACTCGGTCGGTTGATTTTTATATTCTTTGTCAATACTCTCATAATCACCTCCCTCTGCCCCCTCTATGTCGGTATGCATTGACAGGGACGGTGATTCGGCCTGGATCAGGGCTCTCTCGTCCTGAACGCCGTTTCTAGTTACTCGTATCTGTTTACCTGAGACTAGAGGCACAATTGTATCCTCTTCCCCAATTTCTACAGTAACTTTATCACTTTGACTTTGTTTTCCCACGATTTTTACGAGGTTGGCTAAACCCTCAACGTTAGAAGTATACAAAGTACTATCATTAGCTAACAGTTCTTCATTCCCTGTTTGCCCTGCTTCTTGTAGTCGCTTAGTTAACTGATCTTGTGGGAGCAATATAACATCTGTTATTTTTTGCATGACTGTCTGTTCCGTTTTATATGTGAAATATCCTTCTTCAGGAGGTATTTCGGGTATTCAGCTATTCGGGTCTGAGGATTTATTCAGGTACTCGGTTTGGTCCTGTAGCGCTATTCCTCTAGACTGATACCCTTATGGTGCCTAAACCATATATCTGAAACGGGCGTCCCCATAACAGGTATATGGTCCGGTTTCAATGAAGATCACTACCCCTAGTGACTTCCCCTTTGCACCTTGAGACTGTCTGGGCAGGCGGATTTAATGGCAGTTTTACAGTTTTGATGATTATCATTCCCTAGGATCCGAACTTATTAAATTAATAATAATCGCTAATCCCGGACGAGCCCCCATGTGGTGAGTTCTGGTATTACACCCACGTTCCCGAAGATCTCCCTAGTATAGTTATAACTAGAAGACTTTTGCTGTCAGGTCAGATTTTTGGATTACACAAATCCTACACTAGCTTGTTTAGTTTATACCAGCAAATCTAGTGGTGTACATACAAATAATCATCATTAACCCTTTAAAGAATTAATGCTTACCTCTCCAGCAGAATCTTAGGTAGGTCCTTATATTTGTCCTTTTAGGGAGACGATGTAAACTTAGAATGCTCTTTTATATTACTTAATGAACTGTCTTTTACTATCTGAAGTAATAATAAAAGAATGCTTGTAAGTAAGAAATGAAAATTTATTTGAACAAAAGATCAAAGTTACTGGTTATACAATAAAAATGATTGGTAGCAAATCATCAAAAAGGTTACAAGTTATAATACTTCAGCATATCATAATACTGTGGGCAGTCCACAGTATTTTTACAGTATAAGGTTATTTTACCTTATTTGCAGTTCAAGCAGTATATATATATATGTATCAATTCAAATCATCCAAGTTGAAGAATACAGCAGAGCAAATAAAAGTTACAAAACTAATCAGTTACTAAACTGAACTATTAGAGAGTAATTCTCTAAGGATGCGTCCGATCACAAATCAAGAAAGCAACAACTCTAAATCCACATTACAGTCATATTTATACATCACAAAGACATGTATGAATCATCTGTAGGTTTTTTCCAGAGGAACTGAACAGAACTGTTTTCCAAGAAACGAGAACTGAACAGAACTGTTTTCCAAGAAACGAGAACTGAAACTGTCCGTTCATTGCTGAGTCAGCGGAGGCCTTGTCTCCTTCCCGGCATGCTTACGACCTTTGCGCTTGTGTTTCGATTCTCTAAATTCGTTTGTGTGTGTGCGCGTATGTGTACGTGAATAATTATCAGGTGCGGTGTTTGCAGGTTCGCAATAGCTTCCGAAAGTCACTGCTGCCACAACGTGGATACGTTTTTTTGCTCTCAATAAGTTTGCTCAATGACCATATGATTAGGGGGGCACGTTGTGTCATCAGGGGGGGCCTTGGCGACGGGTCTGCAAAGAGCATGCACAGAGAAGTCCAAATTAAACATGATTTAATGACTCGTAAATGTAAGTACACATTGATGGCCTAAGACACGAAACGAGCAGTTTGTGTGAGAAAACGAACAGTATTTATATAGTTTTTTACCTCTTGTAAACACAGTCACGTCCAAGTGATCTGAGGTCGCGGCGCTTAGGTCTGTGCAAGCGCCGGAAGTGAAACCTCGCGCGTGTACACTCATTGTTTACACAGAGATTTCGGAAGTGTTACCTTTCACTGCGAAACAGTAATTGTTTTCTTTTACGACGGTTTAAACATCCCGGATAAGCGCAAATTAGTACCATTTTAATTAGCCGTCTTACCTACAATCTATGTTCTGTGTAAACAATGAGTGACGTACACGCGTTTGTTTTCTCACACAAACTGTTCGTTTTGTGTCTTAGGCCATCAATGTGTACTTACATTTACGAGTCATTAAATCATGTTTAATTTGGACTTCTCTGTGCATGCTCTTTGAGGTGGACCCCATAGACCTGCATTATATGACTGACAGACAAGAACGGTTTGACCTAAAAATATCAAAATTGAAAATACTGTGGAAACAAAGACACCTACATCTTGGATGCCCTTGAGGTAAGCTAAAACATACCAAAAATTTATTTCAAAGTGAACTATCCCTTTAAGTATTGCCTTTAGAATTTGAATATAATTAGAATTTTGCCAATATTTAAGAAATAAATTTGAATTTAGCTTTTTAACCATTTTGACAGCCCTACTGAATTCAATGATGTTTCTATTTGACATATTATTGAAATAGGTCTGGTGAGAGAGCATACCCATCATCTTTGTGACAGTTTTTTTTAAGAATCTAGTTTAAGACTCAGATTAGCAACTAATAATTTTAGGCAATCATAAGTGTTATCTGTCTGTCAATCACTGTGCACGTTTAGGTTTGCTGACATGTCTGTTGAAGGGCATGTTGGAGGGATAGCTACTGTACTTACTGATTATACTAAGTGCTTTTTGTTTAAAGGGATACTCCACCCAAAAATGAAAATTCTGTCATCATTTACTCACCCTCAAGTTGTTGCAAACCTGAATGAGTTTCTTTCTTCTGCTGAACACAAAGCAAGATATTTTGAAGAACTATTGGAACTTTGGCACCATTGACTTCCGTAGTATTTTTTTTTTTTCTACTACGGAAGTCAATACTGCCAAAGTTCCAATAGTTCTTCAAAATATCTTGCTTTGTGTTCAGCAGAAGAAAGAAACTCATACAGGTTTGCAACAACTTTTTGGGTGGAGTATCCCTTTAATAGTATTTTGTTCCCTTTTTTTCTCTCATTTAATCTTATGTTGTGTCCTTAGTTGCCTTCACACATAAGTAAGAGATAAGGAAATGTCTCCATCTCAAGGTTTTTAACATCATGGAATGAGGCAGTTAAATTGTTGCTGTCAGCAGCTGTTGAAGTTCGACTGAGCACTGAGAAAGATGCAACTGAAATTATTGAATAAACAGATCATTTTTACAATATCTTTGCCTCATTCAATAATCCCTGTCCACTTTGTTTCTAAACTGACCAAAAAAAACATGTGTGCATTGAATATTGTTATGTTCTGTATCGTGTAACACAATTTACTGTTTTGTTTCTTTAAGTAATGAATTTTAACCTCTTGTCCTATAATTCAGCACAAAGCAATCAAAATGATACCAGAGCAACAGAAAGAGCAGGTGAGTTTAATTAGTCAAAGTCTGAATGCTCCTATAACAATGACTGTGAGGGTAAAAACAAACATATATAAACTGAGTCTTACTGGCCTTTGTTAGCTGTGATGTAGTAAAAACCAAGACTACTCTCAACAACCAGTTAAATTCAATAAAACAAAGTGTGTGTGTGTGTGTGTGTGTGTGTGTGTGTGTGTGTGTGTGTGTGTGTGTGTGTGTGTGTGTGTGTGTGTGTGTGTGTGTGTGTGTGTGTGTGTGTGTGTGTGTGTGTGTTTGTTTGTGTGTGTGTGTGTGTGTGTGTGTGTGTGTGTGTGTGTGTGTGTGTGTGTGTGTGTGTGTGTGTGTGTGTGTTTTCAGTCACAGTTGTTTCTATCTTTTCATTTTTATTACCATAAATTGTAGATAATATTTATATAATATTATGTAAATTAAATGGTAGTTTTAATTTATATAATATTGTGTTATATTGAACATTGCACACCAAGAAATGCAACCACAAAACATTAGTATTGTATACTAATAGTAATAAGTATTAGTATTAAATAAATGTAATTGATAATAAGCATTAATAATAAATAAGCATATGGTATCAGTAGCTACTGAATATATTGTAAATATATACTTCTTTTGCCAACCATTTTTTGAGTAATATTTGTATTTATATAGTGTCATATTTGCTAATGGTAATTTCCAATCTGAATCTTGATTGTAGAAGTGTTAAAGAAACATGAGTTCACCATAACAGAAGAACTCGGACACGGGATTTCAGGAAGAGTGTTTCTGGTGAAGAGTCCAGATGAAGATTACTTTGTGGTCAAAGAGATCAACTATAGAGATGTAAGTACAAGCAATAATTTATTAAAGTATTGAACATATTAATTAGGGACGGCACTGTTGTGTCACAGCAAGATAGTCCCTGGTCCGGTACCAAATAAATGGTACGTGTTTGTGATTGTGGCCCAAATCTGGCATAAAACCTGTGAGATATCCAAATATGTGTGTGAAGTGAACCCTGCAACAAGCGGGAATAATACTAGATGGATGGATTGATTTTTAACAATTTAATAAGATCCTATAGATAAACATCACATTGCTTAAATGCAGACTGATCTCATGAAACTGCGTATGTATAACACGCCAATTCGTATTTCCATTTTTGACGTGCTATCAAGACGCATAATCGCTTTTCAGCGTGTTTATGAACGCCGTTGACTTAACGTTACATGACTGTATATATAAATATATCACCTACTCCAACCCCGTCCCTAAACCTACCCGTCATTGGTTAAAAGCATTTATGAGTCTTTCCCTACCATCCTAGTAAGAAAAATATCGCTCCCCAGATGTATATCAAAATTTGGCTTTATTTCGGTCGGATTTTTAACGGCGTGTACATACACGCGGAATCACTCGGACATAACGGCGTAGATATACACGCATACACGCGGATAGCTCAAAATGCGTATAAATAACACTCCACTTGACTTGAAAGTGGCGTGTATGTTTACGCAAAAGTCATGATGTCATGTTGTTAAATGTGTTCTTCGCAGAATGTGAATTTTAATTTAGACGCTGTCAAAAACGAAATCAACATCTTGAAGAAGCTGCAGCATGGATATATCGTTGGTTTCAAGGACTCATTTGAAGGTGTGTCTTTTTAAATTATAGAAACAGAAGCATGACAATGTTCCTTCAGTCTGAAAGTACATTTTTATTTACAAAATGTGAAACCTTTTTATGAATGTGAACAACAAACAGTTGTGGGGTAAGGTGGGGTGAGTAAAGATGAGTGATGTGCATTTACTTTTTAATGTGTAATATCTACAGGTTAAAAATACAAGTCATTTTGACCCGAAATTTCATCAGAGGGGTCCAAGAATAAAAAAAATAAAAAACTTTTGTTGAAATCTAAAAAAGTATAAAATACTTCCCTCGCGGGACAATTTGACCCTCTTAGCAATGAATGGAATGTGAGGAATGCTCAAAAAGTCATGACATATTGTTAAATATTTGCAGACCACAAGAGATCGGCAAATATCCCCAATGTAAGATATTTTGAGCTGAATTAGTTTTAAGAATTTTAAATTTAAGTTAAAATAATGTGAGGAATTTGATTAAATTACTATTTATTTATTATTTATTAATCAAATCTAGTCATTTAAAGGTGCCTTATGTCAAAAAATCAATTCATACTCCACATATTCCATACCAGATGGGGGCAGTATACCTCCAGAAAGTTGGCCTACTCTAGTCTGTTTTTTAGTTTCAGGTTGTTAATCTTCTAAAACCGTCAAATAGTCCGCTTTGTCCCGCCAAAGCCTATGTTGATCGGTGAGGGATGTAGAATAGAATGACTGCTGCCGCTGCGCTTGACAGGGCGTGTTACGATGAGCAGAGAGAGAGAGCGCACTCTCACGTCTTCAAACAACACGAGTGCGGTCCTGCTCTCTCTCCCTCGCGCATATTAATCAAATCAATTGACACGATAGTAAGACCGCAGTTTCACGTGGAGCATTTGGAGATTTTTAGAGATTAGAGACTCAATGAACAACATCTCAACACTAAATTATAAAGGCCGGTCTCATATAACGTTAGACCCCTGTCTCAAATACAAGCCGTGCGAGTTATTGTGTGTTAACAGTTAACGCGTGTCAGGATTGTGGGAAAGGGACGAAGCAAGGACTCAATTTGCAGAGGTAATGTGCTTTTATTAATAATGAAATAAAACAAACAAACAAAAACTACCCCGAGGAGGAAACGTCTCGGTTACTAATGTAACCCTGGTTCCTTGAAGGAGGGAAAGGGAGACGTGACGTCGACGTGATGACGTAATTTGGATAACTTCAGGGAGCCCTATCAACTTTGAGTGTCTACAGAACGAGCCAATGAACGTTGGTGTGCATGAGAAGCGTCACGCATCCCGCCCCGCAGCGCGGGTATAAACAGCAAGCGGGCGCACGCACTCATTGTTTTTCGCTGAGGAGCCGAGTTTGTAACGGCCGTACAGCGATGGTCAGCAACCGCGGCGACGGGACGTCACGTCTCCCGTTCCCTCCTTCAGGGAACGAGGGTTACATCAGTAACCGAGACGTTACCTTTCAGTCGCTCACGTTCGGCATGACGACGTAATTGGGATCCCATGGAAAACGCCAAGGTTGCTGCCACATCCAGCGCCCTACGCAAGACTCTCAGACCCCCAACTGGCTGGGGTGGAAGGCCTGCGTAGAGCGAGTTCGGACTGCTGCTCCGTTATAACCCACACAGTGGAACTCTTGGATAACCCTGGGAAAGCGTGCCTTTCCAGGGGAAGGGGACGCTGCGGAAGCCACATCCTTCCCGAAGGGAGGTAACATGTGGAGAGTACACATATGGATTGGCCGGTAGAGGCAATGCAACATATGGAATGGTGAAAGGCTACACCGGGCCTTAGAAGGGGGAGGCTACACCGGACAGTGATGGCAGAGCGGACTCTGCCAAAGGAAAGATATGGGCTCACCGCAGGGAGCTGATCGTGGAAGAATACTCATATGGGATCACCGCAGGGATCAGCAAATATGGAACCCAGCCTAGCACAAGTTACACAAGCATACGAGCACTAGACCTGGAGTTGGACGCTCCGAAACGTCCGACTGCCGAAGGGATGCGGAGGAACTCTACAGGGTTCGCCTAAGTGGGGAACTCAACTGGAGCAAAAGTGCACGTATCCGCTCCGTGGAGGGGAGTGGCACAGCAAGCCGACACTAGAGCGGGAACTTCTTGAAGCAAGCACACAGGAAGAAACCGGCTCAACACGTAGGTTATAAAACCTGGCGAACGTGTTACAGTAGGTTGCCAACCAGAATGCCTATTGCCGCCGCGGCATCTACCGCGGCAAATTCACCGCGGCAAAAAAAACCCAGTCACATTTCAAAGTCATTCGCGAAATGACCGCCAGGTGGCGCAAAGGAACATTTAGCGAAAGCAAAACGTATGTAAAAGTAGCCTACATTTTAAATAGAATATAGCTAACTTTTAGAGCAGAACATTTTATGAATCAACATTTAAAAGAGGCCTATCTCGCAGTCAGTGAAAATAAATTAGGTGCAATCAATGAGCTAAACTATTGAGGAATGAGAAGATTGAAGAGTGCATCTGTCGTTTGTGCGCACACTGACTCGTGAATAACCAATCCTGTGGTTGAGTGGTAGAGCTGGAAGTTTAAGCAGTACAAAGACACGGGTTCGAAACCCAAATAAATATGTTTTTTATATAATTACCATGCATTTCCATTTTACACTAAGGAACAAATCTCATCCAACTGAATTTACGTCTTCAAAAACAGTTCTGTTAAAAAAAAAAAAAAAAACAAAAAAAAAAACTTCACGGACAGGACAGCAGACAGCAGGACTGGAATTCTTTCCATATGCAGAAATAATTTTAAAAAACATGGTTAAGCAAGGTGCGATTTGCCGGTGGGTGATTTCCCCCCTCCACAGTATAGCGAATCAATGCTATAGGCCTACCCTAAATAGACCATATCAAATATAGTATATATATTTTTTAAATATACAACACGCACGTTTAAACAACAAACAGTAAAATCTGAACCAGTGCTTCTGCTCCTGTATTGAGAGATAACATGCAGCGCGTTTCTGTTACGATCCTGGTGCAGTGGCCTTAATACATTCACGGCTTTTTAAAATGTCACAAAGCGTTTTGATGTGGTTTTGAACGAAATATTGAAGTTTATAATTAAGTATTTTGACACACCACGCCTAGTGCGTATTCTAAAATGGGGTTTTCTTCTGCCATTGAATTAGAGTTCGACAAACGCAACGACGCGTTCACTTGAATTTATTTTTCTGCTAAAATAACTTAATAGGCTATAGCCTACTTCGTATTTTTTGGTCATACATATAGGATATCATATTTTAAAACTATAAAAGGTCTACTTTTATTCATGTAAAGTAGGCTACACTCACAATAGGCTAACAACAAAACTTTTCTCACTCATTTGAGCGAACACACACTGCATAAACGTTTGGGCTTTTCTCAGTGAGCTTCGACATGGCCGAGTGGTAGAACTGACGGTTCATCAATCAGAAGACATGCGTTCAAATCCCGAGCAAACATGGACTTCTGTAACAGAATTTTATTTTTAGGCTATTAATGCAGATTTGTTTAGTTCTAAAA
This sequence comes from Chrosomus eos, assembly GCA_036326025.1. NCBI lineage: Eukaryota > Metazoa > Chordata > Actinopteri > Cypriniformes > Leuciscidae > Chrosomus > Chrosomus eos. The sequence continues at coordinate 469,058 of CM070818.1, read as the reverse complement.
CTCTGTTACACCATGTATTTTTTTGCTTATATTTATAAAATAATATTAGGCTACCATGCATTTACAATTTACACTAAGGAACAAATTGTAGGTTATCCAACAGAACGACTTTACATCTGTAGCTAATAATACCAACCGTTCAAAAGCAGTTTTGTAAAAAAAAATTATATATAGGCCTAGCCAATATATATCTATATTTGTTTTATTCCCTATAGCCTACATAGAGTTTTCAAAAACTTGGTTTTAAGTAAAGTTTTCGAAAAACGAGGCAGCGCGTTCATTTGATTTATTTTTCTCATAACAGCTAAAATAACTTAATAGGCTATACATGATTTTGTTGGTCATACAGATAAGAGTAGAGAAGCCTACATCGTTCAAAACTGTAAACTTTTTTTAGGCTAATGACAAAAGTTTATCTGTCGTCTCTCTCGGTCTCCGGGAACTGCGCGTCACAAAAATTAACCGAAAGCCACTTGCCTCAGCTCAGTCACGATAGGAAATCGGCTCTGGCTAAAGCCTTTAAATGTCTAAATATTTAGGTTAATAAATGTTATCTGATAATGTAATCCATATGAAAATGAGAGGTACAGAGAATATGCTCAAATATGTTTATGATGTGATTGTGAGCGCCTCACAATGAGAAAATGACAAGGTGAAAATCTCGATCTAATTAAATGTAGAGACTAAATCGCCCTGAATTAAAATGTATAAACAGATCAAATAATGTATTCGTCGAAGTGTTGCTATATTGTTTCATTTAAAGTTCATAATTATTATCTAAATGTTATTTAGTTTATCAGCAGTACCACGAAGCACCAATATTATTTGAATAATAATAATTTTAAAAAGAACTAATTCACAATTTGCATGCCTGGATCCAAAGATCCCTGTAGAATTTAATATTGCGTTGAGCATTTTGTTCATGACAACAAAATTAACATGCGTTTGAAGATTATATTTAGTTTTGCTTGGAAAAAGCTGGCCCAAACCAGTTTTATTTCTTAAATTATTTAAATAATGAAATATTTAGTAATAAACTTTTATGACAAAAATATCACTACATGCAGCTTAAATCATTTAATTCTTTCATTATCACCACTTTAAAAGTGTAAAGAAATTTAAGGATGAACCAAACACAAATTAATCTTTCTAATCTCTCATGGGATTCATTCAAATGTGATTCCGCATTCCAGATCTGAACACCACATTCCAAGTCACAAGACTGGCTCCAAATTGTCTAGAACCCCCCCCCCCCCCCCCCCCCCCCCCGCCCCAGAGAAGGTTTATGACCCCACAGGTCCCAGAGATAAGCCTAAACAGGAAGAACGTTGTCAGAAATGGTGAAAGGGGCCTGACCACCTTTGACCTCCCTCAGCATCACCACTGCTGAATAAGACAGGGATGGAAAACAGACCACGCTTTCATGGGAGACTTACAGACTTTACATTCAAACCTATTAAAACTCACACAGAACAATGCTCAGTGGACTTGTAATCAAACATCATAACTCTTGGTGTTCATACAATCCATGTTTGTATTATGCTTAGATCAAATATAAATCGAATAATTGTGATATAACTGTGTGTATGAATGAAAGTGTGTCGTGTTTCCTATCATTATGCTAATATATTCTTAATTCAAAAGATGGCTTTAGTGAAATCTGTGTAAAATGTTTTGTATTCTTATAATAGTAATAATGTCTAAACTGTGGCCTCTTGTTCTCATCTGCGAGTGCTGGGAGCAAGGAGATCACAGATAACGCATGATTTACGATAAGAAGAAAATAGAGCCACCTCGTAAATTAAGCCAGTGTCCAATTGGCCAGAACTCATCCTGGAGGTTGGACAAATTTTGAGTTTAAAATCCTAAACCCGCACGGAAAATAACTCTCTCTCTAACGCTCTCTAAAACAACTCTCGCAGAACAAGTCGGGTGGAGCAGACGATGGTTATAGTAACCATGTAGACGCATAGAGACAAATGACCCCAAATCAAGATCAGGGTTTAAAACAGCTCATTCAAGCCATCTAACTCATCTTACTTTCATTTCTTCCTTTATTTTCTTTTTCGTAAAAGTCTCGGTTCTAAGTTAAGTTTGCTACAAAGTTCGTTTAACGTCTCTCCTGAAACGCGCTTCGAACTGTAAAGACTCTCCTTCGCCTGCACATCACGTGACCGGCGGTTCAGAAACTTCCATCCAGGCACTTCCAAGACAACCACACGGACCCGGCCGGGAAACCCCTCAGACCCGAGAAAGGGAATTCCCTGAGCAACGCAAAGACAAGTAGGCTACTCCAGACTCTAGCTGAACTGGTGCTTTAATGTAAATTGAATAACCTGTCTAAGAAACAAAGGTTTAAATTAATGCTTGATGGTTCGTTCAGGTCATATCTCACAAAGTGCATCTCACTCTGAAAACTCATTCTTTCTCTCTCTTCCTCTGCGCCTTGAACGAATTGTGTGTGTGTGTGTGTGTGTGTGTGTGTGTGTGATTGTGTTTAGACCTTAGTTTTATGTGTTTAGAATAGTTAATACAGTCGTCCATATATTTGAAAAGATATTTGCCATGTGTTGTGCTTGCACATTTAATGTCTTGTACTGTCGATCTAAAGTTACCTTGCTAATACATAGTGTTTCACTATAGATTGGATATTTATATCTGTTGCCAAGGTTAAAATTATGGCCCGTTCAAATGAACTCTAAACGAGTCATTTGCTCGGTTCCATAGTGATTCGGTCAAGATTCATTGCAAATCGATGAATCATTCCCTTTGAGCTAAATTGGCCTTCCGGCCCCCTTAAATACCTTTTATGTATATTATTATTGTGTAATTCGTTACAATAGCCTAATGCTAGAAGAGCGATTTAAGTGTGAATTGCGACTTCTCTTTATTTTAAGTCAGTCTCAGACTGAGAGAGCCTGTGGGGGGTTTGGAGAGACAGTTTAGCGTGATGCAGGAGGACAATAGGTGTTAATGTTCCTCATTCATATGGAGAGTGTCGGATAGCCAGCCCGATGGCAAAGGCAAAATAATTTTAAGGATAGGCTACATCTCTCGATGTGTCCCCATATTTTATTAAATTATAAATATTGTAGTTTATTTATTGTAGCCTATTTAAGGTTTTTTCACACACAAATTTAAATTGAAGTGTTCAATCCAGTTGTTTCAACTGGTTTTGTAGAGTTTAAGAATGTTTGAGCAAGGGAGACTAAATAAACTTGCTGAGATCCAGCGCGAGAGAGGCAAAACTCATGTTTTTAATTTATGTTGCTTTGGACTATTTTCGATTTGTAGCCTACCATTTCGTTTAATTTAGCTGCAATTTCTTTGGCAAAAGAAATTTAAATGTAGCAAGAATAAGATTCTGTGTTTCGTTTTTGCATGGAAATCAAGTCTAAATGCAACCCTGTTTAAATTTTTTTATTTAATTATTTAAACCTTGAATTGTTCGATGGGGTTCCAAATTTAAGTATTTTAGTGTTTTTTACATTACACAATAATTTAGCAGACTAAAGACGAGCTTCTTCATTTTCATTTTCTGACGCAATCGGCTAACAATCTTCCTTCAACAGTTTTGTCGTCTGTGCAGCGGCTCTACAGGAATGTAGCAATGTTGTAATATGCCATTGATTATTAAACAAAACGCTTGACTTTAAATAAATAAACAGTTAATAAACTCGCAAATAAACAGTCACCTATTTAAGCATCAATAACGGTTAAAGATGAATGCTGTCGGCCAAGATAGTGTTATAGTGAGATTCGATCTCGGGTCTTTTGAAGCTCTACGAGCCTCGTGTCGTTGCGTTAACCACAGAACTACCGTCTGAACGCTGTTAGATCAACGTCTTATGCTCTTGCAAAGCCTCAATGATGTAGCCTAATATGTTTCTATTGCAATGTTTTATATGGAAATGTTTTCATTGTTTATTCAATTTAATTTAAGTATTGTGATGAATTATTTTAACTACATTTCACTTGAATTCATCTGCTACCAGCCTTCAATCACCCTGAATGAGCCGCGGCGCAGCGGCAGATTACGCAATAAAGAGAATAAACGAACACTTTTCAAAGTCTGTGATTGTAGCGCCTCTTAGCGGTTAAAGGCAGCAAATACACCCTGAAAATTGCCACCAATTTTAAAGTATTATTCTGTAGGTATATACTGTAGGTGTCGCCCAGCCCGCAGCTCTACAGATATCTGCCAGCGCCCAAGAAGCGACACTCCTAGTGGAGTGGGCTCTCAACCCGGGCGGGCAAGGCACGCCTTGGGCTTCGTAAGCCAAGGCGATGGCATCCACTATCCAGTGGGCCATCCTCTGCTTGGAGACAGCCTTTCCCTTCTGCTGGCCTCCGTAACAGACAAAGAGCTGATCTGAGGTCTTGAGGCTTTGCGTTCTGTCCACGTACAGGCGCAGAGCGCGGGCGGGACAGAGAAAAGCCAGGGCTGGGTCTGCCTCCTCTGAAGGCAGCGCTTGCAGGTTCACCACCTGGTCCCGTAAGGGAGTGGTAGGAACCTTGGGCAGGTAAACGGGCCGGGGTCTCAGGATCACGTGAGAGTTAGCCGGGCCGAATTCTAGGCACGATTCGTCGACCGAAAAATGCATGCAGATCCCTTACCCTCTTGATGGAGGCCAATGCAACCAGGAGCGCTGCTTTACAGGACAGAATTTTTAACTCAGCTAACTGCAAAGACTCAAAGGGTGGTCTCTGAAGTGCGAAAGGACCAGAGACAAATCCCAAGAGGCTATAGAGAGTGGGCGAGGAGGATTTAGTCTCCTCGCCCCCCTCAGGAATCTGACGATCAGGTCGAGCTTTCTCAACGACTTGCCTTCAACTGCATCGTGATGTGCGGCAATGGTGGCAACATACACTTTAAGGGTGAAGGGAGACAGCCTTCGCTCTAACCCATCTTGCAGGAAGGATAGCACGGCTCTGATCGAGCAAGTTCGGGGGGGTTCTCCTCGTGAGAAGAACACCAGTCAACGAATAGGTTCCACTTCAACGCATAGAGGCGCCTCGTAGAGGCAGTGAGGCAGTGAGACGTGTCCAGGGCGGCAACAGATCTACTTGTGCGGTCCCGAAGCACCAGACAATCAGCTGGACCACCTGGAGATGGAGTCGCCATTCTCCCGGTAGCACCTGCGGGAAGCGCTAGCCAGGTTCCCAGACACCGCGCAAGCGGGACCAACGGCACCACAGACGTACCCGGGGTGGGGCAGCGCGGCAGAATGCAGGGACCCGACTCAGACGGAATAGCGGCCCGAAGTGGTGTCTGAGTGTGTGGTGCAACACGTACCTGCTTCCGTCGAAGGGCAGAGTGAGTGTGCGAAGACAGAACACAGAGTGTGCGTCTGGAACACAGCCACTGCTGCTCGCTGGCGATGAAAGAGGGGCTTGGGGGGACATCCACATACCCCTTAGCTGCTCCGCCGTCGAGGGTGGTGGGGAGGGAGGAGCCACTAGAACAGCTTCTGGCACTATACGGTGCCGTCCACGCCCTAATAAGCTCCTCATGCACTTCCAGAAAGAATGGTACCAGCACGGCCCGCCCCGAGAAACCAATCGTCCAACCGAGAAGGTTCAGTACGTAGTGGAGGGTTCCACGCAAGCCAGACCTTCTCGGCGGCCCGGGAAAGCATAGCCGCCCATTCTGGATCAGACTCAGGCAACGCTACACTCCCCGAAGGGGGTAACACAGCCGAATCTCCAGAGGACTGAAGCTCCCCCTCCGATACTGCAATAGACATCTGGTCATCAGGTGGAGCTCCAAAGGACACGTCTGGTCATCCATGAGAAGGACCAGCACGTTCCTATGGAGGCTCCAACGGCGGCAGCGATTGAGGGACCCACGGAGATTGCCTCAGCGGGGAAGCCCTCACGGTAATCCTCAGATCACCCTGACCATGCACAGAAGAAGGTCTATTCTGAGATCCAGAATAGACACTAGATCGGGGTATAGGTGAGCACGGATAATGTGACCCGCATTTGTCCCGGGATTGTTTGATTTCGGTTCATTCACACTGCCAGTGATTTGCCGGGATCTGTGAGTGCGTTCACACACAACCCGTTAATGTCCTGGAAAGCCGCGTGACGTCAGGATGAGACGTGTAACGCACGCGTCGAAAACATGTGCGCGCGCGCACCTTTCCACAGAGCTGGCGAACGATCGCAGCTTCAGCGCGGATAGTGAGGAGCTCCTGTCTCTGCTACATTCCAGTTTGCAGACATTTTTTCGTTCTTTCTTTGTTGATGACGAACACAAACTTTCTTCTAAGAGCAACAGAGTCGCACGATGGCACATGCGTCATCTCTATGACACACCCCTTACGGCATTGGTTCTGGCTTTTGTTCACACAGCGCGCGTTCCGGGTCTGAACACGGCAATGTTACTAGGTCCCCAACCCGGGATCGATCCCGGCATCAATCCCGGGTCGTGTTTGCGTTCACACAGAAGGCACTCTGGCAATTTGCCGGCAATTTGCCGGGTTCAAAGTACTGTGTGAAAGGGGCTTATATCACCAATCACCCATCCAAAACTATCACACTTCTTTTTCCCATACTCCCAACACTGCTCTAATACCCTTAAAGTAGGATGAGATTTGTCCTGTCCCATAAGATTTGCCCAGTATACTGCATTTAACTGTTGTCTTCTGAACTTGAGAGGCATATCTCCTACTTCTACCTGCAACGCTGAAACAGGTGAAGAAGGGTACGCTCCAAAACAAATCCTTAATGCCTTTGCTTGAATTCGCTCTAGTTTGTCCAAGTGAGTTTTTGCTGCTGATCCATATACTATGCTTCCATAATTGATTACTGATCTAATTAACGTTACATAAATAGTTTTCAGTGCCAGCCTATTTGCCCCCCAGACTTGTCCAGACACACATCTCATTATATTCAACACTCTTTTAGACTTATGTTCCATCTTCTCAATATGCCCTTTCCATGTGAGTCTACTGTCTAACCAGATTCCAAGAAACCTTATTTTGGATACGCGTTCTAGATTGATATTATACAATTTTAATTTTATTTCATCGTCAATTCTTTTATTAGTGAAAAACATTGCCTGAGTTTTTTCCACTGAGAATTTAAATCCCCACTTAAGTGACCATTCCTCTACTTCTAACGCATTTTGCATTCTCCTCACAACATACTTTATATTGCCCCCTCTGAAACATAGAGCTCCATCATCTGCAAACAAAGATCTGCAAATATTTTTATCCACCCTCTTAAATACATCATTTATCATGATTATAAAAAGCAATGGACTAATGACACTCCCCTGAGGAGTACCATTCTCTATCATACCTTTTGATGATATGCACTCTCCCACTCTTACCTTAATTGATCGATCTCTCAGAAATTATTTGATCCAATTATCAGACTGATCTCATGAAATGGCGTATGTATGACACGCCAATTCGTATTTCCATTTTTGGCGTGCTATCAACACGAATAATCGCTTTTCAGCGTGTTTATGAACGCCGTTGACTTAACGTTACATTACTGTATATATAAATATATGACCTACCCCAACCCCGTCCCTAAACCTACCCGTCACTGGGGTTAATACCATTTATGAGTCCTTCCCTACCATCCTAGTAAGAAAAATATCGATCCCCAGATGTATATCAAAATTTGGCTTTATTTCGCTCGGATTTTTAACGGCGTGTACATACACGCGGAATCACTCGGACATAACGGCGTAGATATACACGCATACACGCAGATAGCTCAAAATGCGTATAAATAACATGCCACTTGACTTGAAAGTGGCGTGTATGTTTACGCAAAAGTCATGATGTCATGTTGCAATTATACATTCTCCCTCCTACCCCCTACTTTCCAGTTTCAGTAGCAACCCTTCTCTCCACACCATGTCGTAAGCCTTTTCAATGTCAAAAAACACAGCTATCACAATCTCTTTATTACTCAATGCCTTTCTAAAATCTGTCTCCAAGAAAACTACTGGGTCCATTGTTCCTCGTCCCCCCCTAAATCCACTCTGATTCATAGATAACAACTTCTCTTTTTCCAAATTATACAAGTCTGTAATCATTTTTTCCATTATTTTACATACATGGGAAGTTAGTGCTATTGGTCTATAATTTGTTGGAATACTATGATCCTTACCTGGCTTCCTTATGGGAATAACTATTGGCTCTTTCCAGCTCTTAGGTAACACTCTTTCCACCCATATCCTGTTTAAAAACTCCAATATTACACCCAATGCTTTTTCACTTAAATATTTGATCATACTATAGCTTACTCCATCTTGCCCAGTTGCAGATTCTTTCACTCTTTTTAATGCTCTCTTCAATTCTGCCATTTCAAATGGAACATCTAATACACCGTCCAAAACTTCCCTTCTTTCTTTCACTGTCGGATTTCTTTTTAACATCTCTTCTCTTATTTTCTTTCTCTCTTCACACATGTTTCTAGAAGAGTTAACTTTAATAAACTCATCTCAAAACATTTTTGCCTTCTCTTCATCTGTTACTGCTAATTCCTCTACCATTTTGAGTACTGGTAATTCAAATTCCTTACTTCCTAAATTCCTCTCATGTTCTTAATCATATTCCATATCTCTTCTACTGGAGTACTTCGCCCTATTTCATTACAGAATGATCTCCAATACTCCCTTTTTGTTCTTTCTTACTACTCTCCTTACCACTGCTTGAGTCCCAGCACAGAACTGCAAACACAAGGAGAATAAATAGGGAGAAAACGAGGGAGGACAGGTAGGGCAAATGAACCAATAATCAGGAAACAAGATGAGCGGAGTTGACAAGCCATGTGCTCACAACAAACATGACAAAAACATGAGCACATGGCCAGTGAAAAACAATCACAAGTCATGTGCTAACACAAAACAAGACATGAACACGCAGCTGAGGACACTCATAAGCACACAAAACATGACCACATGAAAGCACACAGTTAGTTTAAAACACAAGGTTTATGCAACAGCACAAGAAAATGCATGACATGAAAGCACAAAACACACAGACAGAAGAGCACACGAGCATGAGCGAATACTCATTCCATGTGCTCATGACAGAAGACAAACACTCGGACCATGAATGTCTGAATCCTGACACAGAACCGAGAGACAATTTATATAGAGACATGTCACTTCCTCAATCCTCAATAGAACTATATAGGGAAAACCTGTAACGCCAAAGATGGCGGTTGTATGCCCATGTCCCGCCCCTCCCGCTGGAGAGCCAATCGTATGCTTTTAACAGCCGGAAACATTTGAGCCTATCGTCTGGTTCCTCTGACGCATGCGCACAGTTGAGGTTTGCGATAGCGGAGAATACATTACTGTTTGAAAAAGGCGGCAGATTTGATATGCAGTGTATGTGTGCATTGTGTAAATATCAGACATCCCAAGTCTCCCGCATATTGATAGCGGCTCCCTGATGCCCACAAATTAGTTCAAATCCCCCAGAATCTAGAGCGAGTGTGCTTCAAACCGTGTAGCGTGCGCACGGCAGAGAGGAAGAGAGCGAGAGACATTGGCCCTCATTTATCAAAAGTGCGTACACCAAATTTCCAGCGTACACCTGGTGTACACCCAAAACCACGGTGACTTTGAGATTTATCAATATGGACTTTGGCGTACGGCACGCTCAAATCCTACACCAGCTCAGGAGGTGGTGTACGCACGTTTTGAGTTAGTGTGGAAATGCCAGAAAAACAATTCCTCCACAAAACGCATGACAAACTAAAATGATATGAATTATATTATGAACTGTAAAAAAAAAAATATATATATATATATATATATATATATATATATATATAATAATAAACTTCAGTGTTTATTTTTGAGCAACATGGACTTCAATGTTTAATTTGTGTGATTTTACCAAAGCATTTGATTTGTAGGCATGTATTCCTTCAGTTGCGAGCCTTTGCGCTTAACTTGACATTTCAGGGTTAGGTGGTGCGCGCACGGACTTGGTTCAGTAATGAAAGGCTTTCAATGACCAAAAAAATAATTCAGAATGACAAAATAATAAAAATTACATTACTCTTGTATTGTTCTTGTGCAGTCACTCAAAATAGTGACGTACCAAAAAATAATCAAGAGCACACATGTTTGCGTCTAACTTCAGTCTTTACTGGATATCAACTGACTCTCATACAAAGAGCTAACAACCAATCTCCATTCAGTATGCAAATCATTACACGTGGATCGATAACATTACAATTCTTCTTTTAAATAATAATAACGAAATTCTTCTTCTATATAATAATAAGCGTCATTAATAATAAAAATCATAAAAATAATAAGATCTTCAGTGCCGAGACGCGCCTCTTTGTGTCGATCTAACTTGATCACTAATTGGTCTATACTAAGCAATAAAACATTCTTATCTCTGCTGGAGTGCGCTTCTCAACCCACACACTATTAACAGAACTCGTAATATAGGTGGAATTAATCCCACTTTAATCCACTTTAACCTTTAATCCCACTCTTTAAACACCCAAAATAAAACAATTTTGTTTCTTTCCATTTCCCTGGTGATGGTCTCGATTTCCACGTCGGAGAAGTTTCTCTTCTTTGCCGTCTTCCGTGTGTTTATGGCGTAAAATGAGGGCGTGGGGGAAGCGGAGACTTGAATATATAGGGGCGTGTTATTCTAATGACGATCGTTTTCAGCCGCGGCATTTATCAAGGGCAGGTACACCTAGATTTCAAAGGTACGCACAGCTTCATACATCAGGCGGTGAGAGGAGTGTAAGCATAATCTTACGCCAATATATACGCCCGTTTCTACACAAGAATGATAAATGAGGGCCATTGCGTCTTGTGTGTGTGTGTGTGTGTGTGTGTGTGTGTGTGTGTGTGTGTGTGTGTGTGTGTGTCGTGAACCCTTGCGCATGCGTAGTAAAAATATAACCTGTGGGGAAAAGGCGTTTTAAACCTTATTTTGGGGAAAATTCATCAAACTTTTTCAGCGATTTTTATCATATTTTACTGCTGTTTCTATACATGCAGTTGTTATGTCCCGGTGACCAGTGAAACTGCAGTTCTGACTCTGCCCATTCATTTAGATAGGAGCCTGGTCTTGTTAGTCCCAAATAGCGGCCCGGAGGCGTTGCCAAGATGGCGGCCGAGTGGCAGGACTTGCCTAAAAGGACTTTGCGGATACCGAACATGACATTAGTGCCGGAATCCAAACACCACACTTCGAACATGAAACCAGTCACAGACAAAGACAAGAAAATACAGGAATGTCAGAGCTCTGTCACAAAACCAAGAACAAACTAGACCGAAGTGACAGAACCCTGACAATGCGAAGGACGGATGAATATTAAAGAAATAATTTTCCCATTGGCAAGAAGCCCTTAAACTTTTAAAGAATATTGCATAGTATAAGAGATTATTCTGAAAGGTTGTATATTACTTGTATATGACTTATGACTTGTATAGATTAACATATATTTACATTGATATGAGATACAGAATTTCTGTAAGATGGATTAAGTTAATGCAAAGAGAAAAAGATAGACGTGGATGGCGCCAAAGAAAAGTAAGTAACAAAACCAAACGAAGTCTAGCTGTTAAATAACCTCTAATCCTAACTAAGAAAATAAAGAAGAAAACAATAATCTTCAGCGTCCAAGACGCCCTACCTAATCTCCACTAACTAACAGAAATACAAGGAGTGGCACTCGTCTCTAACCTAATGTATTTAGACAAAAGCGAAAACCCCTGCGTGTTGCAGTGTATGTCACGTGACATGCTACCTGTCTATCTCTCTCCGCACTAGTAACCTTCAGCGGTCTGCTGTAGCAAGTTACATAAAATCAGAGCATTAAACACAGGAAGAGTTCACTAATACATAAACTCAGCATCACACAGAGTGAACAAGAAACACAGCCATAACAGGGTAGCTATACAAAGTAACAAACAGCAAGCTGCGTGGTCTGAGTCTCAGCGAGCTGAGCCTGGGTGGAAACATCCGGCGTGCCCTCTTATTCCCCAGGTAGCCTGCTCCCATTGGCGAAAGCGAGAAGTGATGATGTCCGTGCTAACGATGATTGACAGGTCACTTGGCCAATCACGGGTACCTGCAAAGCGAAAGTAACAGAGAGAGCGGGAAGAAACACACACACACAATACAGGAACGTAACATACATGAATATGAATACACTACAGGTCAGAAGTTTGGAATACATATGATTTTTGGCTCACGAAGGCTTCACTTGTTTGATCAAAAATACAGTGATATTGTGAAATATTTTTTACTGTATCAAATAAGTGTTTTCTATGTGAATATAATGTAACATAATTTATTCCTGTGATCAAAGCAGTGTGACACTGCAGACTGAAGTAATGAGGCTGCTGAAAATGTTTTGGAAATAAGAGAATTTCTAAGCTTTTGACTGGTAGTTTATATATATTTAATGTACTATATTTGTAAATGAAGATATTCCATAATAATACATCATTGGTTTTGTTTTTTGGATGTTTTTTTATGATGAAGAATCTGGATACTTTTACATTGTGTCGGAGTACTGTGCAGGAGGAGATCTAAACAAGAAAATGAAAAAGAAAACACAAAGAAACAAACATTTTGAAGAAGCACAGGTGAGTGTTAAATGCACTCTGTTGAGTCAGAGAGAGCTCATTCACTCTAGAGCTGTTCATTATATTATGTGATGCTGATTGTAGTTCTAATTATTTTGTATTATGTATTTATTTCAAAAGCATCGTACGCATTATAGTTTGTTTCTGGTGTAGTAACACACTTTATCTTAATTTACTGTTGTACATTGTGCAGGGAAAGAGGCTAAAGCAAAATTTATAAACCTTTGAGATACAAACATAATTGTTAAAAAGGCTCTCCAATCTGTATTATAGTTATAAAAGAGACTCTAGTGCCCTCTTGTGGCTAAATACATATTAAGTTAAGATATAGAAGACGTGCATTAACGGAACAGTCTAGCTACTGGGGCGTGGTCTATTGCACATACACAGAAGAAGTTTGATGGAGATATGCTGCTTGTTAGATTGTTTCCACAGAGTGCGTGCATATACCAACCCACTACTGTTTGAAAGTGGCTGCAAATTACCATTAAAGAGATATACGTCTCTGACCGGACGTCTTGTGACTGCTCATTTTCCACCAGAACATAATATAGTCTCCATTACAAATGGTCCTTCGAGCCGGAGTGAGGAGCTGTCACAATTAAGATGTATCAGCGTGATCCTGACAGCAGACCTGAATCTCCTGAGCCCATTGTCAGACCCAGGCGATCAGTGCGTCTACCTAGTTATCTATCTGACTTTGAGGTCACCAGATACCACCCAAGACCACAGTCACGGGACAGAGCAGACAATTGTTCTCCTGAACTGAGTGAAGATTCTGATCCACCAGGGGCAGCTTCACTCAATATAGCTGCCACCTACCATGAACAGAGACCAAGTTCTCAGCATGGGCAGCTAATAGAATGGAGCTCTATCGGGGAAGATGAACAGCGGCATAAAATCTCCTCTCCACATTCTGATTTGTCATCGGTGGCCTTAGCAGAGTTTCAGCAGCTTAAGAAAGAAAATGATGAACTGCGGCATTTTGCAAATGAACAGATGAGACTGTTGGAAAAAAGGAATGAGGCTCTTGAAGCACAGATGAAACAGCTAGTAGCAAGTAACCAGCCCAGTCATCATTTCACAGGTATGTCCTCACCAATACCACAGCCTCGTCTTCATCCCCCACAAAGAGCCAAAGAAGCTAGGCCTGTACCCTTACCTCGATCAAAGCTGCTTAACAAAGTGAGAGATGGTGCAGATGATCAGGTCAGACATGACTTCCTTTCCGACTTAGATCAGAGGCTTAAAAGGCTTGAGATGACTTCACAGCAGACCTATTCCAGTCCTATCTCACCTCGACAGTCTTCCCCCAGAGACCCTCACACTACAGCAGAACAGATGACAACATAGGTGTCAATCGTCACACAGAGCAACGTATCCCTCGCAACCAAGAGAGCACTTACCGTGGACCAGCTCCCACCATCCCAAACTTTGTAAAGCCAGACCCAAGAGAGTTTTCTCGGTTACGAATCGCATTGGAGAATATTCTACCAGCTGATGCCACTGAGAGATTCAAGTTTCAGATACTCGTCGACCACTTAAAATTGGAAGAAGCTCTGCTTATAGCAGATTCCTACAGCAACTCATTGTATCCCTTCACAGATACTATGGAAGCACTTAATCAGCAGTATGGACAACCCCACCAGCTGGCCCTTCAGAGAATAGCAGAACTTATGGATGCCCCGAACATCAGCAGTGGAGATGTGAAAGCTTTCAGGATGTTTGCATTAAGAGTTCGCTCATTAGTCAGTATGCTTCAACAGCTGGGCAAGAAGGGATATGTTGAATTGGAGTGCGGATCCCACGTAACAAGGTTATTGTGTAAACTTCCACATGATCTGCAGACAAGCTTCAGAAGGTTTATATCTATCCCCACAGAGTATCTATTCCTACATTACTGGATTTCTCAGCCTGGCTAGAGTTCGAGCTGCAGGTCCAAGAAGATAATTCCAGGTTCTCTCTTTCCACGAATAAGCCAGTAGCCATGAGCAGAAAGGGACAAAGTAAGGATTTGAAACGTCAGACAAATCCAACAAGTATATTCCTTGGTACAGAGAAATGCACTGTCTCAAGAGCCATGCCAATGAATGATACTGAGTCTAAGTCCAGGGAGAGAAACATCTTCTGTCCATATTGTGATGGACATGATCACTACTTGAACGGCTGTTCTAGTTTCAGTCAGTTGAACAGAGATAAGAAAGTGAAATGGATTCAAACCAACAATCGATGTTGGCGTTGTGGGAGAGGGCACCAAGCGGCAAAATGTAATCTCAGAACGCTTTGCAAGATCTGTAATGGCAGACACTTGTTTGTCCTCCATGAGGTTAATAATCGGCCCACCACAAAGACCAATGACTCTCCTGATCCTGGATCCTCTGAGAGCTGCCTAGTGAACACCACCACAGAGACCTTGTACTTAGATCGACCCGCTGGCAGTCGTCAAGTTTTGTTAAAGCTTTGTAAGGTGCTCTTAAGGAATGGCAATCATTGCTTGGAAACTTACGCCATACTAGATGATGGTTCCGAACGTACAATACTCCTTCACTCTGCAGTTCAACAGCTTAAGTTGACAGGTCAGCCCGAAGAACTGGTGTTACGTACAGTACGTCAAGACCGCCACAATCTACAAGGGGCTACTGTGGCTTTTACAGTATCACCTGTCTTCCAACCTGAGATTACTTTCAAGATACATTAGGCTTTTACTGCTGAACCACTCGGACTGGCTGAACATACCCATCCAGTCAGTGAGTTACAGAGCAAGTATCGGCATCTACAGGGATTACCGCTGCAACAGGTTGATTCCGTACAGCCACTCCTCCTCATAGGTTCTGACTATCCACACCTCATTACACCAGTTGAACCAGTTCGTCTAGGCCCTCCAAACGGACCTGCTGCCATCAGGACCCGTCTGGGTTGGACACTGCAGGGTCCCACTCAAGAAATTAAGCATTGCCTCTCCGAACAACAATGTCTCTTCACTTCTACTTCCTTTTCCCCTACCGACCTGTATAATCAAGTGGAGAGATTATGGCAATTAGATGTGCTCCCGTATCGCAGCGAGAAACTCATCATTCGATCCAAGCAAGATCAAGAGGCCATTGCTTTACTCGAGTCAAAGACGACTAGAGTTATGGTAGATGGAGTTGCTCGATACGCCACTCCATTGCTTCGAGTGAAGAACATGCCTATACTGCAAGCCCCAAAGGAGAGTACCCTGCCTTGTCTCAGAGGAATAGAAAGAAGGTTAGCCAAAGATCCAACTCAAGCAGCATCTTACAGGGCCGAGATGAAAAGGTTGGAGGAGGAAGGATATGCTTCAGTGATATCTCCAGAACAGGTGGAACAGACAACTGAATCATGGTATATCCCCCACCATATGACTCAGCACAATGGAAAGAACAGAGTCGTTTTCAACTGTTCCTTTCAGCACAGAGGGAAGAACCTGAACCAACTGCTACTTCCAGGTCCTACAGTAGGTTACCAACCAGAATAATACTTTCAACGCCGCCGCTTTGCCGCGGCGGTGAAATTTGGGGTGTATTTGCTGCCTTTAACCGCTAAGAGGCGCTACAATCACAGACTTTGAAAAGTGTCCGTTTATTCTCTCTATTGCGTAATCTGCCGCTGCGTCGCGGCTCATTCAGAGCGATTGAAAGCTGGTAGCAGATGAATTTAAGTGAAATGTAGTTAAATAATTCATCACAATACTTAAATTAAATTGAATAAATAATGAAAACATTTCCATATAAAACATTGCAATAGAAACATATTAGGCTACATCAAGGCTTTGGAAGAGTATAAGACGTTAACGTAACAGCGTTCAGGCGGTGGCTCTGTGGTTAACGCAACGACACGGAGATCCAAGAGACCCGAGATCGAATCTCAATATAACACCATGTTGGCCGACAGCATTAATCTTTAACCGTTCTTGATGCTTAAATAGGTGACTCTTTATTTGCGAGTTTATTAACTGTTTATTTATTTAAAGTCAAGCGTTTTGTTTAATAATCAATGGCATATTACAACATTGCTACAGTAGAGCTGGGGGGTTGTTAGGGGGGGCTTCTTACATTCGCTTCATAAACACACGCACACTAGCACACACATGCAATCTTTTTTCTGCACCCGATGGATAGACTCATAATTTTCAAGCCCCACTGCCCCCATCGCCCCAACACAATGCTAATGAAATACGCAACAAGCTTAAAATGTTCCAATTTATTGAAGTAACAAGTAGGCTAGTATCTAAATACAAACTAAACAAACAAAAACAAAAATAGAGAAAATTAAAGTGCTGCTGTGTCAAAATGTTAAAAAAGAAAAGAAGATAAATCCATTTGGCAAGACAAAAAAATTAAAATAGACATAACATAGGCTAATGTGTTTGATATGGGATTAAAATTATGGGCACTGCATGAGATATAAACTAATGATTAATTATGT
The DNA here is from genome assembly GCA_036326025.1 of Chrosomus eos. NCBI lineage: Eukaryota > Metazoa > Chordata > Actinopteri > Cypriniformes > Leuciscidae > Chrosomus > Chrosomus eos. Next base: position 452,005 of record CM070818.1, on the reverse strand, counting down.
CAAAATTCCTTTGTTCCGATCAGAGCATGTGAGCATTTCTGGATATTCCTCGGCTCGCTCATTCCGCTCAGGGTCGCGCGCTCAGGCTGTCTCCGACTAGTTTTTTTCTAGTCAACTAGTAGCCTAGTTGTTTATTTAAGCCATCAGTGGACAAATCACCCCTTTATATTGATTTAATAACTTAAATAGGCTATACAGGGTAATGAGTGAGTGTTATAAAGCTGCACTCAAGCGCACGAGCCGGCAATGGTGAATGTGTAAAAAATAGCAAGGAGACATTTCATTGTTTATTAATAAACTGGTGTTTTCTGCGTCGCTGCAAAGATGAAGATGCGATGTAGACTCGCCATGAACGAATAAAGATATAAAGGCATAAAAAGGAAAAGTTCCTCCCGTTGGCGCGCCCAACCTGTCACTTCTCTAGGCTATTTCCCACCCATAGAGGGGCGCGCCCCACACTTTGAGCGGCGACTACCATCTGTAGTTAGGGGGGATCTAGCCGGTGTTCTGTCTCTCCCTCTCTCTGCCGTGCAAGCGGCCGCGCGCTACACAAATTTGAACCTGTCTATGGTTTGAACTTGCATATTCACGTAGCCTTTCGAAAACCGGGACATTCATTGTCCCGGGAGAGTGCTTCAATTTCCCGGGACAGGTTATTAAAAAGAAGGACAATCCCGGTAAAACCGGGACCGGTGGCAACCTAACTTGCATTTAGACTTTATTTCCATGCAAAAAAGAAACACACAATCTTATTCTTGCTACATTTTAAATTTGTTTTGCCAAAGAAATTGCAGCTAAATTAAACAAAACGGTACAAATCGAAAATAGTCCACAGCAACATAAATTAAAAACATGAGTTTTGCCTCTCTCGCGCTGGATCTCAGCAAGTTTATTTAGTCTCCCTTGCTCAAACATTCTTAAACTCTACAGAACCAGTTGAAACAACTGGATTGAACACTTCAATTTAAATTTGTGTGTGAAAACACTTTAAATAGGCTACAATAAATAAACTACAATATTTATAATTTAATCAAATATGGGGACACATCGAGAGATGTAGCCTATCCTTAAAATAATTTTGCCTTTGCCATCGGGCTGGCTATCCGACACTCTCCATATGAATGAGGAACATTAACACCTATTGTCTGTCCCTCCAAACCCCCCACAGGCTCTTTGAGTCTGAGTCTGACTTAAAATAAGGAGAAGTCGTAATTCACACTTAAATCGCTCTAGCATTAGGCTATAAAAGTGTTGATAATGAAAGAATTAAATGATTTAAGCTACATGTTGTGGTATTTCTGTCATAAAAGTTTATTACTAAATATTTCATTATTTAAATAATTTAAGAAATAAAACTGGTTTGGGCCAGCTTTTTCCAAGCAAAACTAAATATAATCTTCAAACGCATGTTCATTTTGTTGTCATGAACAAAATGCTCAACTCAATATTAAATTCTACAGGGATCTTTGGGTCCAGGCATGTAAAATGTGAATTAGTTATTTTTTAAATTATTATTATTCAAATAAATATCGGTGCTTCGTGGTAGCCTACTGCTGATAAACTAAATAACATTTAGATAATAATTATGAACTTTAAATGAAACAATATAGCAACACTTCGACGAATAAATGATTTGATCTGTTTTTACATTTTAATTCAGGGCGATTTTAATTAAACGAGATTTTCACCTTGTCATTTTCTCATTGCGAGGCGCTCACAATCACATAAACATATTTGAGCAGATTCTCTGTAGCTCTCGTTTTCATATGGATTACATAATCAGATAACATTTATTAACCTAAATATTTAGACATTTAAAGGCTTTAGACATATCCGATTTCCTATCGTGTCTGAGCTGAGGCAAGTGGCTTTCGGTTTATTTTTGTGACGCGCAGTTCCCGGAGACCGAGAGAGACGACAGATAAACTTTTGTCATTAGCCTAAAAAAAAGTTTACAGTTTTGAACGATGTAGGCTACTCTACTCTTATCTGTATGACCAAAAAAAATCACGTATAGCCTATTAAGTTATTTTAGCTGTTATGAGAAAAATAAATCAAATGAACGCGCTGCCTCGTTTGTCGAAAACTTTGCTTAAAACCATGTTTTTAAAAACTCTATGTAGGCTATAGGGAATACAACAAATATAGATATATATAGGCCTATATATCTTTTTTTTATACAAAACTGCTTTTGAACAATTGGTATTATTAGCTACAGATCTAAAGTCGTTCTGTTGGATAGCCTATTTGTTCCTTAGTGTAAAATGGAAATGCATGGTAATATTATTTTATAAATATAAGCAAAAAAATATATGGTGTAACAGAGTTTTAGAACTAAACAAATCTGCATTAATAGCCTAAAAATATATATATTTTTACATAAGTCCATGTTTTTTCGGGATTTGAACGCAGGTCTTCCGATTGATGAACCGTCAGCTCTACCACTCGGCCATGTCGAAGCTCACTGAGAAAAGCCCAAACGTTTATGCAGTGTGTGTTCGCTCAAATGAGTGAGAATGTTTTGTTGTTAGCCTATTGTGAGTGTAGCCTACTTTACATGAATAAAATAGACCTTTTACAGTTTTAAAATATGATATGCTATCTGTATGACCAAAAATAACGAAGTAGGCTATAGCCTGTTATTTTAGCAGAAAAAGAAATTCAAGTGAATGCGGCGTTTGTCGAACTCTAATTCAATGGCAGAAGAAAACCCCATTTTAGAATACGCACTAGGCGTGGTGTGTCAAAATACTTAATTATAAACTTCAATATTTCGTTCAAAACCACATCAAAACGCTTTGTGACATTTTAAAAAGCCGTGAATGTATTAATACAATTGGAACCAGGATCGTAACTGAAATGCGCTGCATGTTATCTCTCAATACAGGAGCAGAAGCGCTGGTTCAGATTTTATTGTTTGTTGTTTAAACGTGCGTGTTTTAGGCTATATTTAAAAAATATATATACTATATTTGATAAGGTCTATTTAGGGTAGGCCTATTCGCTATAGCCTACTGTGGAGGGGGGAAAATCACCCACCGGCAAATCGCACCTTGCTTTTAAAATTATTTCTGCATATGGAAAGAATTCCAGTCCTGCTGTCTGCTGTCCTGTCCGTGAAGTTTTTTTTTTTTTTGTTTGTTTATTTTTTAACAGAACTGTTTTTGAAGACGTAAATTCAGTCAATCTGTTGGATGAGATTTGTTCCTTAGTGTAAAATGGAAATGCATGGTAATTATATAAAAAAACATATTTATTCGGGTTTCGAACCTATGTCTTTGTACTGTTTAAACCTTCAGCTCTACCACTCGACCACAAGCTCGGTTCACGCGTCAGTGTGCCCACAAACGACAGATGCACTCTTCAATCTTCTCATTCCTCAATAGTTTAGCATCATTGATTGCACCTAATTTATTTTCACTGACTGCGAGATAGGCCTCCTTTAAATTTTGATTCATAAAATGTTCTGCTCTAAAAGTTTGCTATATTCTATTTAAAATGTAAGCTACTTTTACATACGTTTTTCGCTTTACATACGTTTTTCGTGCTTTCGCTAAATGTCCCTTTGCGCCACCTGGCGGTCATTTCGCGAATGACTTAGAAATGCGACTGGTTTTTTTTTGCCGCGGTGAATTCACCGCGGTAGACGCCGCGGCGGCAATAGGCATTCTGGTTGGCTACCTACTGTACATTAGGCCCCACCCTGATGTCCGTTCTGCTAAGGTTCCGTGAGCACACCGTGGCTTTAAGCAGTGACATCAGGGGTATGTTTCATCAGGTGCGTCTATTGCCGGAGGATCGACCTCTGGTACGCTTCCTGTGGAGAGATCTCAAGAGAGAAGAGCTTCCCCAAGTCTATGAGTGGCAAGTCCTTCCCTTTGGGACGACATGCAGTCCATGTTGTGCAACATTTGCATTACAGAAACACATCATGGATCATAGTCAACCAGGAGAAGATGTCCGTGAAAGCATTGAGAAATCCTTCTATGTGGACAACTTCCTCCAAAGTTTCAGTTCCAAGGAAGAAGCAGAGTCAATGGTGACAAAGTTACGAAACCTCTTAGCAACAGGTGGGTTTGATTTAAGACAGTGGGCTAGTAACTTCCCTAATGTTCTGAGCCATGTCCCATGTCATGCTAGGTCCACCAGCATTGCATTGTGGCTGACACAAGGTCAACCGGATGCTCAAGAATCCACGCTTGGTCTACACTGGCACTGTATATCAGATACGCTGTCATACAAGTACCGTCCCATTGACTACTCAGTACCCACAATGCGCAACATTTACAAGGTCTTAGCCAGCCAATATGACCCATTGGGTTACATTGTCCCTTACATTACACGAGCTAAAATATTAGTTCAGCGCCTGTGGGACAAGAAGAGGGAATGGGATGATCCCCAACTACCAAGTGAGTTACTCCACACCTGGCAGGCATGGGAATTGGAGTTGCCAGACCTTCAACTTATCTCACTCCCCAGGTGTTATGTCACTGCAGAGTTAGACAAGACCCAATGTCTGAGAGAGATCCATATCTTTTGTGATGCCTCGGAGCAAGCCTACGGCTCTGTAGCCTATCTACGGACACAGAGTCCTCAAGGAGACATAGAAGTAGCTTTCCTGACAGCCCGTTCAAGAGTTTCCCCCAAAAAGCGTCAGTCAATCCCTCGTTTGGAGCTGTGTGCTGCCTTAACTGGAGCTCAGCTGGCTAAGCTTCTGATGTCAGAGCTTACCATTCCAATTCAGAATGTCATGCTCTGGTCTGATTCAACTACTGTGCTAACCTGGATCCAAGCTGACTCATGTAGATTTAAGGTTTTTGTTGGAACAAGAGTAGCGGAGATACAGGAATTGACTGACCCAGGGGCCTGGCATTATGTAGATACCAAAACAAATCCAGCAGATGACATCACACGTGGCAAAACTCTGGCCGAGTTGTCCAATCCAGGCCGGTGGAACCAGGGCCCACCATTTCTCCTTCTGCACACAGATCAGTGGCCTAAGAGTCCACTTCTCCACCTACAGAGTGAGGATGAGGAGGTGAAACGAGCTACCTTTTGCGGGTTTACTGTTCCAGACAAACATCCAGCGTTGCCTGATAGTGGTCAATTCCAGTCCTATGATGAATTGCTCAAATCTACTGCCCAGGTATTGCAGGGGGCGGCCTCGGATCATGATGTTCTGACAGCAGATGAATATCAAGAAGCTGAACTAGCTCTCCTCCGCCTGGCACAGAGCCAAAGTTTCCCTGTGGAAGTTAGCCATCTTAAGTCAGGTAAACCTTTACCCACGAGTAGCCGTCTCCTGTGCCTCGCTCCGGAATATGATAGTACTATGCAGCTCATTAGGGTTGGTGGGCGCCTCAGAAGGACAGAACAACTAGATGAATTTGCAATTCACCCCATAGTTCTTGACTCTAGACATCCCCTGACCAAGTTGATCATTCAAGATTTTGATGCAAAACTGCACCATCCAGGAGCTGAACGTGTATTTGCAGAAGGGCGACGCAGATACTGGATCTTGAAGGGCAGGGAAGTAATTCGTCAACATCAAAGAGCTTGTTTAGGCTGTAAAACATGGAGAGGTAAGCCAAGCACGCAGAAGATGGCTGACCTTCCCCCATCACGACTGCGATTATTGCAACCAGCCTACTACTCAACAGGGGTAGATTGTTTTGGACCCTACCTTGTTAAAATTGGACGCAGAAATGAGAAACGATGGGGGCTTATATTTAAGTGTCTGACAACCCGAGCGGTGTATTTAGACCTCCTCAGCAACATCGACACTGACTCATTCTTAATGGCCTTGAGACGATTCATCTCCCGTAGGGGGAAGCCATTTGAAATCATCTCAGATCAGGGGACGAATTTTCGGGGAGGTGATCGAGAGTTACAAGAAGCTTTTGCAGCACTTCACCCAACACTAAAAGAGCAGCTAGCCAGCCAAACGATTAGATTCCAGTTCAATCCCCTGGTGCTCCACACTTTGGAGGCTGTTGGGAAAGGGAAATCCGGTCCCTTAAAACTGCCCTTTGCGCTACTATAGGGGATCAGATTGTAACCGAGGAAGTTCTACGAACTGTACTTGTTGAGATTGAGGGCATCCTCAACTCTAAACCCCTCGGTTATACTTCGTCTGATGTAGCGGACTTAGACCCAATCACTCCTAATATGCTGCTTATGGGGCGGCTGGACTCATCCCTACCTCAAGTGGTGTATCCACAATCAGAGATTTTGAGTAGAAGACGCTGGAGGCATAGTCAGATTATGGCGGATCATTTCTGGAAACATTTTATCCGCAATTACCTGCCAGGACTTCAGTCACGCCAAAAATGGCAAAGAGATTCAGGAAACTTAACACCTGGAACTATTGTCATGATAGTTGACCAACAGCTCCCTCGGGCTCTGTGGCCAGTTGGGAAAGTTACGAAAGTTCTCCCTGGAGAAGATGGTAGAGTCAGGGTGGCTGAGGTTGAAGTAAAGAACAAAACCTACCTCCGCCCAATTTCCCGTCTGATCAGCCTCCCTAATCTGCCAGACTGATTACGCCTTAGAACTATGCCCAAACCGAGATTGCCTTTTCCAGGGTACACATTTACAGAGGAAATGTGGGGGCGGCTGTTAAAAAGGCTCTCCAATCTGTATTATAGTTATAAAAGAGACTCTAGTGCCCTCTTGTGGCTAAATACATATTAAGTTAAGATATAGAAGACGTGCATTAACGGAACAGTCTAGCTACTGGGGCGTGGTCTATTGCACATACACAGAAGAAGTTTGATGGAGATATGCTGCTTGTTAGATTGTTTCCACAGAGTGCGTGCATATACCAACCCACTACTGTTTGAAAGTGGCTGCAAATTACCATTAAAGAGATATACGTCTCTGACCGGACGTCTTGTGACTGCTCATTTTCCACCAGAACATAATATAGTCTCCATTACAATAATGCAAAGTACATTTTCAGATGTTTTGGATGAATGTGCTTGTATTGTAATCTGTTATCATTGTAACATCTGTAAGCGTCTGTCCTCTGCTGTGATTAGATGGCTTTGTAAAAAGTGACAGTGATTATCACCATGTTTTACCCAATTTTCCATCTCTCAGCGACCAGAGAAATGCTTTAAAACATGCTGCGCTTATTTTGAAAGAATTGAAAAAATACGCTAAAAACACATTGGTGGACAAGTGACCTTTATGTCACATTTACTTCAGAGTTATCCAATGATTACAGTTTGTTAGTTCGCTATAAAATACTCCAGAGAAGAGCTAACATCACTCAGCCCTGTTAATACTCAACACTGAATGATACATTTGGGAGTATACTGTAAAACAAGAACCAATGTTTTTCTTCACTATGGTAGACTAATGGCAAATGCAACCTTTTAGAACTCAAATATACCAAATAAAAACAATTTACAAATGACTGCTTTCTTGTTTCTTCTGTGTGCAGATCATTGACTGGTTTGTTCAGATTTGTCTGGCTCTGCAGTATCTTCATAAGAACAATATTCTCCACAGAGATATAAAACCACAGGTAGACATTGACAAAGGTCATTAAATCATTTATTAAAATGAAAGGCAAATGTGTTTATGTGTTCATGTGATGATTTATGGTGTTCTTCTAGAATGTTTTTCTTACTGAGGATGGTTACATCAATCTAGGAGATTTCGGATGCTCAAAAGTGCTGCAAAGGTGAAAGTAAATAGTAGGATAGTGAATAATAGTGAAATTAAAAAATAGGATTTTTAAAGGTATTTTGTCAGTTTCACCCGTTTGAATTTACATGTTTGATTTTTCTGTTTAAGTGCTGATGAATATGCAACATCGACTGTGGGTGCAGAGCTCTATGTCAGCCCAGAGCTCTATGAATCTAGGAATCACAATTCTAAAAGGTATGCTTTTTCTAAAATATATGGCAATACATACAATGAGGCCTGGTTTCACAGACAGGTTTAAATTAAACCTGGATTAGGCCTTAGTTTAGTTAGGACATTCAAGTAGATTTTATAAACATGTCTACATTACTGGTGTGCATCTTGAGACATTTTATAAGCACATTAAGATATGCTTTCAGTTAAAACTTGAACCTAAGACTGCATTTTATGCTGAGACTTAAGCATTGTCTGAAAAACTGGGGGTTCATAAACATGTCTTAAAAAAAGACTGATGTGCATCTTGAGACATATAAGACATATGAGACATATTCAAATAAAAATCTCCTGATAATTTACTTAAATTTATAATTTACTCACCCCCATGTCATCCAAGATGTCCATGTCTTTCTTTCTTCAGTCGAAAAGAAATGAAGGTTTTTGAGGAAAACATTCCAGAATTTTTCTCCATATAATGGACTTCAATTGCAACCAATGTTTGAAGGTCAAAGTGTCTCAATGCAGCTAAAAATAAATAAAAATTGTATTCTTTTTAACCACATTCCTGTCTTGTACCATCTCTGAGATGTGCAAGACGTAATCGGAAGTACCGACCCAGTGTTTACAAAACGAACGGGCAAAGACTAATACACGTACCAATAATGATATGCACACGTAAGGACCATTTTAAACAATAAACTGACACAAATACATATAAATATGTGTAATTCAACATACATACATCATACTTGTAAACACTTCCGACTACGTCTTGCGTGACCTTTCCGACATGCTGAAGTAATGCGTGGCGAATCTCATAGATGGTACAAGACAGGCATTTGTGGTTAAAAAGTATATCATTTTTATTTATTTCTTAGAAAATGACCAATCGTTTGCTAGATAAGACCCTTATTTCTCGACTGGGATCGTGTCGAGTCTTTGAAGCTGCATTGAGACATTTTGACCTTCAAACCATTGGTTGCAATTGAAGTCCATTATATGGAGGAAAATCCTGGAATGTTTTCCTCAAAAACCTTAATTTATTTTCGACTGAAGAAAGAAAGACATGGACATCTTGGATGACATGGGGGTGAGTAAATTATCAGGAAATTTTATTTGAAAGTGAACTAATCCTTTAATGAGTCAGGTTTTGACGAAAAACATGTGCCTTGAGTCGTTTCTTGAAAATGGCTAAAGATTCAGAGTAGACAGGAGAATCCAGCCCGTTCTCATCCCACGGCGTCATACATGTGACGCTTTTGACATTTCGTCGAAATCTTACGCACATGGCATCCTTTGGCGTCAATATGAGACGCAGATCCGAATGCGTCATAACCTAACGCTACCCCAGACCTAAACCTACCCATAACAGTGCGTGTTATATTGACGCTAAAGGGTGCCATGTGCGTAAGATTTCGACGAAATGTCATATGGCGTCACCTATATGACGCCAAAGGATGAGAATGCGTTGCAGCGAGAATCACAGGGAAACAAGACCAGTAAACTGAAACGACACCAAACTTAAAAAACACAGGGCTTAAATACACAGAGGATGACAATAACTAACATAATGGGGACAGGTGTAACCTAATTAACAATAAAGGAGATTAACTAGAACACAATCTAGCAGGCAAACAGGCAAAATCAAATCTCAATGAAAAACAGAACATAGATGTGATACTATATCAATTGAGGTAACTAACTAAATTATACTGTCTTTGTTTAGTGACATCTGGTCATTGGGATGGTTGCTTCATGATATCTGCATGCTGGATGTGTGGGTGAGTGTATATATATATATATATAATATATATATATATATATATATATATATATATATATATATATATATTAGTTTTTTTTTGTTTTTGTTTTTTTTAAATCCATCTATTCTTTAAAGGGGTCATATAATGCCACTTTCATACAAGTTAATTTGATTCGTTAGGGTCTAAATGAAAAGTTTGTAATATACTTTAATTAAAAATTCTCATTATTATTTTAAGAAAACACTTATTTTACCTGCTCAAAAACAGCTCTGTTGTCAGCACGCCGTTTAAAGGGGTCATGACATGAGAAACCAAATTTGCCTTGATCTTTTGGTATATAAGAGATCTATGTACTATTAAAACTTCCTGCAAGTTTCATAGCTTAAGACGTCCTCCCCATTATAAACGAAGCATTTATTTAATCAAGCTCTAAATACAGCTCGTTCTGGATCCATGGTTAGAAGTGACGTCACGGTTAGAAGTGACGTACCAGTCGTTTGCATATGACCGCCTCCAGCGCAAGACAACTACGCCTCATTTTGCATCATCACATGCGTTGTCGTGCAGCGAGTGGGTCTGTTTACAAGATGACTGCGATGCCACGCAGATGTGCTGTTCCTGTTTGAGTGTTTGAATACGCTGCCGAACGATCCAGGCGTCAGGGAAAGCAGTCGGATGCAGTTTATTTGCAGCATATGCAGCGCGCCAAAGCTTTTATTTGACTGGTGAGTGAGATGAGTGTGACAGGGCGCATGTTACTGAAAGAACGAGCAGAGAGAGAGAGAGCCCCGGCCGCGCGGCCGCCTTCAAACTCTCTCTCTCTCTCTCTCTCTCTCTCTCTCTCTCTCTCTCTCTCTCTCTCTCTCTCTCTCTCTCTCTCTCTCTCTCTCTCTCTCTCTCTCTCTCTCTCTCTCTCTCTCTCTCTCTCTCCCCCTCTCTCTCTCTCTCTCTCTCTCTCCTCTCTCCCTCCCTCTCTCTCTCTCGCGCATATGAATCAAAATCATTTGAGAATTGACACGATGGTAAAAGATTGGAAGACCGAAGTTTCACGTGGTGGAGCATTGTGTAGTCTACTACATGTGGTACAAAATGATTAACGTTAATAATTTATGCATAAGCAGCACTGACGTTAGCCAATCATAACAGTATAGGCGTTAACACTGAAGTCTTAAAGGGGAAACACCCCAAAACAGACTGTTTGAATCAGAGGTGAGAAACAGGGTGGGAAAATGTCATAAATCACTACATTTTTTGTTTTTTGTTTTGTACAAAAAACTATAGTAATACTATAATTGCACCTAAGGGAACATAATAAAACAAAACAAAAAGCCATGTCATGACCCCTTTAAGTGCAAATGCCTTTAAATAATGAGCTTTGCTGACTCCGCCCCTCTGTTCTGCGGGCGCTTTGACACAACGCACGTGGAGTGTTGCCTTGACAACAGTTGAGGGTATATTTTGGAGAAAGAATGGCAGTGGGAATCTCTGAGGACACATCTGTGCAACCGTATCAGTTTGAACCGGAGTCGGACCCGAAACAAGATGACGGCCGCAAAGAAGTTCGACAATTAAGGCTCGAACAGGACGTTTCTGAATGGTTGCTTTACATAATGTCACTTTGATCTATCTTTGTATGTAACGGCAGGGAAACGTTAGAACTTAGTGAGATGTACGAACGCTATGTGTTTACTGATGTATACATACTCAGTTTGCAATAACACAATAACCATAACGCGTTGTTCATTATAAACGTGGGATTATGAATTATATTGAGAACGTCGTACATAGAAAACATGCCGTAATGTGCCCTGAGTGTAAACCTTAGCCGCATTCATCGTGAAGCGTGCAAGCGGTTTGCAAAGATTAATATAAAGGTTAATAAAACGTTACACTCACTTCAGTTTTGGTGTAAATGTTTGTAAATGTGACGTGAAAGATCGCTGACAGATCTCAGTTTAAGCGGCACGTGAACCAATTATCTGTTACTCTTCTCTACTAGTTAATAGTAAATAAACACGAATGATCAATAGGTAATTTGAAAGCTACTGTATAATAAAATCGATCGATCAGTGTTTTTCAACCGCGGAAAGATGTCCATAAAACAGCTGGAGAACAACACATGTCATGTAACGTTACATTTACCCCAGGAATGCCTTTTAATGACCCATAGCATGCATGTTTGTTGGACTTAAAATAATTGCTATAGAGAGGAGTATTTTGCTAAATATAATAACTACATTACACATTTATTATATTTTTACCTATATCATTAAAATATGATAATGTTGTTGTTATAAAAACATATTTCTTTTGAGTTAGTTTTAACCTTTAAAGGAACACTTCGACTTTTTGGGACTTTAGCTTATTCAACCTTTCCCCCAGAGTTAGATAAGTCCATACATACCTTTTTCATCTCCGTGCGTGCTGTAAGTCTGGTTGACGCACCCACCGCTAGCCTAGCTTAGCACAAAGACTGGATGTAAATGGCTACAGCTAGCACACTAATCCCAATAAGTGACAAAATAACGCCAACATTTTCCTATTTACATGTTGTGATTTGTATAGTCACAGAGTGTACAAATAACAAGGTAATATGAGACACAGCCACTTTTTAAACGTTTAAATACTGGGAACTATTTTCTCAGAAGGCGAAGCACTGCTACTTGGGCGGAGTGATAACCGCAGCACCCGAGAAGCGCCGTGGTGAGGAGCAGAGAGCGTGTCTCAGGTGCTGCGGTTATCACTCCGCCCAAGTAGCAGTGCTTCGCCTTCTGAGAAAATAGTTCCCAGTATTTAAACGTTTAAAAAGTGGCTGTGTCTCATATTACCTTGTTATTTGTACACTCTGTGACTATACAAATCACAACATGTAAATAGGAAAATGTTGGCGTTATTTTGTCACTTATTGGGATTAGTGTGCTAGCTGTAGCTATTTACATCCAGTCTTTGTGCTAAGCTAGGCTAGCGGTGGGTGCGTCAAACAGACTTACAGCACGCACGGAGATGAAAAAGGTATGTATGGACTTATCTAACTCTGGGGGATACAGTGAATAAGCTAAAGTCCCAAAAAGTCGAAGTGTTCCTTTAATAATAATACCAGCTGACAGGCTCTCTGTATGTTTACAGCATTAGGTAATTTTTTTTTTTTTCTTTTTTTTTTTTGAGAACAATTAACATAACACATTAACGTATCTACTGTACCTAATATTTATCCAAAGGAATTGATATTGCATAAAGATCAGAATCAAATCACAAGAATTGATTTGAAATTGTGAAATTTGTGTTAAGCTATAAAAGCATAATATACAGTAGCATACCAGTCTTTGTACCATGCATACATTTAATAAAATTATGTTTAGTTACCAAATGTTTTGACAATCACAATACACTTATTGTGATGCAAGTTTTCTTTTACACATCACCCCAATCCCAATCCACCCATTTTATGTTATGTTATATTTTCACTGTTTACAAAGACAGGGTCTGCCCTCTTGTCTTTTTGGCTTGTTGTTTCTGATTGCACTTTAACCCCAAATGGGAATCCAGATCAAATCCCAGGAATATCAAAACTTGTGTTAAAACTTGTTTTAAACAATTTCTTTGTCATCTGCAGATTGATTTTAAGTAGGGAGATAAAAAAATCGATTTAAATCAAAAATTGGATTTTTTTGTGAAAAAATCTGGGATTTTTTTTTTTCGGGCATATCGCTGCAGCCCTATCTAGAGGTTAATCAGACTTTTATTTTTCCTTTCTCTGACAGTCTAACATCATAGAGCGTCGCCGTCTACATGCCAATAGCTTGAAGGGAACCATACCCAAAATCTCAAATATCTACTCGGAAGATCTAAAGGAATTAATCTGTCAAATGCTCAGCTGTGACCCTCATAAGAGACCTTCAGCTGATGAGATTCTGGCTAAACCATTCCTGGAGGCTGCAGTAAAGAGAAACAGGAGGATTCCAGATGCACTGGAACAACAGTTATTGACTTCCATCGACATCTTTAATGAGGCCTACGACAAGCACTATAACGACTTTAAGACTGTAGTGAGTGAGTGGAAAACAGCAACAGATTCACTAGAGGAGATCCATTATAAATGCACTGTAGGCAGTCTGTCAGGTGCAGTGTTCGGAGCCGCTGGAGGAATCACTGCACTGGTTGGTGCAATTTTGGCACCGTTCACTCTTGGAGCGTCTCTGATTGTATCTGGTGTTGGGATTGGTGTTGCAGTTGCAGGTGGTGTAGCAGGTGCTGCATCCAACATTACCAATACAGTCAAACAAAAATCACTCCGTGAGAGCTTTGAAAGAATTCAGCAGAATTACAAAAAAGCAAGTGAACCTATTCTTAATTCATTCAGAACACTCAGAAAGTTTCTGAGAAAACTTACAACATTCTGTGATGTTGTCCCTAGCTCAACTTTTGATAGTGTGCAAATCCCATGGAGAATAGTTCGTGTTGTTCAGTTTGCCGGTGTCGGGCGAGCAGTCGCAGCAGCTTCAGGAGTGTTGAGTGGGATCTTAGTCATAGTTGACATCGCCTTCATCGTGAAAGATTCCAGAGAGATTCACCAGATGAGACAGGGAAGAGTAGATGATCCAGAAAAGGTCCAATCCACTGTACTCAAAACCATCGCACAGATGAGGAGAGCACATACAGAGCTTTGCCAGGTCTTGACAGTAATTCAAGAAACAAGAAATGAATTAGCCATTGATGGCAGAAATTTTGTTTAAACATAAATATGATATGAGACTCAAGCAACATTTGACTGATTTATATGTGAGGTTAAGTGAAGAAAGAGGTTTTTGCAGAAAATGATTTAAATATGTATGTTGCACTGAGATAGGTATCACTGGTGAGGCTCTTCGGTGGTTGACTTCATATCTATCGGATAGACAGCAATTTGTTAGGATAGGTGAGAATCGATCCCGTACTGTCACTGTATCTCATGGTGTACCTCAGGGCTCTGTACTTGGTCCCCTTCTATTTCTCATTTATTTGCTGCCATTGGGCCAGATCATCAGACAGCATGGTCTCAACTTTCATTGTTACGCTGATGATATTCAAATTTATTTCACGATTAACCCCAACTCACCTTGTCCACTCGCTTCTGTTATTTCCTGCCTTCAGGAACTTAAAACATGGATGTCTGATAACTTCTTACAGCTTAATGCAGGGAAAACTGAAATCCTGTTAATTGGCCCCAAATCACAGATTTTACCCGGGCATGACATTTTTATTGATATTGATGGTGTTCAGATTGGGCCTTCAAAACTGTGCGGAACCTGGGAGTTTTGTTTGACCCCACATTATGCTTTCATTCACACATCGGTCAGACTGTTAAATCATGCTTCTTTCACCTGCGGAACATTGTACGTATACGTCCTTCTCTTAACTTTGGAGATGCTGAAACTGTTATTCATGCTTTCATAACTTCCAGATTGGACTACTGTAATTCCTTATACAGCGGCCTACCCATCAAAGCAATACATCGCCTTCAAATGGTACAAATCTCTGCTGCTCGAGCACTTACACATAACAAAAAATCCGCACATATCACCCCTATCCTTCATCAACTTCACTGGCTTCCTGTGGTCAATCGCATCCAGTTTAAACTATTAGTCTTAGTCTATAAAGCTTGTCACGGTCCCGCACCTCAATATCTCACTGAGTTAGTGCAACCATATCTTCCTGCACGGCCTCTTAGATCTAGCAACGACAATTTGCTTGTCGTCCCGAGGTTTAAACTATCTACTGTGGGTGGTAGGGCTTTTAGTGTTGTAGGCCCTAAGCTATGGAATAAGCTGCCCCCCAATCTTCGTGCCATCGACAACCTACAAATTTTCAAGTCAAAACTTAAAACTCATATTTTCACCATGCTCAATAAATAATCTTCAATTCTATTCTTTCTCACCTTTACTCTCTCACCTCTATTTTTATTTTTTACACCCTTTGTTGAAATTTATATTTTGCAAAAATGGTTTATGTTTGTCATCTTTGACTTATGTTCACTGTTTTTAGTGTTTGCTTGTCTCGCTTGTTAGCCTAATAAGCTGACTGCCTGTTTCTTTTGTCTGTCTATTTTTTGTATTATTTTGTGAAGCGAACTTGGGTTTGGGAAAGGCGCTATAAAAAATAAACATATTATTATTATTATTATTATTATTATATTGTCAATCCACGTTCGCGTCTCCACAGAAACGCTGGTGACGTAAGACGCTGCTGATGTGTTATCTGGTGCGCCCGAGCTTCATTTACAGTCTGAGGGATATGCACGCTGTAAACAAAACAATCTTCGCAAACATGTCTAAGGATTTCGACACAGGGGAAGACTTGCATTTTTTTTGCCCAGCCATATTTATTTGAACCCGAATACACGGACGCACCAGATAACACGTCAGCAGCGTCTTACGTCGCCCTGCGGACTCGTGAACGCGAATCAGAACCGGAAGACAATACAATGCTGAATAAAGTAGTTTTTGTTATTTTTGTATATACTTAAATATACTATAAAGTATATAAGAATATACTTATTCTGATAATAAGTGTAACAGGGTTGCATTGGTTAGAGTGACACATTCAATCAAGGCTAAAAGGTGTATAATAATATGAAAAATCGAAAAGAGAACATACCTTTGTTCTACCCATTCTGGCAGAAAACTGCTTAGTGATGTCATTTCCTGTGAATCATGTCACTCACTGTTTTTTTCTACTTCTGCCAGGCTAAATATGTTTCGGTAACAGGGTTGCATGTATGTTGTGGGACATAACTTTATTGCAACATTTCTATTATTTGAAATATTTCTATCATTTCAAAAAATGGTTTAACAATAAAAAGAGGCATATATAAACAAAATCATACAAAAAAAAGGATATTTAAAATGTATTTTAACAGTTGTATTTAACATTCAATTTGGTCATCTATACTAGACGCGATAGACGCGTATTTGACGCTCTATTCGCGTTCGGTGTGAACACACCATAACTGATCCTGCGTTATGGGCTTTCTTTTCCGTTTTGGCGAGTTCATAATCCACCGTCATTCAACTATTACATTACTTCAATAGGAGCAACATTTCCTTGCTTTGAGTAGTCCATTTAGGCTAATAGGATGTACATTAATGTGATAATGCAAAGTGCTAATGCAAGTGTCGTTTTTCATTATTAGGCAAGTGGCGGTTTTCATTGGGGTATTAGGGTTTTTTATATAAATTATTGATTTAATTTAATCTAATTCACGACTTTTTCTCTCTCTCTCTGCCTTTTTAGAATTACACTTCACTGGGGCCTGCAAAAACATGATATGCATTTCGATGACATTACTATTATTATTTTGTGTAGGACACAGACATATTTAGATGTCGTAATTCCATGATTTGTTGCGTCTGTGTTATGATCCGCATGATCGCCCTTTCATCTAACAACCAATCACCGTGATCATTGCGAGGAAGCTCGTGCATGAGAATTGACGTCATCCATAGCAACGAAGACTCACTCTTAGTTTAGGAGTTGTCATTTTCCCTTACTAAGAGTAGGTCTGAAATAGCCTGGCTCCGCCCTCCTACGCACTTCCGCTCAATTTCATTTTCCTTCAGTACTCCGTCTGGGATCGTGCCGTAGACTTTGGTTTCCAGAAATCAATTTTTTGTAGGACCAATCAGCGAATAGAGGGAGTGGCTGAGAACGATGACGTTGATGTATCGCGCGCGTCAGTTTGAGTTCAGTAATGGCAGCGGAGAAAGACGTGAGAAAAGCTATTCGGTCTGTTGTTGGAAAACTGCCGAATATGCAGAATTTAAAGCCGGAGCAAGAACAATGTTTGCTAAGTTTTGCTGCTGGCCATGATGTTGTGGCCCTCCTCCCCACGGGATTCGGGAAAAGTTTGATTTTCCAGCTCACTCCGCTAGTGGTGAATGAGTTAGCTAAGGCGAACGATAGGGATGCAAAGCCGATAGTTGTTGTCGTCTCCCCTCTTGTTGCACTAATGGAGGACCAAGTGAAGGAGGCAGAAAAGTTAGGAGTTCGTGCTGGGCAGCTCGGCGTGCACGATGACCGTGACATTTTGGACATCTCGGAAGCCCCGAGTCCTAGCTGCTAAACTGTTGTTGAAGATGCACTCAGGAGTCATGTCAGTATCACAAGAATCACTAAATTTACTGTTCAGAATTTGAGCTAAATAGGACACTTTGAGCCCCTTTGTGTACTCGTGCAGGACCATGGTTGGTGTGTCAGTTTTACATGTTGTAAATCATAAAAATCTGTTGTATTTGTTTTTAATAAAAATGTACAAACACATACTTTGAAGACCATAATTAATTAAGGTAATTAAGAAACAATAAGACATAATATGAAAAATGGTTGTTTATTACACATCTGCAGATAGAGACAGATCATTCACTGTACAGCATTTGCGGCAGATCCGAAGCGACCGCAGCGGTGTATTTTTAATGATTAGACCCAGCTTCGACCGTTGAATGAATACATCACTGTCCTTAGTGTCAAATATACATTTCGAATTAATAATTGTTCCTAGATGAACAAAACCTGCAGCTCTCGTTGACAGACATCCTATTGTAAACATAATCCTCTGATCATTCGGACTTGTTTCCGACCGGTTTCGGCGCATGACATATACGTCAGGACCACACGTTAGCGATTGGCTATGACAGATCCTGAGTGACTCTGGGCAGATCCAATAGTTTTGAACTTGAACAGAGAACCCGCCTACAAGGAAGTAAACGTTTCTCAATGGAGCGAGGCCAGACTCTCTGTACAAATTAAATGTACGAGAGTCTGGTTGAACCAGGCTAGGTCTGAAAGGCGTTGTAAATAACTTTTAAGAGAAAACTCCTAGCTAAAATATTTTAGTGCGATTTAGGAGTACTCCTAGTGGTAAGATAAAATTCTTTGTGAATACGGCCGCTGATATAGACTGGAAAATAATGGTAATTTCCATTTGTTACTTTATCTAAAAAGCTCAATCCCTAAAATTGCTTAATTATCAGAGAAGAACAAAGTCGGTTTTGTTGTTTCTGCAGCACTTGGGCCGATCGCATCCTCAGCAAATGTTCATCAATTGTAGGAGCATGTGTGGGACACGAGAACCCTCTCAGACAATGGGTCGTTTCAACTTCATGAACACACACACACACACACACACACACACACACACACACGTTGGTGCAACAGCATTATGAGGACTCTCCATAGGCGTAATGGTTTTTATACTGGACAAACTATATATTCTATCCCCCTACACTGCCCCTATCCCTAAACCTACCCATCACAGGAGACATGCTGCATTTTTAATTTTTTAATAAAACATTGTTTTTTTTAAGCTATTTGAATGATGAGGACTTTTGAAGTGTCCTCATAAACCACCTATAAGTTGTAATACCAGTGTAATACACATGTCATTATACACATTTGTGTCCTCATAAATCACATAAACCAACCCCCCCCACACACACACACACACACACACACACACACACACACACACACACACACACACACACACACACACACACACACACACACACACACACACATACCACAGCTGTTACAACTGAAGAAACTTAATTTACATTAAGAGTGGTAAAGTGTCCAGGGATAAAAAGTTTGAGTTTAAGATGTTCAGGTTCATTCACGACTCCCCTCAAGCTGCTGTAATATTATTCTTCACTGTAATCTTAAACATCTTTTTTCTTACAATGTCCAGAAACTCATTTTAAAAACTTAACTCTATTCCAAAAATATGCACTATAATACATATGCATATTTAAGTATTGTAATAACATTCAATATTACTAAAACATTAGTTATACAAATGCTATTATATACAACTGTATTTAAATCTTTAATATTATGGTTTTCCTTGAGAAATTAACATGTACAGTACAAATATAATCCAAATGATTCGAGTTGAAACTGTATGGGATATGCACATGCTCAACCAAATGGTTTAATGATATTTAAAGTAATGGTACACAAATTAAGCTATATATATATATATATATATATATATATATATATATATATATATATATATATATATATATATATATATATATATATATATATATATAGCTTAATTTGTGTACCATTACTTTAAATATCATTAAACCATTTGGTTGAGCAATTACAAAGGTTTAAATGCCAAATAACATTTATATATATAATTATATATATATAACCTTTGTAATTTATAAATGCATTTTTGCATTTACCATAAAGTAACTTCTCAATTGTTTTGGTAGAGTTAGAGTTTTCCTATTTTTTCCATTATTTTCTTGGTGAGGACAGTAATATGCTTATTTTTTTTATTCAAATTCAGTTTTGTGTGTACGTTTTATTGCATGTTTTGTAAGGAAAGTGATAAATATGAAGTACATAATATACACAAAATGACATCATTCAATTCTTTTGATCAATAATGCAGAACAAAATAATAGTCTTACTCCTGAATCTCTGCAGTTAAGAAAGTATCTTTATTCTTTATCAAAAAGAAAAATTACTTTTAAAGATATCCTAAATATTTCTAAATTTCAACAATGTTAGCATTCGTATTACAAAATGTTGAAATTATTCAATGAAAAGTGATATACTGTAGTTTGTGTTGTTCTCTTGTCAGGTGGATCCAGTAACACGTTGTCTCAGTAGTTCATACGTTTTAATTTTGTCAGGTTGAATTGAAAAGATTCTATAATCTGTCTATTATTTGGTTTATTTTTTTCGCTGATTTTTTCAACTGGAAAATTCCTTTCTGCATATCATTAATAAATGTTTCTGCTTTCTCCTTAAACACCATTATATGTATTTGTTCATGTGTGGCTTTTGAACTCTTGTCCTTTAGCCTCTTGTTCTAGAATCTCTCTGAGGATTTCAGGCACAGAACTAACCATGGCCATCATTTCTGAAAGCTTTCCAGACAAAAGCTCAAATTTAGACATCGGGTCTCCCACTTCACTATCCTGTTACTGAAAGAGCTGCGTTTTCCCAAAACAGGAGGCGAAATGTTCACTTAAAACCTGGGCTTTGTGCTTTGATAGTGAAAGATCTCTCAGTATTTCCTCAGTACGTTGACAGTTTCTTTCCAGTATGTCAATAATAAGGCCAATTTTATCCTGAAATCCCTTACGCTCCTCTTCAACGTTTCATTTTAAGTTCTTCTTCTGCTGTGTTTTCTTGTATATCCCGAAAGCAACACATAATACAGCGACTACAGCCACAGCTTCCCCAGCTCCAGCAAACATTTCAGAAACTTCTTCATTATTTAAAATGAAAGATAATGCTAAAAACATCACCGCAACTCCTGCAGTTATCACTGATCCTCGAAGGACAAAAATGGGAAGTCTGAGACCATTTTCAAACTCAGAATCAGAATCAGAATCAGAATCAGAAAGAGCTTTATTGCCAAGTGTGCTTGCACACACAAGGAATTTTCTTTGGTACTGAAGCTTCCATTGCACATATACAGATACAAATACAACAAGAAACAGTAATACAAAATCTAAAATAAAATTATAAAAAAAAAAAATATATATATATATATATATATATGAAAATACTATAAAATATAAAATATAAGGCCACGGTTGGGTTTAGTCAGAATAAACATTTTCGGATTATGAACATATATACAGTATTTTGAATAGTATGAATAAATATAAATATAAATAACCTGAGTTTAGGAGATATTGCACTAAACAGTGGGGGTATTGCACTTAAAGGCATATGCCTTGGGAGATATGTTAACTGTTCAGGAGGGAAATGGCCTGTGGGAAGAAACTGTTCCTGTGCCGAGATGTTCTTGTGGCCAGTGATCTGAGTCTCCGTCTTGACGGTAACAGTTCAAACAGGTGGTGTCCAGGGTGAGTGGAGTCTGTGATGATTTTACCTGCTCTCTTCCTCACTCTGGAAGAGTACAGGTCCTGGAGGGTTGGCAGGGGGGCACCAATGATCCTCTCTGCAGTCCGGACTGTCCGCTGTAGTCTCATGATGTCTGATTTGGTAGCTGAACCAAACCAGACAGTGATGGAAGTGCATAGGACAGACTCGATGACGGCTGAGTAGAACTGAATCAGCAGCTCCTGTGGCAGGTTGAACTTCCTCAGCTGGCGAAGGAAATACAGTCTCTGATGGGCCTTTTTCACAATGGAGTCAATGTGATTGTCCCACTTCAGGTCCTGAGAGATGATAGTGCCCAGGAACCTGAATGACTCCACTGCTTCCACAGTGCTGTTCATGATGGTGAGTGGGGGGAGTGCTGGGCTGTTCCTCCTGAAGTCCACGGTCATCTCCACTGTTTTGAGCGTGTTCAGCTCAAGGTTGTTATAACTGCACCAGACAGCCAGCTGTTCAACCTCCAGTCTGTAAGCAGACTCGTCACCGTTTCGGATGAGACCGATGACAGTGGTGTCGTCTGCAAATTTCAGGAGCTTGACAGTGGGGTCTTTAGAAGTGCAGTCGTTAGTGTACAGGGAGAAGAGCAGTGGGGAGAGAACGCACCCTTGGGGGGCGCCAGTGCTGGTGGTGAGAGTCCTGGATGTGTGTTTCCCCAGTCTCACGAGCTGCTGCCGGTCCGTCAGGAAGCTGAAGATCCACTGACAGATCGAGGATGGAATGGAGAGCTGGGTCAGTTTGTCTGTGAGTAGATCAGGCATGATGGTATTGAAGGCCGAACTGAAGTCCACAAAGAGGATCCTTGCATAAGTCCCAGGTCTGTCGAGATGTTGCAGGATATAATGCAGTCCCATGTTGACTGCATCATCCACAGACCTGTTTGCTCTGTAAGCAAACTGAAAAGGATCCAGCAGGGGTCCAGTGATGTCCTTCAGGTGGGCCAACACCAGTCTTTCAAACGACTTCATGACCACGGACGTGAGAGCGACAGGTCTGTAGTCATTAAGTCCAGTGATTTTGGTTTTTTTGGGGACCGGAATGATAGTGGAGCGTTTGAAGCAGCAGGGAACTTCACATTGCTCCAATGATCTGTTGAAGATCTGCGTGAAGACCGGGGCCAGTTGGTCAGCGCAGGCTTTTAGACAAGCAGACGAGATGCCGTCTGGGCCTGAGGCTTTCCTAGTCTTCTGTTTTTTGAAGACTCGGCTCACGTCCTCCACACAGACCTTAAGCTCAGGTTGGATGGCAGGAGGGGGGAGAGGAGGGGGTGTAGGAGGTGATGGTGGATGTGTGAACTGCAGGTCAGAGCCGGTGAGAGGTGTGAATGAGGGCTTTTCAAACCTGCAGTAAAATGAGTTTAAATCATCAGCCAGGTGTGGATTGTCCACAGATCGGGAGGATGGTGACTTGTAATTGGTGATGTTCTTCAGGCCATTCCAGACTGATGATGGGTCGTTGGATGAAAACTGGTTTTTCAGCTTTTCAGAGTAGGCTCTTTTAGCAACTCTGATCTCCTTTGTCAGTCTGTTCTTGGCATGGTTATACAAGATTTTATCCCCACTTTTGTGAGCATCCTCTTTGGCATGACGAAGCTGTTTGAGTTTCCCAGTAAACCATGGTTTATCATTGGTGAATGATAAGAATGTCCTGGTAGGAATGCATGTATCCTCACAGAAACTGATATATGATGTAACAGTATCTGTGAGCTCATCCAGATCGTTGGTAGCAGCTTCAAAAACAGTCCAATCAGTGCAATCGAAGCAGGCCTGTAGATCCTGCTCTGCTTCATTAGTCCATCTTTTTACAGTCCTTATTACAGGTTTAGCTGATTTCAGTTTCTGCCTGTAGGTCGGTATAAGATGAACCAAACAGTGATCAGAGAGCCCCAAAGCTGCTCGTGGAACGGAGTGATACGCATTCTTTATTGTGGTGTAACAGTGGTCCAGTATATTACTGTCTCTTGTGGGACATGTAACGTGCTGTCTGTATTTTGGAATTTCACGGGAAAGATTTGCTTTGTTAAAATCCCCTAGAATTATTAAAAGAGAGTCTGGGTACCTTTGTTCCGTTTCGGCTATTTGTTCAGCCAGCTGTTGTAGTGCCGCGCTCACGCACGCGTCTGGAGGGATGTAAACATTCACGAGAATGAAAGAGGAAAACTCCCGTGGCGAGTAGAAAGGTTTACAGTTTATGAAGATCGCCTCTAAATTAGGAGAGCACATCTTCTTCAGTGTTGTTACATCTGAACACCAACTTTCGTTAATGTAGAAACACAATCCACCACCTCTCGTCTTCCCCGTTAGCTCCGCGATGCGATCCGCTCGGAACAGCTGGAAGCCCGGCAGATGTATTGCGTTGTCCGGTATGGCTTCACTTAGCCAGGTTTCAGTGAAGCACAGAGCAGCAGAGTTTAAAAAATCCTTGTTAATCCGGGTGAGGAGGAGAAGTTCGTCCATTTTGTTAGGAAGGGATCGGAGATTCGCAAGATGAATACTAGGGAGTGCAGTGCGCAGGCCGCGCTCGCGGAGTTTCACCAGCGCGCCCGCTCGCTTTCCTCGTTTGCGTTTGAGCGCGCGTTTGAACAACAGCGCTGCCCCTCCGACGAGAATGTCCAGCAAAACGTCTGAATTATCAAAAACTGTAGAAAAGTTATCTGGTGTGTGTTTCCTAATGTCCAGTAGTTCGTCTTTGGTGAAGCTGATAGGAAAATAATGACTAAACACAGGACAAACAAACAAAAACAACACAATAACTGGAGAGCTCCGCACCGAGGCAGCCATCCGCGGCGCCATCTTGGTGATGGCGCCGCGGTGATAAACTCGTTGGTGAGATCACTCATTTTCTCTAAATGCTTGTTGAATTCTGGGAAAATGTCCTTGAGTCTATCCAATTCCTCTTGGAGATTATTCACATCAGATCTAATAGGAAAACAAAGAAGAAACATCAGGGATTTTTATATTTGTATTACGAGATTTGCAGGATATTTTATATATTAGTGCATTTTTGGTTGTGTGTATATTAGTTTATATGTATCAATGAAAACATTTATTTAGTTTGAGACTACACAGGCTTTTATTATTGTGATATTAAAGATTTCCTCATTATCAAACTTATGTTAAACACTCATCTTCATATCAAGTGAAAACTCATAAATATCATGAACATAACTCTGTCGCGCCGGCGTCTGGGTGAAGACATTGTTGCTGTGATTAAACAACACAAGAGTTGTGTATCGTGTCAGGATTAGGACCACATAGCAAAATTAAGGGACTAGCAGATCATAAAGCAAACAGTCAATCTGTCACGAAGTGCGATGAAACTAAGAAGAGGCTGGATCCAAATGCAGTGTGTCTTTATTCACAAACTACAAACTTAGACAGAAACCAGATACAAGGACTCAGAAACGGGAATAACTAACATAGACATGAAACATTCAACATCTCACAAAGACAGGGCAGAAACACAGGGCTTAAATAATCAAGTGCAAACGAGCTAACAGAATAACAAGGGGGCGTGTGAAATGAGAAACACCTGGGCTAACTAATAAACAAGACAGGGAACCACTGAACATGACAAAACAAGACAAGACACAAAACCCACATTATGACACAAACCAGTCGTCTATTGCTGATGCTGCTGTACTGCTGGTTTAATATATGAAGCAATCGTATAAAACAACACAAAACAAAAAAAATGTATTAACAACATATCTTCCCTTCCACATAGATGTATAAAACGTGTTTATGAGAAACGTGTTGTGTTGTTGCGAGAGTAGACAATCTTATATTCATTAATTGCTCACTTATGCAGCATTTTACACAAATAAACCAAGACATAAAGCCAAATCAACTTAAAATGTAAAAAATGAAGCTTGCATATAATGTAATTTTCCTCTGCTGTAAACATCTGTATTCCTGCATAAACAGTTTGGGAAAATCTGGCATAATGTGGTTTTGCAACACAATCTCATGAAAGTGCGTATCTATAGCACAAATAAATTTTTTCGTACCATTTATACGCCAAAATGACATTTATTTTCTGTGGGAAGGGTATGAAAAGTCCTCACATCCCCTGCACAGCCTGGAACATAGCATTTATTTCCATGATCTGGCATTTTCCCTCTGATCCTCGCTTGTTGTCCACCCTACGATGGTTCGGCTGCGCAGTGCCTGGCATTGAACATGGGCTGGCATATGCAAATTTTTGGAGGCGTACATATTAATGATCCCGACTGTTGCGTCACAGTCGGTATTATGTGGAGATTCGCCTGTTTTTCAGGGGTGTTTTTTAAAAACGAGATTTTAATAAGAAGGAGAAAACAATGGTGTTTGAGACTCACTGTATGTCATGTCCATATACTGAACTCTGTTTATTTAACTATGCCAACATAAATTCAATTTCACATTCTAGGGCACCTTTAATAAAGTTAACCTGAAGTATAGTTATGTTTTGTAAGAGGCTGTTTTAAATAGCACTGGGTTTATGATGTAAATGTTGATGTGCATAAGTATTTGTGTGCACATGTACAGGGGGAACTTATATTGCAGTAATCTGAGGACAGTGAAATGTGGTTAATTGTTGTCAGAAACATATACACTGCCATTTGTCTATTATCAGATAAGCTACATACATAAACAAAGGTTCAAAGGTTCCTAAAAAAATATATTATACTGCTTCAAAACACCTCTAAATGCTTTCATTTTCATTCAGGATCCAAAGTCAAACCTCAACCAGAGATAAATGAGAAATAAACGACAGTTTCTTTATAAGGAAATGCAAGATGTTTAAAGTTAAGCGTGATAATGATAGTCAGACTCTCATTTATTTAAGTAATGTGATGAAATCAAATCAAACCATCAACTGAAAACATCTTACAAATCTCCTAACTAATTCTACCTCAGTGGAAAATTGTTCTAGGATGCTTTAAATGTGAGTCTATATGTATAATTATGAACAATATCACAATATCACGTAGTATAATTGTGTAGCGCTTCTAGTTGAACGTCACACACACATGACCAGCGTCGGCCAATAGTGAGCCTATGTGTGACGTATAACACAGAAGCTCTACGCAATTACACTGAGTGAAATGAATACTTGAATAAAGTCGTTATTTTGGGGGTTTTTTGCGCTCAAAAAGTATTCTCGTCACTTGATAAACAGATTGAGCCACTGTAGTCACTTGGACTATTTTAACAATGTCTTTAATTACTTTTCTGGGCCGGCAAGTTTCAGTCCCTTGGAAGCCTATGGAGGAGTGATCCAGCTCTCAGATTTAATCACAAATATCTTCATTTGTGTCTCGTAGATGAACGAAAGTTTTACAAACCATGGCACTATGGTACACTACACGCATGCTTTTGAATTTAAAACAGAACTGTTATTGCCTAGCTAAAGACTCTTCCAATCTTTGTAGGATGCTATTTTCCTACAACCTTGCTGTCTCATCCTCTCCTCACATCTATGTCCCTAGCTGTCGACGTAAGACTAATACACTGCTCCATACTGGTGTTGTTCACAGTAATTTAATATCGGTTCACTGCATGGAGATTAAACCTCTGTCATCTCCGTCTCAGAGCCAGGCTTACACCGCTTTATTTAATGCGTGGTCTGTGAACAACAAAGCACTGCTTTTATCGGACTTTCTTATAGATAAAAAGCTGGACTTGTTGTTCTTAACTGAAACCTGGCACAAAGAAAATGATGGGCTCCAGTTTAACCAGTGTTGGGAGTAACGCGTTACAAAAGTAATGCATTACAGTAACATATTACTTTTTGCTGTAACGCAGTAGTGTAAGGCATTACTAATCAATTTTCAGTAATATTTTACTCGGTACATGTTCAGTAAGGCTTGCGTTACAAGTTACAACAGACTTTTAGTTTTAATTGTAAAAAAAAAAAAAAATACACAGCAAGACCGCGAGACAACAAATGAAAAATGCAAGTAGGCTAAATTACCTGTTCGTGGTCAGTCAATAGCCGCATGTGGTGTCCAAGTCTGTTAATAAAAACCATATGGCAGCGTCTGATATATTTGTATAGCGATTTATTTTTTACAGGAGTGCCGTGAGGTAGGCTATGATTTCGGCCTCTGTGCTCGTGCTGGCCAGTGGAGAAGCGGCTAATGGTGAAGATGGCATGAAGAAGACTGTCCATTCGCGAGATGGACGTATGCGCATTATAGGGGAGGGCGGGGCACAACCTAACGCGGGGTTAGATGTAACACGGACCGTTTACATAGTTAATCAGCATCAAGCCGGTTGTGTTTCTGCTCTTTTTCTCTCGCTGCCAGAAGACGGTCTCCCGCAAATTTTTGGAAAGTTTTGATAAGATTTCATGAAGATACTGGACAAAGAGTGTTTTGACACCATGCAAGTAATTTTTTTCATCGTACGTTTTTTTCAGTTTCTGAGCTGGGTGTGTACGTCACCAAATCTTACTTTATATTACCTTAATCGCTGTCTTGTGGGCTAAACCACAGCACCGTTTTGAAACATGTCAGCAACTCCTAGCAACTGTTAGCTATAGGCTTAAAATATGTTTTACACAGCGGGGTTAGTTGTAACACAGTGTACAATGATAATCAAATGAAAACAGGGAGCCACACAAGTTTTCAGGTTCGAGTATTTATATATTTATTTTGCCACATTAAACTTTGTTGGGCTTTCACAAACAATGTTGGAATTCAAATTTTAAAATTTTGTTTACTATGCATTGGTCACTTGTTTATTTATTAAAAATATAGCATGTTTTTCATGCAATAAACCCTTTAAATTTGATTTTAAGCTAGTTTTTATTATTATTATTACTGTCATTATTATTAATAATAATAATTGAACATGCAACTCCCACACACAAATATAATTAAATTTCAATTACAATATTTGATGATTTTATTTATTTATTTATTGCAATACTGTGCAACCCTTTCCTATCTCTATCCATGATATTGATCCATAATAGAAGGATGATTGGATGAGGGATGGATGTATGGATATATATCTACACAGATGCACAAACAATATCAAACTATACAGATAAAATAGTACTGAATTATGTGTGTTACACACAAGTGTTACAACTAACCCATCTGTCTGTTACAATTAACCCCACATATGGGGTAAGTTGTAACATTTGCACTTCTGTCACTTTCAGTGCAACTGTACGAAAATGGTAAGTCCTAGAAAAAAACTTTAAGTGTTCATTTGTAGTAGATAAGTGTATGTTGCTTGTGTAAAAAAAATATGAATCTAACTTAATTATTTTTTAAATAATTGAGCCAAAACCAAAATGTGTTAGGTTGTGCCCCGCTCTCCCCTAGGCTATTTGTTCTGTGTTTTCTTTCTAAACAGTTAGGCTATGTTTATGTGGTATTTTTCATGTTTTCACACGCAATCATGTTTTTGATGCGGTGGTGACGCGTTCATTTAAGGACGGCGGCGCTGCCGATAAAGCACCTAAAAGCTGTCACAAAGAACCGGCAAAAGCAATGATTATGAATATGTCAAATATAGCAAGGAGACATTTTAATTGTTTATTAATAAAGTCAAGATGAAGTTGACGATGCTGACTCGCGATCTTCGCAGTAGGCTAGTGCACCAGAGAGAAATGCACATTTCATTTCATAAGCAGAGACCAGTCTGTTTTCTTTCGTTTTGAATTGTTCTGTTTTACACGTAGACATTTCAATATAGATAGGCTACACTGTAAAAAAATTCCGTAAAAAAACGGTAGATTGAACCATATAAATTTGAAGGAATTTTCCGTATTTGTCTTTTATAAGGTCATTTACCCGTATTTTGAATTACGCGTTGCATTGTGGGAACAAGAACCTGGCGCCGCGAAAAGTGAAAAGACGCAACCGCCATTACACACGCAGATGACCGCAGCCAAAGTTGCTTATTAAAGTCGGATTTCGGGTGTGTGGAAGCCATTCTGACACTTCTGTGGTAAAATACGAAATTTATGTTTTGCTAAATGTCAAATAAGCTATTGACGTAACGTTATTTAGTTGCCATCTGGCATGTTAGGCAAATGAATGTCGGAGCCGTCGCGTTTGTCATTTTATGCATATCGTCACACATTAAAATATTTAGTTTACACTCGTGGAGGTTCCCTGATATATGTGTTATTGTGCCCTCGTTGTAATTTGGTTTAATTACTTTTATTTGTCGAAAATGCGGTTTATTTCTTGACGAGCGCATCCGTTAACCAGCTGTGATTAAATGCAGTAGCAGCTAACGTTACTAACGTTAGTTTTTTTCGGAGCAATTTAATGCCTTCAAACAAAAGCTACCAGAGGAATCGTCAAGAAAAGTAAAGGCCATTAAGACTTGCTTGATTTAAAAGGCATGAAGATACAACGTGAAGATGCTGTGTGTGAAGATGAAGTAACTGTTACAGCTGGATCATGGAAAACACCACCAGTTTTTCTGACAAATGAGGTAAGTTAACGTTGTTTGCGTTAGACTTTTATTTTGTTTTAGACGACACACACAAACACACTCACGCGCGCGCGCGCGCGACTTTAAACCACAAATAATGACCACGAAATATTAATTTACGTTTTACATGACTGCTGTCTACTCTTCTGCCTGTAACGTTAGTCATTCTTAAACGTTACCATATCCCTCCTCAGTTTGTTTCATTCATAGTTTTTCTGTTGTTTTCTTATCTATTGATAGGACATTGCTGTTGTAGTTTGCATACCAAGCACCACCTGCATGCTGCTTATGGGTTTGTATTTTGTTTTATTACCATTTTTTATTATTAATTACTACGAGTGTTCAATACGGGCAACACACATTCAAATTTAAAGTCTGAGGAAAAGTGTTGATAGAAAAAGGTGGTTGCTGAATACCCCCTTCAAAGATGTGTATGCTTACATGATCAGTAGAAATACAAATTGTATAGTGACGATTTAAACAACTATGTTTAAAGGGATAGTTCACTTTAAAATGAAAATTCTGTCATCATTTACTCACCCTCAATTTGTTTCAAACCTGTATGAGTTTCTTTCTTCTGCTGAACACAAAGATATTTTGAAGAATGTCAGTAACCAAACCATTAACTGAAGCCATTGACTTCCATAGTATTTTTTTTTTTTCCTACTATGGAAGTCAATGGCTCCAGTTAACGGTTTGGTTACTGACATTCTTCAAAATATCTTCCTTTGTGTTCAGCAGAAGAAAGAAATTCATACAGGTTTGAAACAACTTGAGGGTGAGTAAATAATGAAAGAATTTTAATTTTAAAGTGAACTACCCATTTAAAGCAGTTTTCTGAAGTGATCGTGTAATGTAATATCTTTATGATTGTAATATCATTTTGTAATATCTTTTTTGTTTAAGGTGGTGGACAATCAGGATTGCTGTCATTCAAGAAGTTATTATTGACCACATCTCTACCCCATTGAGGCAGTGAGCTACAAAATACCTGAAGAAAATGCAACTACAACTCAGGCCCGGCGTCAAGGGGGGCTTGGGGGGGCTTAGCCCCCCCCTAAGATGATCTCAAGCCCCCCCTTGCGGTGATCTGAATGATGATTATGTGACTTAGCGTTCATGCAGGGTTCGCCTAAACACTTTATGAATAAGATAACAATAAACGAGAACTGTCTGAACTGTTCTTGACTTTAGGCTATTAAACGTCTCACACACATGTGAAAGGAAAATCCGAAGACTGTGACACCCCAAGTACGAAATGCATGACCTTGCCTATGTACGGCAAGCCCAGAGGGGGAAAATGCATTGCACACACACATAGAACGAGCGCCAGCACATCCAGAATTAATGCATAATAACACAATCAAACATAAGGTCTGTTACAATTATTATTATGATGTTACTTTTATTATCAAATCAATATTAATTAGCCCCGCAATAATGTCATAGCGCATCATTGCATAACCGACGCGGAGCAATGAAATATTTATTAGTCATTTAAAAAACGTCTCAGGTTACTATTGTAACCATAGTTCCCTGAGAACAGGGAACGAGACGATGCGTCGAAACGCTGCGGGAACGCCTTCTGCGTGATTGCGTCTGAAGCATCTATGCCAACTAGTCCAATGGAAAAAGGGAATGAGCGTCACGGGCGGGTGACGTCATGACCAGGAAAGGATAAGAGCACTTCCGCTGCTCGCCGGCATTCATGCTTCGACAGTGCCGAAGCAAGCCGATCGCAGGGACGCCAGAAGTATGGCAGGGGGACGCATCGTCTCGTTCCCTGTTCTCAGGGAACTATGGTTACAATAGTAACCTGAGACGTTCCCTTATCGAAAAGGGAACTTCGAGATGCGTCGAAACGCTGCGGGAACGAGAATACCCAATGCGCCATAATTCAAGTACCTGAGTGTCAGACTGTTCAGCTAAGCACTAAGCACCTGAGAACCTGGGGCAGCATCCAGGTCCAAACTGTAAAATCTCACGAATGTGAGCGGAGAGGACCAGCCCGCCGCATCACAAACATCTTGGAGAGAAACCCCATGCAACAAGGCTTTAGAAGCCGCCATACTCCTGGTGGAATGAGCTCGGACAGCCAAAGGACAAGGCTGGCCCGAGTACTCATAAGCAAGTGAAATAGCCTCGACTATCCACTTACTGACTGTCTGTTTTGAAGCAGGAAGACCTTTTTTAGGTGATCCAAAGCAAATAAATAGTTGATCGGACTTCCTGATTGAGGATGTCCGATGTACATATGTGTCCAATGCTCGCACTGGACACGACAAGTGCAGTCTTTCCTGGTCCGCAGTTGCAAACGGAGGAGGACAGAAAGCCTGCAGCACAATAGGCCTCGGAGTCAAGGTCGGCACCTTAGGGACGTATCCCTGTTTTGGATAAAGGAACGCCTTGACCATCCCCGGAGCAAATTCAAGGCAGGTGGGGAGACCGAAAGAGCCTGAAGGTCACCAACTCTCTTGAGGGACGAAATAGCTAGGAGAAAGACGGTCTTAAGAGTAAGGAACTTCTCTGAGACTGATTCTAAGGGCTCGAATGGAGCCCTAGACAGGCCTTCTAGAACTACAGTCAAATCCCAAGCTGGCACCTTAGTGCGAGTTGCAGGCCTCAGCCTCAAAGTGCCACGAAGGAAACGTGTAATCAGGGGGTCTCGACCCAAAGATAAACCTCCCACCATGGTATGATAAGCCGCAATGGCTGCCACGTAAACTTTTAGTGTGGAAGGACATAGACCTGACACAAAGCGCTCCTGCAGGAACTCGATTACTGTGTTGACAGAACAATTAACCGGATCCCACTGATGTCGGTGACACCATAAGGAGAAAACTCTCCATTTAAGCGCATAGAGTTTCCTCGTAGCTGGAGCTCTGGAGCTTAGGATGGTCTCAACAGCCTCAGCTGAAAGACCACTATCTACAAGTTGGGCCCCCTCAGAGGCCAAACCCAAAGATTCCATATCTCTGGCCGAGGGTGAAATATTGTGCCCCCGGCCTGAGACAGAAGGTCCCTCCTCAAAGGGATCTCCAATGGAGGCCCGTCTAACAGAAGGATCAGGTCCGCAAACCAGATCCGACTTGGCCAGCGTGGTGCTACTAGCAGTAGGCTTATCCCACACTGACGGACCCGCTCCAGAACTCCTGGGAGCAGAGCAACAGGGGGAAAGGCGTACAGACGTAGCCTCGGCCACGTCTGCACCATGGCATCCAGCCCCAGGGGGGCCGGGTGAGTAGGTGAATACCAGAGGGGACAGTGCGTCGTGTTGTGAGACGCGAACAGGTCCACCTCTGCTCTGCCATATGACTCCCAGATTTTCTCCACCGCCTCGGGTGGAGTCTCCAGTCCCCTGGCCTCAGCTCCTGCCTCGACAGGATGTCTGCTCCTATATTCTGGTCCCCAGGAATATACACTGCCCTCAGGGAGAGTACCTTCCCCAGGGACCACAGGAGGATCTGGTGCGCCAGTTTGCAAAGCGGACGCGACCTAGACCCCCCTGGCGGTTCAGATAAGAGACCACTGATGTGTTGTCTGTTCGAACGAGCACATGATGGCCTCTTAGGTCCGGAAGGAAATGTCTCAACGCATTGAAGACAGCCATCACCTCCAGGCAATTGATGTGCCACGAAAGATGATGGCTTTTCCACAGACCCTGAACCGAGCGGCCTTCCATTACCGCTCCCCAGCCGGTGAGGGAAGCATCTGTCGAGATAGTAGCTCGATGGCAAAGAGCTCCCAACACCGGGCCCTGGGTTAAGAACCAGTGTTTCCTCCATATCTCTAAGGCACGAAGGCATCGCCGCGTAACCTTGATCATACGGAGTGGGTTTCCCCTCGGGGAGAACCCTCTGGTCCTGAGCCACCACTGTAAAGGCCTCATGTACAGCAGGCCAAAAGGTATCACGTTGGACGCTGCTGCCAGTAGACCCAACAGTTTCTCGAACTGTTTTACAGTGCGTGACTGACCTAGCTTTAGCTCTTTGGTGGCTGCCAGGATAACACCTACACGAACGGGCGATAGGCTGGCCCTCATCGTCACTGAATCCCATACCACACCAAGGAAAGTGGTTCTCAATACTGGAGAAAGCACACTCTTCTTGGTATTGAGCATCAACCCCAACATCTGCATAAGAGCGAGAACGACACCTCGGTGCCGAACCGCCAACTGCTCCGATTCCGCAGAATCAGCCAGTCACCGATGTAGTTCAGAATACGTACGCCCTGAAGCCCAAGGGGCTAGAGCTGTATCCACGCATTTCGTGAACGTGCGGGGTGATAAAGCTAGACCGAAAGGAAGAACCCGATATTGGTATTCTTTGCCCCCGAAAGAAAACCCTAGGAACTTCCTGTGCTGAGGGAGGATGGAGATATGGAAGTATGCATCCTTTAGATCTATCGTGACAAACCAGTCCTCGGATCTGATTTGGGTCACGATCTGCTTGAGGGTCAGCATCTTGAACTTGAGTTTCTGAACTGACCGATTCAACAGGCGAAGATCTAAAATGGGATGCAACCCTCCATCCTTTTTTGGAACAATGAAATAACGGCTGTAAAAACCCGACTCTCGGTCGGGTGAGTACACCTGTTCTATAGCCTCTTTGCTAACAGGGCCCTTACTTCTTGCTCCATTACCAGAGCCTGCTCGGGATGCACCACTGAGGGTAGCAGCCCGCTGTAACGAGGAGGACGAGAGCCAAACTGGATTCTGTATCCTTTCTCTACAATCTGCAAGACCCAATGAGAAATATTTGGCAGAAGCTTCCACGCTGCCAGAAAATTTACTAAGGGAACCAGCCTCTCGAGGCTGGTCTCTGGTGTTACTGAGAGAGCCAAATCTGGAGCCTGAAACATACCGGCAGGAACTACCTGACCTGACTGCTCTAAAACCCCCCTCAGAGGGCGCGAAACCGATGCTGTGCCGCAGCATAGCACCAGCGACTCGCTGGAGACCACTGCGCCCTGAAGCACCAGAGGTGGCAGGGTTGGCAGGAGGGTCTCGTGAGGACCCCGAAGTGGAACGGGCACCGTATAATGAGGTGAACACCGCTCCACTCCGGTCGGGGCTGTCCTCACAGGCCTGATGCCTAAGCATCAGGACCTTTTTTTTTTTTTTTGAACCGAAGCTTTCTTCGCCTGAAGAACGGTCCTCAGATCCGGCTTAGGCTTAGGCGACTTCGGTTGAGAGGGTTGCGTCTGTCTCCAGTATCTACATGGAGGAACACGAGACGCAGCACTCTCTTTCTGTGCACATAATATGATGAACTCGACGGCTGGGGCTGCTCACGCCCAGCAGCCCCAGGGGGGCTGGACACAGCGAGGGAGAAACCTTATTATATATATTTTTTTTATATATATATATATATATATCTTTTATCACCTAACAACGACCGCATGGAATGCGTCGCCGAAGAGACCCGAAGGCTCAAATTTCGCTATATCCAGAACCCCAGCAGATCGGCCTGATAAGCCTGGAGCATTATAATATAGATTTCTATAAACATTCTCCAGCTGACCTGCTGCCGTATAAGCTTTACCCATAAAACCAAAGTAGTTCTGCTTAAACCTACGCGCTGCCTCGGCAAACGCGAGATCCCAGCCACAGAATCTTATTTTTGCAAAATACACTCGAAATCTAAGCGGTGCCTCGGCAAACGCGAGATCCGAGCTAGATTCTGATTACAACATTAAACCTACACGCTGCCTCGGCAAACGCGAGATTCTTTAGTATAGGCTTATGAGCAAAGCAGAGACTTAAATGATGATACTGGACCAGGTGAAAAAATAGCATTTTCCTATTTTTATTTCTGTTCAGCCTGGGGCATCATATCATAACCGTAATCTTTCAACCCTCTAATCTTGAATAAACATTTAACACGAGGGCTGAAAGTAGTGATAAATACGGTTTATTCCATAATTTAAATATTCAGTGTGTAAATCAGGGAAAAAATGGAAGCCTCGTGGTGGAGATAATGTGATAGAAATAAGAAAACGCTCGTCAAGTTTCTTAGGACGAGCGCTCCTTTTTTCTCAGCTGGCCATTAAATATTTAATTTACTAACAGCACGGGACAAAACCTCCACCAGTTCATCATATACTGGAAAAATAGATGGCGAATCTAATTCAACAGTGTGTGTGCTTGCTTTCACTTTCAATATTCTTAACACAAACCTCCTCGGAGGAAGAACATGAAGGAAAAAAGAGCTCTCTCTCCCCGAGCGGAAGAAACCGCAGAGCGTGCTTCCAACACCGGGGAGATAGAGCTGGATCTTCCGGGCAAGGAAGAAGAAAAGGCCCTCGGACCGTTCTCCCCACCCCCCAAAAGATCCTTTTGCGATCCCCAGGAATGCATTCTCCGCGCCGCCTCGGCAAACGCGGGTCCTGCATCCCGTGAGAATCGCGAGCCTGCCACTATCATACAGAGTGACAGGCGAGAGCAGAGCATGCTAATCTGGTAGTTTCACTTTCACAATGTTAGCACTCAGCATGCTCTTACTCTCAAACAAATTGACACAAAGCTGTGTGTGTCCCCACCCGTTTAAATAAACGCGGGCAGGGAGGAACACACTGTTTGTACATTTGTTTCGCCATAACGATACCAACAATATTGCAACAGACAACAATAAATAGACAGGGACAGTTTGACACAGATCGCTTGCTGAGGCACAGAAGCATGAATGCCGGCGAGCAGCGGAAGTGCTCTTATCCTTTCCTGGTCATGACGTCACCCGCCCGTGACGCTCATTCCCTTTTTCCATTGGACTAGTTGGCATAGATGCTTCAGACGCAATCACGCAGAAGGCGTTCCCGCAGCGTTTCGACGCATCTCGAAGTTCCCTTTTCGATAAGGGAACAATGTGTTTCACACGTAATAATTCTCTCTTTTTTTCACCATGAGCCACAAGAGAAATATTAAGAAAATAAATTAAGGTTAGGCCTAAATACGTTATCAGAACATGTATTCAGCTCTCATCGGTCAGTTTTTACTTTCACTTTCTATAATTGAATGGGATTTGATTACTTCTTCACCGACATAACTCTCGCTCAAAGTGCTTGCCTTCATAGTTTAAAACGCAAATATTTCAAATGGTGCGACGTGACATTTTTCTTTTTCAACAATTGCGCAGAATGATGGACAACAATCACATTTCGCGCACATCTTATCCCAGCGAAATGTTTCCAAACACATTTTGCGCACCCCCCCCCCCCCCCCCCCCCCTTCACGCAAGCCCCCCTAAGAATTGTAAAAGCCCCCCCAAGTAGTTTGTCCTGGAGCCGGGGCTGCTACAACTTTTCCTGGAGTTCATATAAAGGTAAGCAACACATTTTTAATTGAAAGATTTATAGATTGTTATTGTGTTTCTGTTTATTTAGTTGAAAATAATTAAACATATTATAATGTATAGTTGAGCAGACAAGCTAACATGACATGCAATTGGAGTCCACTGAAAACAAAAGTCTTAGCATTGTATATACAGTGTTTGAATTTGAAAGGATGGCATTAGGGATGGCTGATTATTTATAGTTGATAATTTTACGAACGTAAAATACTGTACAATTGTTTTCCTCAACCTGGTCTGCATGATATTTTGTAGTTAATTTTCCTTCATTTAATTTCTTGTGTAGCTAAAATATATATATATTTTTTCTTCATATCCAACTTTTCTGTGCTGAAATCCTGAACGAAGGCCGAAAAGACTGAGATGAAGGAAACCAAATGTCTACACATTCCTCCAAGACTGCTGAAGTTCCTGTATGAACAACTTTGAAAAACAATGTAAAGTATTAGCTTTTGTCAAATCTCAAAATGAGACTTTAACTGAACATACCGATCACTCCTTCATCTAGGCGATAGACCGGGATCAGCACTTCCTCATCAAACAGATCCAGGATAATCTACCTGATGAACATCTACGTCCAGCCCTGAACCCTCTACCTGTGTCGGCACGGAGAGAACAACGACAACCTGGAGGAACAGCTGGGCCGTGATGCAGGCCTCTCGCCGCGAGACAGACAGGTACGGTTAACCGCAGAGAGAACCATTACAGTACACGGTAACTAAATTTGAAACATCATGATGGTTTGGCCACATACTGTTCTCTCCCCTTTGTAGTTTTTGGTGGCTAAACCCAAGTTTGCAGTCCTACCAGGACCTGGTCCAATCAGTCCGGTGACTCTGAAGAATTGACTACACATTTCTTGGTGAGTGAGTTTTTCCCACCTAGAATCTTTGTTTTCTTTGTTTTGACACATTCTGTATGTCAGTAATAGTGTTTTGTATTTCTTTTACAGCCTTCATCTTACCTGAAGACAAGAAGAATACACTTTTCCCTTTTGTGTTTTTTTTTTCCTTTTATATTTTAGTTTTCATGGAATTGTTGTAGATCTATAAGTAAATAAAAATATTTTTTAATCACAGAAGATTTGTTTGAAATGTTTTCAACAAGAGTTATCATTACACTGTTAACTAACAGAAAAGTAACAATTCTATTTGCTGTAGGTATATTGCCTAAATTTATCTGTTTTATTTTTACTGTAGGAAATCCATTTTAGGTTTGATGGAAGTGTCCGTAAATGGTAAAGAAAAAGTCAGGTAAATCTACGGAAATATCTGATAGGGTTTACGGAATTGTCCGTACAATAACGCAAACATTTACGGAAAATACGGAAATTTCCATTTTAGGTTTAACGGAAATGTCCGTCAATGGTACAGAAAAACTCATATAAATCTACGGAAATATCCGTTTTGAGGTTTACGGAAGTGCCCGTACAATAACGGAAAAAGTGCTGGTAATTAATTACCAGCACTTTTTCCGTTTTTTAACGGAATTTTTTTTAACAGTGTATATTTTTCAGGTCCGTGAATAGGCTACCTTATACTCTGAGTTTCGGTTCATTTATGAGTGAATTGTCCTCCGTGTCGTGATTATTTATAATTGTCTATATTTAGCCTACTTCTTATTTATAAAATCCAGGCAATTGGTTGATCAAACATTGATTAAAATTAAGATAAAATTAATACAAAACGAAATTCACTTTAAAGAAAGGCTTTGTGTCTTCTGTGTAAGGTCTCTGTGAAAGTTTTTAAGCAGTATTTTAGTGCCGCTTCAGAGCGGTCGTGTCTGTAACGGAGAACTGTCACGTCTGTAACATTGTTTTTTCCTCATAAATGCGAACACGAAAAATAAAATAAAATGAATATTTTATGTTCTGTGGAGAGCCAACCCTTCTTCATCCGATTTGCGCAGTGTAATTCACAAAATTACAACAACAAAAATCGTTGCAGCCTCTTAAAAGTTAAAGATTTTTGCTATTTCCCTAATATTAAATATAAAATGCATGTAGACTGATATTTTTCTAATGTCTGGACTCCTTTCAGGGAGGAGCCTATGGATAAACAGACGTTTCAATATTTTGGTATTAATACATTTTCTGAGAATTTATTTTTCAAGTTTTGACAGCAAATGTCATGTCCATAACGCTGGAATTCCTAAATTTTAAATAATTTATCCTCAACTTGTTTTGTGGTGTAAGTCTACGTATTTTATTAAGTTAACTTCAAATAATGCTAATAGTAATTTAAAGATTTGGTAGCATTGGATCTGGACGGTATGGATAACTCTTGGAGTTGGAAGGGGTGTGTCGCGATTCTGCAGGTTCGTGGATCTGAGTGTCACGATTTCGGTTTCATATCGCATATCATTACAGCCCTAGTCATTTTAGAATGTTAAGTTCTACTTCTGTATAGTTATTTTTGTGAATATAACTCAAAAGTAATACAGGAGTAATGTAACGCATTACAATTCTGAGAAAGTAATATTGTAAGGTAATGAATTACTTTTAAATAACAGTAACATGTAATATATAATGTATTCCAGTTTGGAAGTAACTTGCACAACACTGAGTTTAACCAGATCACTCCAGTGGGCTTTGGATTATTAGATCTTCCGAGGCTATCTGGCAGAGGTGGAGGTATTATTGTGGTTTACAACCTGAAGTTGCACACAAGCTCTGTGACTGTTCCTCAGTTTTCTTCATTTGAATGTCTGGTCTTGAGTATTTCCGCTCCTGTGTCCACCATCATCGCTACAGTCTATAAAACACCTAAGGCTAAGACACATGCAGCTTTTTTGTCAGAGTTTGCGGACTTCTTGTCGATGCTGACTATGAAGTTTGACAGAATTTTAATTGTGGGAGACTTGAACATTCATGTTGACCGGAGTGACTCAGTAGCGGCTAAGGAATTTTTGTCATTAATTGATTGTTTTAGCTTCACACAGTTTGTAACTGACCCAACCCATAATAAGGGTCATACGCTGGATCTTGTGATCGCTAACGGCTCATTTGTATCTGCGTTTTCATCTATTGGCATTGGACTGTCCGATCATTCAGCTGTCTTTTTTAACCTCGAACTGTATCATTCAAATGACCCTACCATCCGA
Source organism: Chrosomus eos (assembly GCA_036326025.1). NCBI lineage: Eukaryota > Metazoa > Chordata > Actinopteri > Cypriniformes > Leuciscidae > Chrosomus > Chrosomus eos. The sequence continues at coordinate 411,574 of CM070818.1, read as the reverse complement.
ACAGTAACCTTCCGGAAATTAACCCTTAGGGGTCTGAGCTGTTTTCGGGCTCTTTCTGTGTTTTGGCATGCCCTGACATTTGTGCTTATTTCAGCTACTTAAAACATACCATTTGCCAACATATAAATTTGCTGTATTCAGCACAAACTCTGCTACAATAATATGTAAGCAAAATGGATGTACATGTTTGCATTTTATAGAAAAAAAATGTCACCGCAATAAGGCCATTTAACACATACTGAATAGTTGAAAACAATACTTTTGAGTTACTATTCTTGTAGGCTAGAATTTTTACTGCAAAATGAAGTGACAATCATTCTGACCACACTTTCAGAAAGATCAATATAACGATTTGAATTTCTTACATCAGTTTTTGGGTCATTACTGCTGTATGCGTGGGAGTGTTAATGCCCATGAATATTAATGTGATTTACACCTGGGGAGACTAAAGACACTCCCCCAATGTGCTAATGCCCCATCAAGGTGCTGTGAGGCAGCCTGAACTAAGAATGATTCACTAATGAATAAAAAGTTAAAAAGAACAGCATTTATTCAAAATAGAAATCTTTCCTAAGAACATAAAGACTTAAAGTCATTCATATCACTTAACACTTCCTTTCAAAAAAAAAAAAAACATAAAAAGACCAAACTTGTTTTTTTTTTATATAAAAATATATATATATATAAAATATTGATTATATAGTGGATATATAAATAAAAAAAAGTGCAATCAAAGAATCCTAAAAAACTATCACAGGTTTAAAAAAAATTAAGCAGCATAACTGTTTACAACATTGATTTAAAAAAAAAAAATTATATCAGAATGATTTCTGAAGACTGATGTAAACGATGTAAACACAACAAAACAAAAGCAAAAAAACTGTTAGCACATTATCCAAAGTAAACTGATGGACAATTATGATTATAGATGCACAATGTATCTGTTGATGGACGGAGAAACATCTATTGATGGGCAGTGATGCCGGTAACGCGTTACTTAGTAACGCGTTACTCTAATTTGACCACTTTTTTCAGTAACGAGTAATCTAACGCGTTACTATTTCAAAACCAGTAATCAGATTAAAGTTACTTATCCAAGTCACTGTGCGTTACTATTTTTGTCATTTTCCTTAGTAAAAATATATATTTATTTCTTCTTGCATCTCGGGGAGTGTGCACGACAAGTCACGTTTTCAGCATGAGGTTCACGTCACGTGTACGTACCACGCAGCGACACAAACGTGAACAACAATGGAGGGAGGAGAGAGATGCGCTTTTTCTAGCTGGAAATACAGTCACTATTTTGAGTTTGTGTCTGTCAGCTAAAGATGGCAACATTAAGGTCCGTTGTAAACTCTGGTGGCGACAAAGTGTTATCTACCTACAGAAACACTTCGTCGAATTTGAAAAAACATATGGAGTCGCAGCACCGCACAGTCAAACTTACGCCCGTTTCACACATACTTGTCTCCGTCTGCAGTGCGTATGCGGTGCGTATTTTTTCCCGTACCCATGTTAACAGGTTAGAGCTTTCACACTGCACGCGGGTGCGGTCCGTCGATCCGTTCCAGGTGCGTGAGTATACAGCAGTGCAGAGATCGTTTCCGCACCTAGTCTATTTTTGCTGTGCTGCACCGTGCTGAATTAAAGTGGCAGCGCATTGTTCACATTAAAATAGACATAGATTGACAAGAAATTGTATTAATTTCATCATATACGCAAAATTACAGTTAACGTGTTATACAGTTACTAAATTACAGGGTCAAGAAAAACAAAAAAACAATATATATTTTATAAAAACAAGTATTTATATTAAGTGAAGTCAAGAAAGACTGTTTTTTCAGGAAATAGTTTTTAAGTTCAACTTTAAATGTCAGGAGATAGATTGTTGATATTACTGTTACACTTCCAATAAAGTGAGTGTTGGCAAAACCGGTTGTCATTTTTATGTTGAGGTGGTGGGGGTGTTGTCGGCAACTGCTGAATGTAACTAATAAAAGTAACTTATAAAGTAACTTAGTTACTTTTAAAATCAAGTAACTTGTAAAGTAACTTAGTTACTTTTAAAATCAAGTAACTTGTAAAGTAACTTAGTTACTTTTTCAAAGTAACTGTGGCAACACTGTTGATGGGTAGACCGCGTAACCGCGAGTATCTGTTTATGGCCCATAGACCGCACGCATTTACTGATACACTCAATGAACGGCTGTACCTAATACAAATAAAACATCTCTAGTTAACTAGTAGAGCATTCATTTAGTCCGCTCTTAAATAAGAGATCTAGAGCTAAAATGTTTTGTTTTTGAACTCAAGCTGAGCGCTCGTGTCCTGCTATCAGTGTCATGGATACAGTCTCTTGTGGCGGCGCGCGCGCAGTCTTCACTCGCTCTTAGGACGTGCTCTTCAATCTATTGCCATTGCGGACACTATTCATTCCGGTGAAATCACAAAATAAAATGCACACAAACGGGTGTCCTATATACGTGTGTGCTTGATATAGACTGTAACCACTGATGAACATATTCGGTTTTGATGAGAGAAAAACCGCCGGGGGCAGATTCGAACCCGTAACCTCTGACACGGTTGGCAAGTGATCTAACCACTAGACCACAGAAGAACTCAAACAAAACTTGCAGATCGATATATTTCACTAAATCATTATAACCTAAGCAGTTATTTAAAAAGTTTACACGAGCGTATAGGCCTGCTACACGAATGTTGTGTTGAGGTAATTACTAGGCAAAATATAGTCTGAAAATGCATTTGAGCTCTATGATCAGAAAAGGAATTATAAAACACTAAACAACTTACTCCGAACTTGAATCCTCGGGGTTAATCCGTTCTTCAAAATGGAACGTTCGTCGTCTGAGTTTCAAATTCCACTGAGGAAAAGGTGAATTATTCCCATTTGCCCATAATCCTCTGAAGGAGTAACGTTAGCGTGCTTCCATCCCTAAAACGCGATGAACTATCTGTGTTTGGCAGTGATCGGGGGCGTGCCGCGTGTGCGATGCATATCGCCTATTTACCATGTCAAAAGCGCTGGGGTGTGGCGGGCTCACCTAATTATCTATAATGAAGGGAGAGCGAAAAAACTGTAACTCTCCTTGGTTTCAAACGGATTACATAAACTGTAAATATATATTTTTTAAATAAATTACTTCATTTAAAAGAAGAGAATCTCAGCTTCATAAAGAGACATATCTCGTATCTCTGTGACAAGTATTGAGAGAGTTACAGTTAATATTTCGGACGCGTTTCAGAACGGACCTCACAGACAGAGACAAGTTAAAACGCGCATCATGTTTATTTTTCTTTATTTGACGAAAAGCACAACACTTTGTTTTTATTGTGAGTATCCACAAAAAAAATAGACACTTAACAGGATCTAATGATGTACAACACTTATATTTAAGATCAAAATCAACAGAGTAATTTGATTCTCTTTTGCACTGATAAGGAAAAAATCCAGCAAAACGCGTGGACGCGGTTTTCGACCTCTAAGGGTTAAAGTCTATCGACCAGACAGCTTTTTCCAATTCTGTGGTTTCCATCCTAAGCGATCTTCATCCCTTATCACTGGAGGAGAAAGTTCTGCATCTAAATTCCACTCTTGCTGCTAATCTTGACACTTTTGCCCCTCTAAGGTCACGAAAGGTCACATTCGCCGCTTTGCTCCTTGATATAATGACAATCGGCGCTCTAGAAAGGCTGCTTGTCGGAAAATGGAGCGCAAATGGCGCCTTACTGGTCAGAGTGTCTACTTCCAAGAGTGGAAGGATCTTCTGGGGGTTATCGTGCTCTTATGGAGATTGAAAGATCCTCTTATTTCTCTCAGATTATTGTAAATAATCAAAATAATCCCAGACACTTGTTCCAAACCATAAACAGGTTGCTTCAAGCTAATTCTGTTACCACTATGCCTGTTTCTCAGCAGATCTGTGATTCTTTTCTACAGGTTTTTAATTCAAAGATTGTCAGTGTTCGCAAAGAAATGTCAGTTAGACTGTGCCACTTCACTCCCTTGTTCATCTGGGTTCACTGGTGTTTCTTTTACTCATGTCTCACTGCTTGATTCTGAGGCTCTCACAAGGGAGGTATCTAGCATGAAATCAACCACTTGCTTGCTGGATCCAATTCCAACGAATTTATTTAAATCATGCTTCCCTGTCTGGTGCCCTATTATCCTTAGCATTATACATGAATCATTGGAAACTGGGGTCGTTCCAGCAGTACTAAAGACTGCTGCTGTTATGCCTGTACCAAAGAAAGATAATTTTCTTGTGGATGATTTTAACAATTTTCGTCCCATCTCTAATCTTCCCTGTTTGGCAAAAATACTTGAGTGTGTTGTTGCCAAACAACTCTGTAATCATCTTACAACCAATAACCTTTTTGAACCCCTTCAGTCAGGTTTTCGTAAATTTCACAGCACTGAAACGGCGTTGGTCAAAGTTACCAATGACTTATGGATGGCGTTTGATTCTGGAGCTACCTCACTTCTCATTCTTCTTGACCTAGACCATGTGCTATTTCAGTTTTTCTTTTTTAATAAATGTGCAAAAATGTCAACAATTCTGTGTTTTTCTGTCAATATGGGGTGCTGTGTGTACAATAATGAGGGAAAAAATGAACTTAAATGATTTTAGCAAATGGCTGCAATATAACAAAGAGTGAAAATTTTAAGGGGGTCTGAATACTTTCCGTACCCACTGTATATGAAGAAAATTAACTAACGCAGAATGTGGAGGATATAATGTTGTTGAATTATGAACCACTGCTGTCAAAGATAAAAACATAATGTGGACAAATGGGGACAGCTGAAACTCTCTCTGTGGGGTAAAGTTAATACTGTCGCAATCTTTATTGCCCCACAGTTCAATTACATATCCATGATGATATCTGTGAACACCCCAGACCCTATCTTTAAAATTAGCTCCCCAAGGGACAATAGGGCCTTGGATTACCTGATGTGAGGTGTATAGTATTTCTTTTGAAATGGCCAAACTGGATAAACATTGGGATGAGATTCTGAGTTGGACTGGATCAAGAACAGAAACTGGCCTCACCATTTCATCGCTTTAGCATTATTTCACAATCCTCTGTTTCTAAAATCCACTTAAATCCAGTGACAATACATGCAAGACATGATTGGAGCAAAATTCATAAAGTGTGTAGGACATCACATTATAAACAGTCATATGCATCATTATGAAATAACCCTGAAATATGTATAGGTAAAGCAGGGGTTTTGGAAACAATGGCAGCTTAAAGGTTGTGAGCCTGAAATCGCTGATAACACCTTTAAACTGGTAACTGTAATTGGTGATCTGTATGAGAAGGGAATTTTATGTCATACTCTAAATTGATAAAAAATATAATATTGGGGGCCAAGGAAACTTTTGAAAGTATCTAAAGATTAGACTTCTAGAAATTGAATGCGAGTAATAACCCTGTTTATATCTTCAGTTGCCACGTGAAGCTCAGACTGCTTATGTGTTACAAATCAATGCTTAGTGTAACTGCAGATATCTGTAATAACCTGAAGACAATATGGCAGAAGGATTTGGGCATTAATATCCATGATAATGATCGTCTATGCATTTATTATGTCTCTGGGAATTTATTTATTTAGTATTATTGCAAGAAAAGAAAGAGCAAAGTGTTACAATGCAACACAAATAAATTAGCATCAAGATCAATAGCATTGTCACTCCAAGAAAAAAAAAAAAAAAAACATCTTTCAATGAAAAGTTTAATATTGTAGCCTATATTATATTTTATAAAAGGAGAAAGATAACAACTCAAGTTCTCCCAAAAAGATTTAGCCTGATTTTAATAGTAGAATAAATGAAGCTAAGTTTCTTCCTCAACTTTACAAAATACACATATGTTAGAAAGATCAACAAAAGTAGAGTTGGATAGACATTATGTAGAATCTTGAAGATGTCTCTAATAATAATCACATCAGTGTCGAGACCGACTCGAAAGGGAATAACGCAGCAGTGCATTCTGGGTTATTACTGCAGTAACCTTGATAAACATCAAGATGGCAGTGTTTTCACTGTTACAATCTTGATACAATCAGAGAAAAGCTTAAAGGGGTGGTTCGGAATTTTGGACATCGGGCCTCATTTCCAAGTGAGCCTTAGTGTTATCTATCAGTAGAGACATTTTTAAAAAAAATTCATCCAGTCGTCCCAGTTGCATAGTTGGCCGGTGCTAGGCTAGCGCAAATCAATGGGACCAGCTTTAGCATGCCATTAAAACAGTTTTACCCACTCCACAGTACACTAAAAGCAAATCAATTATAACGCCAGACTATCGATGTAAGTGTCTGTTGAGAGAATAATGTTAGAAATCAAACTATCCTTTTCATCGCATTGCAATAGTTATATTGTTTTACCTATATTTATTAGCACAGTCTACAGCAGCGGTGGAGTGATATGTTACCTAGGCAACCGCGAGAGTCGGTCCACACGACAATCACGCAAGTGTATTTACCTGCCGCTGACACTCATCACTACAGAAACAGAGTATAATTTATGATATATGTAATAGCAAGACAGAGGACTATGGCAACGTTTGAAAGCAATACCATTGTTTCGGAGTTTGAAGACGATGAAGACGAAGAATGTGAGTTTTTCAACGAACCATATATGTATGAGCCAGAATACACAGATGAAGAATTATTCGAGATGGATTCTAAAAGGGCAGAAAGAGAAAGAATGTCTGTAGAGACAGCAGCCAGTGGAGATGCCGTAGAGAACCGGGACAGAACATCGGGAGACTGGTGGTGCCAGTGCAGAAAATCTATACAAATGCCGACATAAGACGAGTGTTTTTGCTGCAAGGAGTGGAACTTATCACACAGATAACAGAACAGGAGCTAGACACTAGTTTCCAAAATTTAAATGTATCCGGGCACAGCCCCTCCCGAGACAGACCAATGTGCATAACGGAGCACCAGTTGTCAGTGTCGATCTATCAGTTATGAAAGGGCTAGCTTCATTAGCTAGCTAGAGTAGCCTAACAAAAGTTATTACCTGGAAAGACGGCTGGAACTGCATGCCTTGTCATAAACCTGTGACCGTTTCGATTAAATGGTTCTTTAAAGTCGTCTGGTCTAAAATGGTCACTGCAAATCCCTTTTTAGAGTCCAAATTTAGAGTCTCTGGCGGTGTCTCCTTGTCCAAGCCCGAAGAAATAATCCAAAGTTGAATCCTTTCTGGATCTTCAAAATGAAATTTGTGAAAACTTCGCAATGAACATTTATTAGGTTTGATTTTGCAATTGCGAAATGCACACCGAATCACCATGTTGCCTTTGTTTACCTCAACAATTATTACTAAGCTAGCTAGACCTCCCGACTGTCGTGAGCTTCTGTTCTGTTTACTTTTTGACGCAGTAACGTTACTACTAACCGGAGCGAAGTATAATTCCGCCGGTGCTGAGAAACTAGTTCCTGTAAATGTAATGCAATCATTAAGATGAAAAGGATAGTTTGATTTCTGACATTATTCTCTCAACGGACACTTACATCGATAGTCTGGCGTTATAATTGATTTGCTTTTAGTGTACTGTGGAGTGGGTAAAACTGTTTTATGGCATGCTAAAGCTGGTCCCATTGATTCACGCTAGCCTAGCACCGGCCAACTACGCAACTGGGACGACTGGATGAATTAAAAAAAAAATGTCTCTACTGATAAATAACACTAAGGCTCACTTGGAAATGAGGCCCGATGTCCAAAATTCCGAACCACCCCTTTAACGATTTAAGAGCTTCAGTTCTCCATCCCTACTCAATAGTTTTAGGCCTTTTTGCAAATGTTTCGATTAAGATTACTGTTTTAGAGCGTTTACTCTTGTTTTTGTAATTGTTTTTATTTAAAAATTGTTACTATTGTTTAATATTAGCTATTATTATTTTATAATCTAGTTTAAATCTAGTTTATCTTAGACTATGGGGTTGTATTGATGTGTTATTGTAATCAGTAAAATCAGTGTCCTTCAGTGAACCTGCAATAATGCTGAAATAGTTAATAAAGTCTGCAAGTCTGTTCACTCATTTTGAGTCTGCTTTTAAACTGTCTATCTGTAATGTAATTTTTCATGTGCGGAAAAAAGCGTCAATAAAACTAAACTAAACTAGTAAATGTACATCTTGAAACATTTTAATGTGTATTTTGTTCTGTCAGCTGTTATTTTGCTCTTCCTCTTTTGGGGCGGGACTCAGAGAGAAAGAAGAAGAAGGGCGGTGAAACTTTGCTGTTGTTCAGTTTGGCTAATTTTCAACGATTTAGACCTTGTTTGTCTTATATTTAAATATTACGAAAATGGTTTAAAACTAAATCGAATACATCAGTTCCGTATGTTGTTAAGTATAATTTAGTTTCTATCGTCGCGCTTTAAAACTCAAGAGTTTCTCCGTTTCCACTCGTGGACTTCAAGCTCGAGCTTCTGTTTCCTTTTTTTCTTAAGGACGGAATACAGAAGAGCTTCGATCAACACTGCAACCAGGTTAGTCTAGTGTAGAGTTTGCATTAACTTATATTTAAGATTAAATTTGCGAGGATTTAGTAATGACGCACCGAAAACCTGACCAAAACGAAACCGAAACCAGGGACACATACTTTGTTTGGAATAGAAATAAGCGTCAGCTCGTGATTAAATATGATTCGAGTCTATATTTAATTTTACTCAAAATGAGCCCTGTAGATAAACTTGACTATATATATATATATATATATTTATGTGATTTAATGTGGCGCGTGACAGATCGCTGTCTTCCTGTTTATTGCTGAATACAGATCTCTACCCTTTTACAGTCTATGATCTCTACCAATCAGATATTTTTATTTAAAGAATCATAAATGAACATGAGTCGAGTGCTCAACAACTCTTTGGAGTAGAAACATACTAGCATATTTATCATTAGAAAGCCCAGACTTGTTTGATTTCGGTGATTGTTAATATTATAATCTGTCAGTGACCCAGATATTACTGACGCGTTTCCACAGAGATGTGTGATTGGTCTGTGTGGGATTTTTTTTTTTTTTTTTTTTTTTGCCTTTTAATATCTTAACTTTTCAAGAAACGAATGAAAATATAAATGGACACTGAATAAAATGTCTTTGAAACCGAAAAAAAAAAATCATAGGCAAAATCTACATCAGCCACACGTGTTTCGTGTTACATGTGACTTTAGTGTATATTTGCCAGAGTATACTTCCTGTGTTTTTACAACTGAGGTGGTGTTTGGATGAACATAGAAACATATTGTAAACTCGTTTGTATGTAGTCCAGTGACGTTTCATAAAGAGTTTTTTTTAAATCAACAAGAGCTTCTGCAGACTTCTGACAGAAACACAGTCAATCTGGTTTGTAATAACATGTTAAAGCGCAGTGAATGCAGCATTTGAAAAAGACAAGAGGCATGAAGTGATTGGCTGCCAAAAACACCGCTAATCTTTAAGGTTTTAAAAACGTGTATTTGATTTATTTATTTTAATGTATCGTTTTATTTATTTTAGAGCTTTTTATGGGAGACCATTTAAAATATATATTTTTTCACACAAACTGCCCTCCAAACAGTGCTATTCTATCCAGTAACATTTTAACACACATTGTGTACAAAAAATGTACACAACATGTGTCAAAATACCATCAACACACTCTGTGTGCTGTTTTTATAAGACATCTCTTTTTACAGTGTATGCACAGATAATGTTATTATATATCCAATTGTTAGTATACAAATATTGATTTTTTTTTTTAATTCTGAGTTAAGAGTATTTGTTTGTAATTAATTATTTTGTGTTTTGCAGATAACTGAAGAGTTGTGAAGGTCTTCTGTGGGGGAAACATGGGGGACTACCCTGTGAGTTAAAACTTATACATTTGATGTATGATGATTTGATTTGATTTGATAGATTTTTATTTGTAATTCATTGTAAGTTCTGTAACATGTATGGCACCATATACCAAATGATTTGTTGATAAAGTTTGTTGTCTTAGTGCAAAATAGAAATACTATATATAAAACTAAAAAAGTTTACAGATGAGAATATAACCATTAAATTTTGAAGTAAAAAAAAAAAAACATTTTAACGGGTTACTTCACCCAAAAATTAAAGTGATCCCATAATTTTCTCACCCTCAACCCATGCTAGGTGTATATGACTTTCTTTTTCAGCCAAACACAATCAGAGTTATATTAGAAAATATCCTGCTCTTCCAAGCTTTATAATGGGAGTGAATGGCATGTCCAAAAAAGCATATCCATCATTATAAAAGTAATCCATACGGCTGCAATAAAGTGTATATATGCTATGTGACATTGTTTAAAAGCTGTTTTATTTCCGCGGATTAAACACAGATTGAGCGATTACACCAGATACTTTCAGTAAGTTGTTCTAAATCTTTCAACATGTTCATTCATGTTTATTCAGTAAATGATAGTGAAGAAGAAGAGATGATAGCGTTCTCTTGTGCTTGATTCACTGATCTCAGTGTTTAACACCTTATCAAAAGTGTTACATTATTAACAGACTTACATTTGACTTTATCACCACTGAAATACAGCAAGAGTTCCAACAACACTCAGTTATAATGATGGATTTGTAAACATGTCATGCACAAGAAAATTAACAGCATACTTTAGAGTCACACATAAACATAAAAAAATCAGCATATCAATCTCAACAATGTTGAAAAAAAAAAATAGGCTACAGAAAAGTCACAGCAAAAATACGAGCAGATAAGATACTGTAGAGCATTTTGCAAAATTTTTGTTTTACAATTGCTAACTGAGTGTAAACCGTATAATGTGCTTGTAGTTTTGCAGACTTGGTCTGAAGATTCGGTACATGAGTGAATGGTTTCACTGAGTGAGCCTCGAGCAACACTTTTAGTGTGTAAGCCATTTAAAAACTAATGTTTCATGTTCAGAAATTCAATAACAAGTTACTACAGTATTAAGATTCACAAGGACTATTTAGTTGTATTATACTGTATGCTGAGCTAAAAAGTAAAGGGGGGTTATTTCAATAATATTTAATATGTGAATTTCATAGATTCTTGATTAAGAGGACGTATTTTTTTCCCCTAAAGATGCATAAATATGGCCAACTCTCTAATGCCAGTGACAGTGATTCCTCAGATGAGAGTATCGGACAACCTCCTTCATTCAGTAAGTACACTTCATGATGAATTTGAGCAACATCCGTTTTGTGTTAGCAGCTTTAACATCAAATCACCCTCAGATAATAACAATTATTTTTTTATGTGTAAAAATGTGTTTGTATTAAATTTATTTGAAAACAATCATGTTTAAAGAGAAATTAATATTACATTTAGTCCTGTGTATATGTATTTAATTTCGATTGATCCGTAAATTGAATGTGCTAAAATTAATTGATGCATCACAATTCTCTCTTCTGAGCTTAATTATTTTCTTCAAAATGATTTATGATTTGTTGGAAACCGACAAATAACAGTTCATAGTCAATTCAGCAAAGTCAATTTTGAGATAAAAAAAACATAACTTAAAATCCCTGGTGATTTGGGCTTGGTATCGTTCAAAAATTAAAAAATATTGTAAAAACGAATTTTAATTATCGTTAAAAATCTTAAAATACATTTATAGTTAAAAATCATTAAAAATATTTGTGGACATTTTATTTCTATTTCTAAACTTTGATTTTAGGAGTGTTAGAAAAACATGGACACACTGTAATGGACGAATTTAAACAAGGGGTATCGGGAAAAGTGTTTCTGACCAAGAAAGAAGAAGTGTCCTATGCGGTCAAAGAGATCAACTACAGAGATGTAAGTACAATCATTAATATGCCATAATAATTAGTTTGTTATTAAAATGTCATTTTGCAATGTGTGTGCGTAAGCTTCATTTTTAAATGTAATTGATTCTTTTTGCTACAAATATAACCAAAATGAAAAAAAATATTCCTTTCAGAAAAAGAGTCTTCACGCAGTCAGGAAGGAAGTCAAGATCTTGAAGTCTCTGAACCATGGATATATTGTTTCCTATGTGGATTCATTTGAAGGTATATTTGTTTTAATTTTCTTAAGAGTAATGTTCCTTTAATCTATTACTGTTTGGTAAAACTTTACTGCATGCTGAATCATTAGGACGTTTTTCTATTGTCTTGGACTCGTATATTTGCTCTCAGACTTGGTCATTGGTCTCGCCAAATGTTCGAGTGGGTCTCGACCGAGTCCAGCAATGTATGTTTTTTTTCTCCTTCAAAACAAAACCAGTGATGGAGCGCGCTTGTTCAGAAAACGGGCAACGTTATTGGTTTAATTCACAATCCATCTAGAATATACATTGATACAGGTCACCTGATATGTCTGGGTCCGCCCTATTCCTGGCTCCCCGTAGCTAACGGCATGAAAGATGAATTGTAATTTCAGTGTCATTGTGATGAACATTATTTAGCGATGGGCACCAAAACGTGTTATTAAACGGGCCGTGGGGTTGCAGACTGGGAGCCTCTGTTCTCTCTGTCGCACACATCAGTGCGGGCAGGCACACACACACACACACACACACACACACACACACACACACACACACACACACACACACACACACACACACACACACACATCAGTCGAGGTGTAGTGAAGAAGCGAGTTGACAACAGGTGACGTTAGTTACATTTTAGTTATTTTCAAATTCAGTGGCGTCCTTCAATAACTTTTAATAGTGTAAGAGCGCACAGGCTCTCTATATTTGTTGTGAAATTGCTGTTTCTATTTTGCACCTATAACTGCAAATCTATTTGCAGTTATAGGGTTAATGCGGAGAGTTGGGAAAGGCCGGGTAGAGAGAAACGAGCGAGTGAGTTCAGCTGGTGTGTTAGTGTTCAGTTGATCTTGCATTCCGATTATAAGTTCAGAAACGGAGCCTCCCTTGTCTTGTCCTTCAAGGGTTACAAATCCCTTGTCAGATGTTACAATAGTAGCCTATGAATGTTTTGAAAAGAAATTCAGTTTCGATCATAAATTTCCAAGAAAATTTAAGAAGAAAATCATATTCACCATGGAAAGAAACGGGGGCAAAAAAGGCTACACACCAAAACCACTGATTATTTTTTACAAAAAAATCCATCCTAATTTCTTTCCTCAAGAAGAATTAAATGACTCTGTTGTACAGGTTATCTCATCTGTGCGTTTCAGTCCCAACAATCTTTTCTATCGCCATCTAGGCTAATGCTGAAGTCGAGTCTGTCCATAAGTTTTAATTCGCTTTAGTGTCCGCTGGACAGAAGCCATGGACACAGGGACAGTCACCGCAACACATGACGATGTGTACACCTGCCCCATGCTCTTACACAGAGTTTTTAACAAAATCAATGAGATCAGCGGGACTTCATTTTGCCTTCAAAATCAGTAATGGCATACATTACAGTCAGTTCTGTTTTTACCTGGACGGATCGACTAGAGCTTTGTGACTCTGCATTGGGCTGGATAAGGGATTTTTTCCGGTAGGTTTGAAACTGCTGGGGACGAGGAGGGAAAAAAACATTCATTTGTGGGTTGAAAAACTATTAAATCTACAGGAATACATTTTAGTTAATGTAGTTTGCTACAGATGCGGTTTGCTAGCTCTGACTAGCAGTAATAGTATGCGCAACGTTATTGTACGCCTGCTAGATAGATGGCCCCGCTGCAGTCAAATTGAAATCTGATTGGCTGATTAAATCTGACTGATCATCTAATTGGTTAAAGCAACGGTTTCATTGCCATTTATTTTGAGCTAGAGGCGCCCGCACTATCGATTCTGAAGGCCTCCAGGCAGATTTATTTGACCCTGGCAACAACTGATGGCTGAAATATGATTGGATAACAGCTCTAACATAAACATACATTAAGAGAATGGACGTTTGGGAATAATTTAATACTCATTCATGGAAAAATATATATTAACCCTCTGGGGTCTGAGGTGTTTTTGGGGCCCTTGAGATGTTTTGACATGCCCTGAAATTTGTGCTTATTTCAGATACTTAAAACATACCATTTGCCAACATATAAATTTGCTGTATTCATCACAAACTATGCTACAATAATATGTGAGCAAAATGGATGTACATGTTTGCATTTTATAGAAAAAAAATAATATGCGTGGTTAGTACGTTTTGGGAAAAAAAAATGTCACCGCAATAAGGCCATTTAACAAATACTGAATAGTTGTCCACAATACTTTTGAGTTACTATTCTTGTAGGCTAGAAGTTTTACTTCAAAATGAAGTGAAAATCATTCTGACCACTCTTTCAGAAACATCAATATAACGATTTAAATTTCTTACATCAGTTTTTGGGTCATTACTGCTGTATGCGTGGGAGTGTGAATGGCCATGAATATTAATGTGATTTACACCTGGGAAGACTAAAGTAATATAGTAATATAGTATATAATTCCGTCCTTCGGATGAGACGTTAAACCGAGGCCCTGACTCTCTGTGGTCAAAAAAAATCCCAGGATGTCTTTCGAAAGAGTAGGGGTGTAACCCCGGCATCCTGGCCAAATTTGCCCCTTGGCCTCTGTCCATCATGGCCTCCTAATCATCCCCATGTACTGATTGGCTTCATCACTGTCTCCTCTCCACCAGTAAGCTGGTGTGTGGTGAGCGTTCTGGCGCAATATGGCTGCCGTCGCATCATCCAGGTGGATGCTGCACACTGGTGGTGGTTGAGGAGATTCCCCCCCTTCTATGTAAAGCGCTTTGAGTGTCCAGAAAAGCGCTATATAAATGTAATGAATTATTATTATTATTATTAAAGACACTCCCCCAATGGCTAATAATGGCCCATCAAGGTGCTGTGAGGCAGCCTGAACTAAGAATGACAGGAGATGCAAAAGTTTTGTTTTTCAATCTGTTTAATTGTAATTCCTCTATGTGAAGGAACTAAATGTACATATATAAACATATAGTACTGGTCAAAAGTTTGAACACATTACTATTTTTTATATTTTTAAAATATTAAGCAGCACAACGGTTTCCAACATTGATTTAAAGGGTACATATCATGCTAAATCTACTTTTTTAGCCCTTAAATGCCCTTTATTGTATATTTGGAGTGTTTGTAAGTACAGAAAAGTTGAAATTAGTCTCTTCAGGAACTTCGTTGATATCTTTATATTCTGTTTTGGTCACATTTTTCAACCGGTTTCGATTGCCAAATAAGGACATCGACTTCCAGCCAAACACTTTGAGCAATCCGCCATTTTAATTTCTTACTCCGTGACAAGTTTCACAAACATTTATCATAGAGAATGTTTAAATACTAATATCAGCTTACGAGGGAAACGGAGGCGGAGTTAGTGGTGCTTCTGCTCCTGCTGGAGATGATCGGGAGTGTCTGTATCTGTGCCCCTTTACCGACCAGAGCGCGCGCTGACACGGAGTAAAGCCTTGTTTATACTCGACGCGTCCGCACGAGCGCGAAGATGAGCTGGGCAAAAATGACGCATTCTGTGCGCAAGACCCCATTTCGCTTGCCTGTGTGCACGGGCACGGGTTTTTTGTAACAGCGTGCGTGGCGCAGCATCCGATGAACGACTTCAAGCCGAATCTGCCCGAGCCGTAGGCTACGTCTCTCACAGCACCGACGCAGTTTGCGCGTCTAAATTGCAAAGTTCATTAGGTTTTGTTTACTGTGTGTGATTTATTTAATGGAAAGCACATTCACTTCCAGTTGTCTTCCTGTTCATTTTAAATAAACGTGCAAGTAGCTAATCAGTGTCTGCTCGTTTATTCAAACTAAGTTGTTCTGGTTGTTCTATAACAGACGAACGTCGCTCTGCATACGTCATCTCCTTCAACGCTCTGATTGGTTTTAGGTCTATCCAATTGCGCCCAGAGGCATTTGAGCGACGTCCGTTGGTGACGATTTGGACCCTTTGGAAATGATTTGTCTATGAAGCTTTGCCAGACCCTATCTCAGTTACAACTGAGAATGGTCTGGTTTTAACCAGGCTAGCGTGCCCGCTGTGCCATCCTCAAAACGCGATGAACTATCAGTGAATCTCATGAAGAAACTTGTGTTTTTATGGCATTGATCAGGGGCGTGTGCGATCACCTAAACTATTTACATGTGAATAGCGCCGGGGGTGTGGCTTCCTCAGCTCATTACAGATAATTAGGGGAGAAAGAAAAAACTGGTTTCAAACGGATTTATATAAATTTCTTCATTTAAAAAAAGAGAATTCTAGCTTCATAAAGACATATGTCTCGTGCCTGTGTGACAAGTATTCGCGGAGTTACAGTTAATCTTAGGACATATTTCAGAATGGACTTCACTGACAGAGAGAACGCAGAACTCTTATCATGTTTGTTTTTCTTTATTTGGCGAAAAGCACAACACTTTGTTTTTATTGTGAGCATCCACAAAAAATAGACACTTAACAGGATCTGTACAAAACTTATATGTAAGATCAAAATCAACCGAGTATTTTGAGTCTCTTTTGCACCGATAAGGAAAAAATCCAGCAAAACGCGTCGGCGCGTTTGCCGACCCCAGTGGGTTAAAGTGCAAGTCAGTGATTCTGGTAGTGTTTGTAAGCCAAATGTCATTGTAAGCCAATCAGAGGTAGAGTTGGGCGGGTTTCGAAAGCACGCATGGGCATTCGGCTCTTTTGACTCAGCTCACTGAAAAGAGCCGGCTCTTTTGGCTCACAAACGGCTCTTTAAATGACTTTGAATTTAAATTTGTAAAAATAGAGTCTGCTCTTCAGATATGCGAGCCAGCTCCCGAGGTTCACCTAAAAGAGCCGGCTCTTAGAGTCGGCTCATTCGCGAATCGCGAACGACCCATCAAAAGCTCATTCGCGAACGAGTCGATCCATCATCACTAACGCTCATTCGCGAACGACCCATCACTAACGGCTAACGCTCATGAATTGCAGGAAGAAAATTTTGTACATTTTAAAGATAAATTCATTAATCTGGTGCACTTTGAGTCACCCGAATCCGCTGTTAAAATAACCCAACCGCCCAAACATATATGATATTCTTTGATTTAGATCTGCATCTGATCATCATTAGCCTACAATTTTTCAAATTATCAATGTTAAGCATGATAATATGGTAAAATATCACACTGAAGTAGGCTGATTTAAAATTAACATTTATTTAAATTAAAAGTTCTTCTTTGGCCAAAATTACATTTCCTTAATATCCTAAACAGAGGCTTTTTACTCCCTTCAAAGTTAAATTGTCAATGTTTAATTACATCACTGTTGGCATTTTTCCCTCTAATTTTTATGTAGCCTATGCTCCATCTTTCTTTTAAAATATTTCTTAATTTGATCAATACATTAAATAAGAATAATAAGACAGTAGGCTGTTACCAATCAAATTAAATAATTTACATTGAAAAAAAATTACAACTGTAGTAAATGCCCTGATATGTTTTCCTTGATTGATTTTCTCTAAAGAGAATTACGTTGTTGAAAACGAAAGTAAAAGAGTAACGCTCATTGCGTTTTACCATGACGAGAGATCCGTGTCTTTATTAAAATCAACACATTATAATGATTTATCTGTCATCCATCCTCGATTAATTTGAATGTAGGCTAATGTTTTTATTATTTGGCTCGCCCGACCCGCGCAGCACTATCGGCAAACTATAGGCTGCGGTTTGAGAATGGACAAATGGAGTTCGCTAAAATATTGGTGGGGCCTACCTAGCGTCCCCCCAAATAATTTTTTTGCTAGTAGCTACTTATGTGTATTTAAATGTCTGAAACCTAAAATAAACATTATGTGGTTGAAAACACTGAATAGGGAATGCGGAGGTACGTCACGCCGTGTTGCATCATGGGACGCGGCCACCATCTTTACAGGCACGATCTCTGTTTACCTTCGGTATAATAGTGGGTGTTAGGCTAAAACGAGGTAAAATTAAAGAAGAACGGAAGAAATGGAGATGTTTAAAGAAAAAGAGAAGGGACCTACCGGGATAAACTAAATGCCACTGCCAACAAACGTTATTTGGACAAACTATCCGCGATAAACAACGTTAATACATCTGATTTAGTTTTGGTGTTCGAAGCCTATGCTAAGTTGATTAACGTTAAGTTACTATTGTACATAAAGTTCAAGCTATTTTACCTGAAAAGCAGCTCTCATAGTTAATGTTAGCTTGCTATTTTCAGCATATGTTAAGTTTTCATAGGTTGTGCAAGAAAAAAAATTGTACATTACTTTATAATGCCACAAGATGTGGTAACTTGTTAAATACAACTGTGCCTTATTGTCATCATGTTGACACGTGTAAAAATGAGGGTATTTGGTCATTTATTTTAAAAGTTTGATGTATCTTTGCCCATTTATGTGTACTTAAAGGATCTTTGTGGATGCAATCAGTACAGAAACAGAAGTCACTTAATGTATTTATTAAGCAGATATATAAAATCACGATTCACAGACATTTAAAAAAAGGCATGTAAAAAGATGTACAGAATATCAAAGCAAATTGTTAATTGAGAATAAATATAATTTGATTCATGGAATATGTGTCCTGGCTTTATCATCTGCTAACATGAACCACAAATTCAACGTCATTCATCAACTATCCTCCTAACTGTTAGTCATTGAGGAATATACAATACACAACCTCTTGCTTTGTACAACTTTTAACAAACGTAGTATGCAGTGGAGGACAGTAAGTAAGTTTTTCCTCGTGATTGCGGCGATCCGGCGTCTTCTCGTCAGCTCCTCGACCTGCTTCCCTTGTTGTTTTTTCCAAGAAAGAAAGGTGAAAAACATATTCCGTTGTTCAGTTTCCTCCCTGAACGATCGTGTGACCTGCTATGGCAGTTGAACTGAACAACCATATCGACGTTTATTAAAATCTCGACAGAAAATCCAAACACAGCTTCCAACACATGCATTTAAATACAGCGGTATTGGGCGCGATCCTGTAAATATGGCGGCGGACCCATAATGCAACACGGCGTGACGTCATCTCCACATTCCCTATCCACCTTATTCCTGACGAGTTTACTGCGTTTTGAGTTATGGGTGGCACTTCCGGTTTGGGGAACTTCAATTCAAAAAGACTGAAACGAATAATTTCAAATCATTAGATTGCCTTACAAATAAAGCTGACCTGTCAGTTTGACTGAATGAGCTGTCAATTTTCCTTCATGATTTATTTTCAGACATCATGAGAATAACGTAACACGTGACGTTATAACAAGAATAATAGCTATGGCAAGAGCTCGTTTCAGTCGCTGCTTGCGTTTCCTCGTGATAATTTTCTTTATTCCATTTTCATTTCGCTGTAATAGTATGAAAAAATTACACCATATAGCCTACTGCACATTTGTGGTCTGTTCTCCCAATTTAGTTTACGATATATCTCATTAATAATTCACTGGAATGCACAAAGAATCTCTCATTTTTCTCCTCAATCCTGCCTCTCTTCTTTCCAGGTTTGTTTATTTTCTGTCAAAATTACGGAAATAACTTTGAAATAGTATCACGCAATGCTGAAGAAATTAGCATTTTTTTATTAAGGAAACATGTGTTACATATTTAACCCGTCTGTTATTACCGTGGAAAGAATCTCGCTTTTGGGGTTATTTATGGTCTCTTGTTGAAAGTACTTCTGTTGATGCTTTTACACTTTTAAATGTCCTTTTAATGTTCGATGGTTGAAGGGTGAATAGAATAATACCATCTCATTGTACCCAGCATACAGAGAAAAAAACATTAAAAAAAGAAAAACGTATAATTGCGTTCATAAAGCGAGCCTTTCACTGATTGTTTACAGCTTAACGGAAGTTACACCCATAATTCGCGCAAAGCGTCATGGGGCGTAGGAATAAGGTGGATAGTTGTGATCATAGATATCTATATAAAGGCTAGATGTCTTACGGCGGAGTCACTTCCGGCATCACCGTTCGGCCATCTTGTCACAGGCAGGCTCTGATGTAAAGTGAGTGATCAGCATGAACACAAATCCTCTTATCTCGCTGAAATCTTGACGGATTTACAAACGGTTTGGTTTCTTATTAACGTTATTAATGTGGCTATAATACTAGCCTATATAATGGATGTTAACATAAATAATACATAATTATCCACAAGTGTTCAGTGTCATAACTACATCTCTGCCCAACAAACATTTGGACGTGTAATGACCGTTGAAAAGACGTCCGTCCGACACGTCCCGTCATGGTTGAAAAATAGTTCCAAAATGAAAGTTGAACCGACGTCTTTGACGTCATCTGGCCGTGATTTCAACGTCTTTTCTGGCCGTGAATTCCACGTCTCTTCAGCGCGTCCCAGGACGTCTAAATGCGTCGTCATTTGGGTGTTTAAATGTGTTGCTGCATAATTTAAGTGTATATATAAGCCTGCATTTAAAATAACCACACACATATTGTGTAACATCGTGAAAGACAATCAAGTCTTGAGGTTTACACATCTTGACAAAGGTTCTAAAAGGCTCCAAAATTTTTCCCGTCGGACCTGACCGTCAATAAAACGTTTTAATCACGTGTACACATCACAAACAAGAACACATTATTTGTGGATATAAGAAAAAAGCAGCATGTTCTGATTTAGCCAGCATTTTATTGATCTTGAACAGCCTATATTTCTCTTAATTTTTTTCAATGTTTAACATTTGTTAACCAAACTAAAATGCAAATTACAAAATACTGAATTATTATATAAAGGGATAGTTCACCCAAAAATTTAATTTAAATTCTTTCATTTACTCAACCTCATGTTCCAAACCTGTATGAGTTTCTTTCTTCTGCTGAACACAAAAGATGATATTTTGAAAAATGTTTGTAACCAAGCAAATAGAGCAACCATTGACTACCATTATTGGAGAAAGATTATTATGGTAGTTAATAGGAAGCGACATCTGCTTGGTTACAAACATTCTTCCAAACATACAGGTTTGAAACATGACATGAGGTTGAGTAAATAATGACAATTTTCATTACATTGTTTGGCTCATTTTTTTATCCACCAGCTCTTCCTGGAGTGTGTTTCAGGTGTTCTGTCATTGCTGCATCAATTTCAGAGTCTGTAGCATTTGGGCTCCACCTCTTCACAGCATCTAAGGGAAGAGAATTATATATTTTAAATAAATACAATTATAAATTTGAGGTAAATGATCTGCATTTATTTTCAAAATATTTGTATGGTCTACAGCTAAAAAAAAAACAAAACATGGAACAAGATGAATGAATCATGAATGAAACATTAGAAAAAGGTAATCAACATGCATTACATTTTATTTTATTGTATAAAAGATTTCTTTTATCTTCAGCAGTTACTGAATCTTAACTTCAGCAGTTACTGAAAACATACATGTTAAAATCCAACTAAACATTTCATTCCAATTCAGATAATTTACTTTCTGAAAGAAACTCTCAAAAGGCTACATTAATAAGTTACAGTAATGACTTTGACTGTATCATTAAACAATACTTTATACTATGGTACCGTTGTATACGTTCAAAGTAACTTTTAGCCTACTGGCTAATTTTAGCCAAACTCAGTAAACTTCAGTTGACAATGTATGTGGGCATCATTTCTTTCGGTTCATTCATGTCAAACAAGTAAAACTCAAGCACGTTTTCTAATAATACAAAATGTACTTACCCAACATTAGATTTTTAATAATATCGACACAACTCCCTCCTCTCTCCTCGTGGTTGTTCAAAGTTCCAGAATCTATGAGAACGCCTTAACATCTCGCGAGATAATCTATCCCATCACAGGATTTTGTAATATCGCGAGATGTTTTGTTATTACATTTTGGCAGCACAGTTTATGGTTTTGGCCAACTCAGACATAAATTGTGACCGGGTATATTTCTGTTTTATATGATGTATATGCATACATTCCATAAAAAATAACAACGAATACATCAGGTAGGCTACAAGGCAGCTTTGCAATCACGTAACCACACTGGGCACTTTGTGATTATAATTTTTTTAAACAAGATAAAGAAAATATATTTACTTTGTATACAAATCGTGTATTTCATAAAGATAATTCCTGATATTTTTTTCTGTCTTGCTAGCTAGACTGTACGTGCAAAAGACGTCCGTGGACGTATATTCACACAGCCTGACTAGACGTGTAAAGGACGTCAGTGGACGTCTTCACAAACTCTTTAAAACTACTTGGGCAATTAAATTAATTATTGCAGTATTAACCATGCAAGGATTAAGCACAGTTTTTGCATATTTCACAAGGATTTCATAGAGGGTCATTCTGGACTATAAATGCACGTGGAACAGACGTCGCCAGGCGACGTCCTCTCACCCGATGCGCTATATATTGAACTACGTAGCTAAAAGTTAAAATAACAATTATACATGCAACTGTAGACATGTACAAGTGTATCTGAATGCATTTTTAGGAAATGTTCTGTGTTACATATTTTTACCGATTTATGCCGTCATACCGCGACTATTTTTGGCCAGGGACACGACGTTGCCGTCGGACCAATGTTTGCTGGGTGACGTTTATAACGAACCAACCCGTTTGAAAATCGGTAGAAAATTTAGCAAATTATGGTTATTTAAAAAGTACATGCACAATAAACACAATGTTACGAGTGAGCGAGCAGCCTGTGACAAGATGGCCGCCAGATGCTGACGTCCACCACCATTGGCCAACAGCGAGGACGAGACATCTAGCCTTTATATAGATATCTATGGTTGTGATATATTGAGCGCGTCTGTCTCTGGCTCAGCGCCAGCCAACGCGCGAAAGCACTTTTGAATTTAGCAGTTGATCACGGACTGTTCTAATCACGCCGCTGTGAACGTACGTGCGAAAGGGTTAACAAATATGCCTCGATTATTGAAGGAAAAAGTGCTTTATTTGTAATTGAAAATAATGGTGCTGATGATTTTTCAGAGCCCCCACAGGTGTATGATTTTACTGCTTTCATGGGAGCTCATACTCTCTCTATGGGAGCTCAGCTCCCACTGGCTCCCACGTAATTCGAACCATGTATATAAGAGATCTATGTACTATTAAAACTTCCTGCAAGTTTCATAGCTTAAGACGTCCTCCTCATTATAAACGAAGCATTTATTTAATCAAGCTCTAAATACAGCTCGCTCTGGATCCATGGTAAGAAGTGACGTCACGGTTAGAAGTGACGTACCAGCAGTGATGCCGGTAACGCGTTACTCTAATTTGACCACTTTTTTCAGTAACGAGTTATCTAACGCGTTACTATTTCAAAACCAGTAATCAGATTAAAGTTACTTATCCAAGTCACTGTGCGTTACTATTTTTGTCATTTTCCTTAGTAAAAATATATATTTATTTCTTCTTGCATCTCGGGGAGTGTGCGCGACAAGTCACGTTTTCAGCATGAGGTTCACGTCACGTGTACGTACCACGCAGCGACACAAACGTAAACAACAATGGAGGGAGGAGAGAGATGCGCTTTTTCTAGCTGGAAATACAGTCACTATTTTGAGTTTGTGTCTGTCAGCTAAAGATGGCAACATTAAGGTCCGTTGTAAAGTCTGTGCTGGTGGCGACAAAGTGTTATCTACCTACAGAAACACTTCGTCGAATTTGAAAAAACATATGGAGTCACAGCACCGCACAGTCAAACTTACGCCCATTTCACACATACTTGTCTCCGTCTGCAGTGCATATTTTTTCCCGTACCCATGTTAACAGGTTAGAGCTTTCACACTGCACGTGGGTGCGGTCCGTCGATCCGTTCCAGGTGCGTGAGTATACAGCAGTGCAGAGATCGTTTCCGCACCTAGTCTATTTTTGCTGTGCTGCACCGTGCTGAATTAAAGTGGCAGCGCATTGTTCACATTAAAATAGACATAGATTGACAAGAAATTGTATTAATTTCATCATATACGCAAAATTACAGTTAACGTGTTCTACAGTTACTAAATTACAGGGTCAAGAAAAACAAAAAAAACAATATGTATTTTATAAAAACAAGTATTTATATTAAGTGAAGTCAAGAAAGACTGTTTTTTCAGGAAATAGTTTTTAAGTTCAACTTTAAATGTCAGGAGATAGATTGTTGATATTACTGTTACACTTCCAATAAAGTGAGTGTTGGCAAAACCGGTTGTCATTTTTATGTTGAGGTGGTGGGGGTGTTGTCGGCAACTGCTGAATGTAACTAATAAAAGTAACTTGTAAAGTAACTTAGTTACTTTTAAAATCAAGTAACTTGTAAAGTAACTTAGTTACTTTTAAAATCAAGTAACTTGTAAAGTAACTTAGTTACTTTTTCAAAGTAACTGTGGCAACACTGCGTACCAGTCGTTTGCATATGACCGCCTCCAGCGCAAGACAACTACGCCTCATTTCGCATCATCATCGCATAGTTGTCGTGCAGCGAGTGGGTCTGTTTACAACATGACTGCGATGCCACGCAGATGTGCTGTTCCTGTTTGAGTGTTTGAATACGCTGCCAAACGATCCAGACGTCAGGGAAAACAGTCGGATGCAGTTTATTTGCAGCATATGCAGCGCGCCAAAGCTTTATTTGAACGGTGAGTGAGATGAGTGTGACAGCGCATGTTACTGAAACAGCAGAGAGCGAGTGAGCCCCGCAAGCACGCGCACCTTCAAACTCTCTCTCTCTCTCTCTCTCTCTCTCTCCTCTCTCTCTCTCTCCTCTCTCTCTCTCTCCTCTCTCTCTCTCTCTCTCTCTCTCTCTCTCTCTCTCTCTCTCTCTCTCTCTCTCTCTCTCTCTCTCTCTCTCTCTCTCTCCCTCCCTCCCTCGCGCATATGAATCAAAATCAATTGAGAATTGATATGATGGTAAAAGATCGGAAGACCGAAGTTTCACGTGGTGGATCATTGTGTAGTCTACATGTGATACAAAATGATTAACGTTAATAATTTATGCATAAGCAGCACTGACGTTAGCCAATCATAACAGTATAGGCGTTAACACTGAACTCTTAAAGGGGAAACACCCCAAAACAGACTGTTTGAATCAGAGGTGAGAAACAGGGTGGGAAAATGTCATAAATCACTACATTTTTTAAAAAGAATGTGTACAAAAAACTATAGTAATACTATAATTGCACCTAAGGGAACATAATAAAACAAAACAAAATAACATGTCATGACACCTTTAATATCAGTTATACTGGCCTTCATTCATAAAAAGATGCCATTAAACAAGTATTTAAAATATACTGTCTTGATGTTATTTCTACACTAATTTGATTAACTGTGAAATCAGGACATTATAAAATATATTAAAAATGTAAAAACATTTATTTTTTATTGCGATTAATTGCGATTAATCACAGAAAAAATGTGTGATTAATCTAGTTAATGTTTTTTATCGATTGACAACACTAATTCAAATATTCTATTCTAAACCTGTACTGAATTTAAAAACAACCACGCAGCTAATATGCACACTTTAATATGCTTTTTGATCATTACAAATAATAATGCAAAATTATTATCTTAGAATATAGCAAACTAAACAAAAACATCTGTATAGCTGTCTGAAAATTAAGCTCTTTTAATTTACTGTGAGTTCAATTTTTGTCTGACTGGATGTTGATTTATTTAGATAAAGATGCCGGACGCTTTTATATTGTGATGGAGTATTGTGAAGGAGGGGATCTTTCAAAATTGATGCAAAAACAGAAAGGTTCCGTTTTTGAAGAAAAACAGGTGAGTTTCTTATGCAGACATACTGTATATTCTACTATCTGTCCTTTTAAACAACCCTCACATAAAACTTTCAAAAAATTTTGATTTAAAAACATGATTTAGTATGATATGACCCATAAAGTCCAACCCTTGTGGACACACACACACACACACACACACACACACACACACACACACACACCCCCAGACACACACACCACACACACACACCCCCCACACACACACACCACACACACACACACACACACACACACACACACACACACACACACACACACACACACACACACACACACACACACACACACACCACACACACACACACACACACACACACACACACACACATACACACACACACACACACACACACACACACACACACACACACACACTTATTTAGCTGTCTAAATGGGACATTACACAGACCTTTATTGTTTTAATCAAATTTATAAATATTATAATCTAACACCAATCACAGAAAATGTTTCTATTTTTGCAATTAAAATGAAACTATATTTACTTTATTTAAAATAAAAAAAACACTCACTCACACATTTGGATTTCTCCATGTGTGCAGATCCTCGACTGGCTGGTTCAGATTTGTCTGGCTCTGCAGTATCTCTACGAGAAGAACATTATTCATAGAGATATTAAACCTCAGGTATTCACTGATAAAGTTTAATTAATCATATCTCATATCAGTTCAAATCTGTAAGACTTATGAGATTTCTGTTGTCATGTAGAATGTCTTTCTGACTGAAGATGGTTACCTCAATCTAGGTGATTTTGGATGCTCAAAGGCATTGGATAGGTAAACTAATAACAAAAATATGATCTAGTGATGGATAAAAATTAAAATTATTGGCTATAACCAAAACCCCTGGACTTTTATAGGTTTGAGTTTATATTGTTTTTCCTCTGCAGAGCTGATGATTATGCTAAATCAGTTGTGGGTGCCAATCTCTACATCAGCCCAGAAGTTTATCAGGGGAAATATAATTACAAGAGGTATGCTTTTGATCAACTGAAAATAAAATATGATTCTTTTCAACATTATAAAATGCTTGTTAAAATGTTAAAAGTTACAGTTCCCTTAAGTTCTTTACATGAAGGTTGATTATTGTAATTGCCTAAAAAAAATAACTTTTAATTTATCAATTGATTACAGTATACTTCTTAATTTTTATTGTCATATATCCTCTGTTTTAGTGACATATGGTCATTTGGATGGTTGCTCCATGATCTCTGCATGCTTGATGTGTGGGTGAGTATTTTACTTTTTCTTTTTCAAAATGTCCTGTATCAAATCATACAGATGCAAATTACAAAAAATATAACTTTCATGGATCTGTTTCAATTACCTTTATAATCTTCAAACACCGATAACAGTGCTTTTCCATGGTAACTGAATAAAAGGCTTCCTTGATTTTCAAATATAAATATCAATATAAAAATTAAATATTAAATAAATATTCAAAACTCAACAATAAAAGGAGTAGATGATATGACTAAAATATTATATCACAATATAGAATGATATTATGTGGTGATCAAAAAATATAGCTATTTTTGCTAAAAATACAAAATATACGATTCCTCAGTTTCCATGTAGGCCCCACATGGGTTATCCAGATGAAATAACAACACAATCTAATGAAAGTCCGTATCTATACCACAAATGTCTTGTGTCATTTATACGCCAAAAATGTTTTTTGCGTGCATATGCTACGCACTGTAAACCCCTTGGGTAGGATTAGGTGTGGGGAGTGTGTGCGTATTACACACCATAAAGTGCGTATGATATGCACGCAAAAACTATTTTTGGCGTATAAATGGCACGTGAAATAACATTCGCTGTATAGATACGCACTTTCATGAGATCGGGCTCGAAATGAACACTGCTCAGTGTGCACTACAGGGTGTTAAATGTGTTGGGAGTTCATGAGATAATTAACTGATTAATTGAGTGATGATTGAGCATTATTGAACTTCACTGACTTCCCGCCACAGCATTAGATAAAATCAATTGAAGATAAAAGAAGACATTAAGGACGCGTTTACACAACAACGATATGCTCAAACCGGAGAAGATTTTCCTGTGAGTTTTCCGCGTACAGACACCATTGTCAAAACTATCCCCATTCACACAGATCCGTGAAAACCACCAAAAAACCTGTGTTCTGCTGGCAGGCCTTTAGATGGCGATGAAACAAACACTACAGACTGAACGCGTAATACACCTGTGCATGATGTCATCGTCTTCAGAGATTCACGTTTTTGTTGTTTACAGGGAGACAGAAGTTCAAAAACTTCCACTTTGAAACCTGTTATCAAAAGTTTGTGTTTTCAGGCACCCACTTGACTTTTTAACATTAGTATGTGTCTGGCTATTGTATCTGTTTATGACAAGAATAACAAGACAAAATGTGATCAAATAATGTTGACTTTTTATTGACTATACAGTTGTAATCCTCACAAAGCTGCCTTTTTTGCTGATGATGATAGTAACACTGTGAATCTCAATGATGGTGACATGCTTAATGCCACAATGCATTCTGGGAGAATCATATAAAACTCCATGGATCCCAGAATGCATTGCGCCATTGAGCATGTCACCATCATTGAGATTCATACGCTGATTCTTGATGTCTGTGTGTGAGAAAAATTTGCAGGACTTCAAAATGTGTAAATTGTGTTTTATAACAGATTTTCTGATTAAACTGTGTTGGATCTCTTGCTGTAGATCACCAAAACAATAAAACAAACTAATAACATATCACCCATATAAAACTCACCCATAATATCAGTACATTAAGACACTATATGATGATTATGTTCTCATCATCAATCAGCTGACAGCATCTGATCACATTTTCTCTTGCTGTTCTTGCCATAACAAACACAGTTACAGCAACCAGATAATTTATTTCAGTGTTTTTCTTCAACCCCTGCTGATACTAACCAGATGCTTATTATTATTTTTATTTTTTTTTCTCCACAGGCAAATAACATGCAGCGTCACGCACTACATACTTATAGCATGACAGGAACCCCCCCTCCTATCTCAGAGAGATACTCAGAGGAACTGAGGGAGTTGATCAGAGAAATGCTGAGCTGTGACCCACATATGAGACCTTCAGCTGATGAGATTCTAGCAAAACCATTCCTGAAAGAAGCAGTAGACAGAAATAAGACAATTCCAGATGCACTGGAACAACAGTTATTGACTTCCATCAATAACTTTAATGAGGCCTACGACAAGCACTATACCGACTTTGAGATTGTAGTGAGTGAGTGGAAAACAGCAACAGATTCACTAGAGGAGATCCATCATAACTGCACTGTAGGCAGTCTGTCAGGTGCAGTGATCGGAGCCGCTGGAGGAATCACTGCACTGGTTGGTGTAGGTTTGTCACCGGTCACATTTGGAGCGTCTCTGATTGTAGCAGGGGTTGGGATTGGTGTTGGAGTTGCAGGTGGTGTAACAGGTGCTGCATCCAACATTACCAATAATGTCAAACAAAAATCACTCCGTGAGAGGTTTGAAAAACTTCAGCAGAACTACAAAATATCAGGTGAACCGATTCTTAATTCACTCAAAGAACTGAGAAAGTTACTGATAAAACTTACAAAGTTCAGTGATTTTGTCCCTAGCTCAACTTTTGTTAAAGTGCAAATGTCATGGAGAATAGGCAGAGTAGGTGTCGTAGGTGTCGGAGAATTCGTGGCTCTTGGAATGTTGGCTTTCGGCAGAATTGCTGTTCAGTCTGCCGGTGTCGGACGAGCAATAGCAGCAGCTTCAGGAGTGTTGAGTTCAATCTCAGTCATAGCTGACGTCGCCTTCATCGTGAAAGATTCCAGAGAGATTCACCAGATGAGACAGGGAAGAGATGATCCAGAAAAGGTCAAATCCACTGTACTCAAAGCCATCGCACAGATGAGGGAAAAACATGCAGAGCTTGACCAGGTCTTGACAGTAATTCAAGAAACAAAAAATGAATTGGCCAGTGGTGGCAGAAATTGAGTTTAAACATATAAATATGATACGAGACTCGAGCAACATTCCACTGATTTATATGTGAGCTTAAGTGAAGAAAGGAAAGAAAGAGGTTTTTGCATAAAACGATTTAAATATGTATGTTCCACCGAGCCACACAATATAGAGATAAGCGACATGTGCAGTCAGACTTTTGCAATCATTCTATTGTGTAACTATCAACTATACTAATAATTGCATTGATTAATTGTATGTATATGCACAGGAAAACTTCTCTGAAATGATTTTGTTCTAAAGTTAATTAATTTTGTATTTCTGAATATTTCTGTGAACAGCACACCTGGGATTAGTAATTTGCATAAACATGCCCAAATAATCTCCATCGTTTACAGCCTTTCATCACTCTCAGGAATACCTTGAAATACAGACTAAGACACACTGTATGGACACGTGTGTGTGTGTGTGTGTGTGTGTGTGTGTGTGTGTGTGTGTGTGTGTGTGTGTGTGTGTGTGGCCTGGTAAACCCTACGTTATGGGGACAAAATGTCCCCACAAGGATGGCAATATCCAAAATCCTTGTTTGTGTGGGGACATTTTTTGGTCCCCATGAGGAAATCAGCTTATAAATCATACTGAGTGATGTTGTTTGAAAATGTAAAAATGCAGCATATCTCCTGTGATGGGTAGGTTTAGGGATAGGGGCAGTGTAAGGGAATAGAATATACAGTCTGTACAGTATAAAATTCATTATGTCTATGGAAAGTCCCCATAAAACATGAAAACACAACGTGTGTGTGTGTGTGTGTGTGTGTGTGTGTGTGTGTGTGTGTGTGTGTGTGTGTGTGTGTGTGTGTGTGTGTAGTTATTTATAATTTAAAGCCATTCGTACAGCTTTCACACAAAAATGTATGTACACAATTAGTGTTTGAGACCCACTGTTTTTATAACACTGTTTATGGATTTTATGGATTACTGTTAAACCATTAATTTTTGGTTTGTTTTAAACTTATGTTTTGGGATGTCTGATTTGTTTGGTGAAATGTTTAAAAGTTCCAATAGAAATAATAGAAACATATTGTCAATAATAAAATATGTATCCGATATAAACTGCAGATGACAATATTCCTCTTAATTCAGATTAATGTATATCTAATACACATTTAAAAATAATGATTCTGTATTACTTTACTGTATTAATTGTTCTCAAATGAATCATCATGACAAAATGAGCATAATGTAAAAACAATGTGCCACATTTAGTTTGTTACACTTCACTGCATCAGAAATGTAATGTAAACGTGTCTTTAATAAATCTTTAAACGACAGACTCCTTTTTAATTTTCTTCATGTTTATGTAGCGCTTACTCTCTGGCTATTAACCTGTAGGTAGATTAGGCTAATAAATAACTTGTTATATGTCAATCTATGGACTCACTACTGAGAAAGATGCCACAACAGTGAACACTCGTTTGAACACACAATGTGTATTTTTCAAAATAACTCAACAGGTGAATTACATTAATTGATAAACAAATAAAAAATATATAAATGTGTATTTCTTTTTCAACAAGAAAGCAGCTTCTCAAATCTTGCTGTTGTTTCCTTTGTTTCTCTAGGTCTGAATTTTTCTTTTTGGGTTTCAACAAGATAAGTCTGCTCACTACAGTTACTGCAGTGTTCCCTTAACTCTATTGAGTTTAAATGTACTCACTCGTTTGTACTTGTACACACTTGGTCTTTAGTAATCAATCAGTATCAATTATCAAACCCCAAATAAACAATATGACACCTAATTGAACAACATTTGTTCAATTAAATATTTTCAAAACATTCAGTCTTTTCTGAATATTGCTCTTTGAGAAGTCCGTAGAAAATT
Organism: Chrosomus eos; assembly: GCA_036326025.1. Taxonomy (NCBI): domain Eukaryota; kingdom Metazoa; phylum Chordata; class Actinopteri; order Cypriniformes; family Leuciscidae; genus Chrosomus; species Chrosomus eos. Next base: position 379,998 of record CM070818.1, on the reverse strand, counting down.
AATTGTCCTTTATCTGTTGATGAGGAAAAAAGGTCTCCATCCCAGAAAAAAAAACAAAAGATGATGAAAGTTATTCCTTTTCCTACCATTCGCAGTTCAAATCAGTGCTAAGACTTGTCTTTCCTCAACTGAAAAATCCAAGAACAGACTCAAGGGAGGCTCGCCAGTCCAACCCCCCCTCAGAACCACTGGAAGGCCGGGACAGATCCAGAATACAGGGACCAGAACATCGTCACCTCAGACATGAGGACATCAATCGGACTTGGAAAAAATAGAACAACAAAAAAACATGACCTTGGACAGACAAGGTCACCAAAAATATCATGAATATCTTCATTGTAACAACATACAATAAAGTTTTTTAACGCATGTGTCAGGGTTGCTGCAGGTAGCTGAAGACGAGGACAAGGGCTTCAATATAATAGATTTATTAAACAAACTAAAAAACATCCAATAACAAACGAGAACAAAAGAACAAAACTCCAGGACTTCAGGGTTAACACACAACCATACATTGACGACGATCGACAAACACTGAGGGAAAACACAGGGTTTAAATGAACTGAACCAAACGAGATAATTAACTGAAAAAAGGTGCAGAAAATTGGACACAAACGAGGAGCGGGAAAACTAACAGGACTAAACCAAAAATCACACAAGACAGGGGAAAACAAGATTACAAAACAGAACTAAACACACTGAAACGTGACAGTACCTCCCCCCTCCCCGAAGGCGCGTCCTCGCGCCGTATAACATCTAAAGGGGTGGGAGGGTGGGCGCCCTGGAGGCTGACGAGGGCATGGTGCAGTTCCAGGAAGCCTCCAGGGCGGAGTAGGCTGTGGGCGTGGCCACGACGGTGCAGGCTGTGGGCGTGGCCACGACGGTGCAGGCTGTGGGCGTGGCCACGACGGTGCAGGCTGTGGGCGTGACCATGGCGGAGCTGTGGGACCCTCGGGCGTCCAGGGCGGAGCTGTGGGATCCTCGGGCGTCCAGGGCGGAGCTGTGGGACCCTCGGGCGTCCAGGGCGGAGCTGTGGGACCCTCGGGCGTCCAGGGCGGAGCTGTGGGACCCTCGGGCATCCAGGGCGGAGTTGTGGGACCCTCGGGTGGCCATGGCGGTGAGGACCCCTCGGGTGGCCACGGCTGTGAAGACCCTTCAGGTGGCCACGGCGGTGAAGACCCTTCAGGTGGCCACGGCGGTGAAGACCCTTCAGGTGGCCACGGCTGTGAAGACCCTTCAGGTGGCCACGGCGGTGAAGACCCTTCAGGTGGCCACGGCGGTGAAGACCCTTCAGGTGGCCACGGCGGTGAAGATCCATCAGGTGGCCACGGCGGTGTAATTTTTCCGGGCCTCCGTGGATCTTTGGCCGGCCACGGCGAAGGCGTATAGCCCCCCCCCCAAAATTTTCTTGGGGAGGACAGGCTCAGGATCGGGAACTGACTTGACATAAATGGGCTCTGGCGCTGGGTCAACTGGCTCTGGCGCTGGGTCAACTGGCTCTGGCGCTGGGTCAACTGGCTCTGGCGCTGGGTCAACGGGCTCTGGCGCTGGGTCAACGGGCTCTGGCGCTGGGTCAACGGGCTCTGGCGCTGGGTCAACGGGCTCTGGCTCTGGGTCAACGGGCTCTGGCTCTGGGTCAACGGGCTCTGGCTCTGGGTCAACGGGCTCTGGCTCTGGGTCAACGGGCTCTGGCTCTGGGTCAACGGGCTCTGGCTCTGGGTCAACGGGCTCTGGCTCTGGGTCAACGGGCTCTGGCTCTGGGTCAACGGGCTCTGGCTCTGGGTCAATCGTTCTGTCAGGGTTGCTGCAGGTAGCTGAAGACGAGGACAAGGGCTTTGTAGAGACTCGGGAGCTTTCATTAATTCTCTTTTATTGAGTCACGAACTCGCAACCAATTTAAATCCAGAACAAAGGGACCTAACTTTAACAAACATTCCTAAAAGGCCATGTGGTCAGCCCTCGGGACTCCTATCTCCCAAATAGGCGCCAATAGGTCTAGGGAACAGATGGACTTTGGACTTTTATGTTGACATATGATGCAGAGCGATCCCCGAACAAGGGGTTTTCTCACTTGAGACAACAAACAGGCCTTCTTCTCCCCACCCCGGACGGAAACGAAGGGGGGGGAAAGCGCAGAACATACGTTGCTTTGTCTGTTTCCCGCCGAGAGCAATACACATTCACGCAGGACACTCTAAACGTAGGACTTTTACATCCTAGGTCATTACTAAAACATCTTCAGTGTGTTAAAGTACATGTAGACGAACTGTAAATGTGCAAACTTGTATTACGAATGTTTTCATGAATGTAAAATACTTATAAGTGCCTGAAAATACGCTTTGAGATGTAATTCTGCACGTGTATGTTTTTAACGTATGATGCTTGATACGGTTGTGACCCTTTTAATCTGATCTATCCATTAAGCTGTATATCAATATCGTGAAATGTATAATCACATGTATAATCCCATTTCCCAAAGCAAGCTTAATTTCTTCTTGATCATAAAGTTGCAAATTGACTCCGAACAACACCCACTCAGGGGGCGTACGCGCTCCTCGAGATGGGCCATTATCATTGGCCGGCGTGCCTTACCCAGGCGTGCCCAGCTCATCTTTAAATTCTCCAACACAGAGACAATCACTCTCTCTGTCCGTGTGTATCCTGTTCCTGTGTATTCTTTGTAATCTTCGTATTTTATTTTAATGTTCCTGTTTTTACTTTAACTTCGTTTCATTTTGCGCATAGCTAGTCTGTTCTTAGTGTTCTCGTCTCCCGACTGAGACCTCCACGTGCGTTTCGTAAGTCTTCAGCACTCCGGTGAAAAGACTCCCTTCACGCATACAGAACTAAGCCAGAACGTTTGAATCTCCCGCGAACCAACCACGCTGGGACCCAAAGAAACCCGACCTCCATCTCCGGCACGCCACACGCCGCTTCCGTACAACAAACGTACAGGTCTGAATGCAAAAATTTGTTCAATACAAAATTTAGACGTTGTAAAGTATATCTCCTGTGGCTGTCTCTAAAGGGTTTACTCTAAACTGTGCTAGCAATTGTATTTTCCTTGTGTTTTCTTTTCTTATTGTTTTATTTCATTTTGTTTAATCTATATCCTGTTACATGTAGTTCATTCATTAAACCTCATTTTATGCTTTATTGACTCTGTGGTTGTTGCTCGTTATAACAAAGCCTCTTTAATATAAAAGATCCTAGCTACAATCTGATAATCGTTTAAGTGCACAAAACATTGTCAGTTAATTTAAGCTAAAATAGACCATAAGTCATTTGTACCCTTTTGCCTGACTACACGGCGGACGTGTGAATGAGCGAGGAGGGGTCAAATGCTTTGGTATTGTTGAAGATCAGCCATTCCTCTGTGTAGGATGTATATTAATAATTAACCATAATTCGTTGTGTTTAATTGTTATATACTTACCCTGAACAGACGGGTACGCTGTACACCCCTTTGTGGGTAATTTATTAACGTAAGGACCCGGTTCAAACTGTATTTAATAATTTGTTGATCATAGATTAATAGTTATTGAATATCTATCCCCAAACTTAAAATTGATAAAGAGCTTATGGACCGAAAACCCTACAGCTTCAATATAATAGATTTATTAAACAAACTAAAAAACATCCAAAAACAAACGAGAACAAAAGAACAAAACTCCAGGACTTCAGGGTTAACACACAACCATACATTGACGACGATCGACAAACACTGAGGGAAAACACAGGGTTTAAATGAACTGAACCAAACGAGATAATTAACTGAAAACAGGTGCAGAAAATTGGACACAAACGAGGAGCGGGAAAACTAACAGGGCTAAACCAAAACTCACACAAGACAGGGGAAAACAAGATTACAAAACAGAACTATACACACTGAAACGTGACAGCATGAAAGTAAATAAACCATTGTACATTTTACACAGAATATGAACATATGCATTTTTCAAATAAAGAATATTTCTCATATGTATGGTTTGTGACTATTTTCCCAACATAATGCATTCATTAAAGGGCACCTATTATGCCCCTTTTTACAAGATGTAATATTGGTCTCGGGTGTCCCCAGAATGTATTTGTGAAGTTTCAGCACAAAATATCCCACAGTTAATTGTAGAGAATTTAAGGATGAACCAAACACAAATGAATCTTTCTAATCTCTCATGGGATTCATTCAAATGTGATTCAGCATTCTGCAACTGATCACCACATTCCAAGTCACAAGAAGGCTCCAGCTAGTCTATGCTAGCCAACAATAAACCCCCCAAGAGAAGACTTTTATGGCCGCAGGCCTCAGAGATAAGCCTAAAACAGGAAGAACGTTGCCAGAATGGTGAAAGGCCTGACCACCTTTGACCTCCCTCAGCATCACCACCGGACAGATGTAAAACAGACCACGCTCTCATTCAGAGCGTAAGAGACTTACACAGACTTTTACATTAAAACTCATCCCAGAACAATTCTTGACTGACCTATAATCAAAACTATATAACATAACATAATTATATATTGTGTTTACAACCCCTGTATGTGTCTATTCTTAGATCATATATGTCATGTGATTGTTATAACTATGAGATGCTTGAATGAAAGTGTGTCGTGTTTCCTATCATTATGCTAATATATTCTTAATTCAGAAGATGGCTTGTTTGAAATCTGTGTAAAATGTTTTGTATTCTTAGAATAGTAATAATGTCTAAACTGTGGCCTCTTGTTCTCTCTGCTAGTGCTGGAAAGCAAGGAGATCACAGATAACGCATGATTTACGATAAGAAGAAACCAGAGCCACCTCCTAAATGATGCCAGTGTCTCATTGGTCAGAATTCTCTAAAAGAGGTTGGACTAACTTTTAAGTTAAAGACCCGAACAAAGCAGTTCGGTTCAGAAATCAGTTCAGAGAGCAGTTCAGTTTGCAGTTCGGTTGAGTTCGGTTTTGTATTAAGTTTGTGCCTCTCTCTAGCGACCGCAAGAGAGTGTTCCTGTTCGTGCTTCTCTCTGAAACAACAAAGAGCGTGTTCGCACGCTTCTACCAGCAGACAAATAACCCATCAAGATCGGGTTAAAACAGCTCATTCAAGCCATCATCTACTCGTCTCACTTTCCTTTCTTTTTCTTAGTTGTATTTTATTTTCTCGTTAAAAGTCTCGGTTCTAAGTTAAGTTTTGCTACAAAGTCTCGTTTTAACGTTTCAACTGCAAAACCAGCTTCCACCTTCAAAGACTTTCATTCATCCGCGCCAACACACCACGTGACTGGCCGTCCAACTTCCTATCCAGGCACGAGAAGACCAGCCAAGCAACGGACCGGGAAAACCCTCTGACCCGAGAAAGGGGAACCCCCAAAAGCAACGCAGAGGACAAGCAAGTAACCTCCAGACTTAACTGAACTGGTGTTTTAATTTAAATTGAATAACCTGTCTAAGAAACGAAGGGTTAAATTAATGCTTGGTGGTTCATTCAGGTTTATGTCTTACAAAGTGCATCTTACTCTGAAAACTCACTCTTTCTCTCTTTTCCTCTGCGCCGTGTATGAATGTGTGTGTGACTGTGTTTAGACCTTAGTTTTATGTGTTTAGAATAGTTAATAAAGTCATCCATATTTTGAAAAGATATTTGCCTTGTGTTGTGCTTGCACATTTAATGTCTTGTACTGTCGATCTAAAGTTACCTTGCTAATACATAGTGTTTCACTATAGATTGGATATTTATATCTGTTGCCAAGGTTAAAATTACGGCCCGTTCAAATGAACTCTAAACGAGTCATTTGCTCGGTTCCATAGTGATTCGGTCAAGATTCATTGCAAATAAATTAATCATTCCATTTGAGCTAAATTGGCCTTCCGGCCCCCTTAAATACATTTTATGTATATTATTATTATGTAGGTTCCTTACATAATTTATTATAACCATTTGAAAATGTAATTTTTGGGGGCTGTTTTAAAAAGAGCCGTTTTGGTGTGTACCACCTTAAATGTAAATGAGGTGCATATCCCCGCCCTGCCTTTGGATGAGGGCGTAACTTGCATTCCTATGGCAATAAACAGTCGGTAGAAGCAGAATGGCTGAGTGTGAGAGACCCGCTGTTTTGTATGGCATTCAGCCGTACATGTTTGAACCGGAATCAGACCCAGATGATGAAGAGACTCTGGCAGAAGAAACACAAATGAGAATTGACCAGGAAGTCTCGGAATGGTTATTTGATACATTTATGTAGTTATAGAGTTGTAATCGCGTTCCCTTTGCAATTATGGATGTGCAACACACACAGACACACACAAACTGTGATAAAGTTGGCGCAATTTTTTTAAACTACAAACACAGATACTGTGATAACGTTTGCTACGTACAAACGAAATTACATTTATGCGAGGGACCTGTTGCATCATGTTTACATTACTTGTCGTACAGGTGCTTATGTGGGAAATGTGAGAAGATGGCTACAGAACAAGAAAATATATGCTACAGGGAAATAGAGCAGGTATTAACCTCTTAAAGGTGCAGTGTGTAGCTTTTTGGCGACATCTAGCGGTTCGTTTGCGAGTTTACACTAAGGGCTAGCCCACTGCTCACCCCTCCCTTTCGAAGAAGCTACGGTGGCTAAAACGGGACAAACATCGTCGTAGTGAGCCAGAGTAAAACAAGCCACAGCTAACATGGAGTACCACAGTCCATTATAAACCACATCATGGATAAAGTTTACAAAGCCATAGTCAGGTGAGGATCAAGGGTCTTAATACATAATATAATAATATTGGTCTGAGCTGTCGACACGACAGATCTCGTCACAGTTGTTGTAAATAATAGTAATCAGCTGATTGTCTCATGAACATAACCAGCACATTCTCCCCACATAGCAAACCCATAATACAGCGAGGGAGTAGAACCACATGAAACTATGCAACTATATATTTTTTCTAACAGGGTAGTAAAAGTTTAGCTGGCTAATATGAGCGGTTACTGTGGCTGAGCTGGTTAAAGCCTTGTTTATACTCGACGCGTCCACATGAGCCCAAAAGTGCGTGCGGCAAAAATGACGTGATTGTAACAGCACGCGTGCCTCCGCATCCCAATAGACACCACTTATTACACACAATAGCCTTTTTTCTCTGATTTTGGAAACTCGATCGACTTGAAATGCTTCCAAGATCGACGGGTTGGTGATTCCTGTAACTGTTTTCCGGTCAATGGCAAGAGTAGCCTACTAATCAGCTGTCTCACGAACGTAACTAGCACATTTATCCCCACATAGCAAAGCCATAACACAGCGAGGGAGAAGAATTAAGTTACATGAAACAATCCAACTACATATTTACACCACTGACAAGGGAAAACACTCACGGTGTTTATGACTAGCCTCTTCTAGGTTTATGCGGCTTCTCTTTCAATGTAGTGACGAAACGCGCTCTGTAACGCTGTTTGTTCGCTGTCGGCTACGGTAGAAATATGACGTCACAATATGGCGGCCTTCATAGAAGGGGATTCCCGCGCTTATGTAGATATAAATGCCTCATTCTAAGGTAATAAAAACATTACGGTTTATTAAGTAAGTTCTTTATACACAACTGAACACATAGTTATGGATGTCATATTGCATTTCTGTTAATAAATAGTCAAAAATGTTACACACTGCACCTTTAAGATCCAAGCCATTTTTGGGGATTTCCGCCTGGATTTAGCCAACCCAAATTAAAAAGCATATTGTTCCCACATACTTTGGGCTAAACTCACAATTTTTGTGTCATTTTACAGGAAACCCTTTGCAGTTTCATAAAACAGTGCTAAAATTGATAAACATTTAAGCATATGTTGTCTGAGCTTTAATGAACACACAAAAAAAGGCGCTTTTTGATTTTTTTATTTTAAATTAATTTTTGAAAGTGGATAACTCAGGCCATGTAGGGCATAGGGATATGCAGACAAGTATGGCTATTTCCTCTAGTTGGCAGCAAACACTGAAAAAAAGAATTATTTCTCTATAATAAAAAATGAAAAAGATATTCAAGCAAATCTGAAGGGAGGAATATTACCTTTTTTTTATGTAATTTCTACCTACCCAAATCTAAACTCTGCTTATAGCCAAACCCATTGGTACATATGCAATATCCCAGTGTAATTTTAAAGAAAACCCTTTAAAAATGTATAAAACACTGCTGAATGTGATAAATATTATAGTATATGTTGTCTGTGCTATAGTAAACAAAAAGAAAAAAATAGGCGCTTTATGATTTTGATCATTTTATTCTTTCAGAAGATACAAGTCTTATCATTTGACAAATGATTTGACTAAAATCTGTGGTCTATTAGCATCTAGAAAAGGATCAAAATCCTCCAGATGTATTTCATTCATTATATGGGCATCAGTTTTGTCATCTGTGTTGTGTATCACCTCAACATCACCGGCCAGCCTCCTGGAGATCTGATGCCAGCTGTGCCAACTCTGTGCCAACAGTGCCACATCTTCAATAGAACCTGAAACAAAGAAATCACTGTTTATTAGGGCTGGACCAGAATATTCGAATATTCGAATATTCGTTCAGTGGGTTGGTATTCGATTTGAAAATGTGACATTCGAATATTCGTTTTTTTTTTTTTTTTTTGCAAACCTGGCATCCCCCTCGAAACGGTTCTCATTCGCGCTTGTATACGTTTTACACTATAAAATCTGGTGAAATACAATACTTTACATATAAATTCATTATAGCTACTTAATAAATAGATATTTGCTTCTTCTTGGACTACTAAAAGTGTTCCTGCAACGGGAGTATTCTCTGGCTAGAGCGCAGAACAGCGGAGTTTGTATGGACAGAAGTGAATGCCTGAGCTTGTATTTTGGGTTAAGCTGCATTGCTTTGACATTGTGGAAAATAGAATAATAGAAACAAAATATATTAAAATGTATGTAGTATTAAAATGTATAAATGTATGTATTAGTGTGTTTTATATCACTAGTGCAGTGTCCATTCTCGGAGCATATAAGATAGCATAGGAGACCATTCTCTGCTCGCGTGAGGCGCGACGCTTCTTTATTTACATCTACCCTACTTTGTCAGTAATTTGTTAGTGAGACTATTAGACTAGCCTACCTTATTAGAAGTATTGCTTAAATTACAGACCTGTGTGTGTTTTATATCAGTGCAGAGCAGTGTCCGTTCTCGGAGCATTTAAAGCTCTGCTCGCGTGAGGTGCGTCGCTTCCCGCTCGCGCTGTTCTGTAGTTTATTAAAAGTTTATTAATTCTGAATGTGTCGCGTCTCGCCTGTCTATCTATATTGCACCAAATACACTGCACTCCCTTGTGAAGTCGTTTGGATGAACGGTTCTCGAAATAATAATCATCCGCTGATGATGATCATGTGCATTTTACATGCGCTTCAAGAGGCACACGCACACATGCACACACACACACACACACACACACACACGCACATTTGCACACACGACACACGCAAGGTCTCTCCCTCTCTTTTGTCGTGCATGCGCTACACGGTTTGGAGCTCGCGAGCAGCTAGATTCCGGGAGATTTTAACTAATTTGCGTGCATCAGGGAGCCGCTATCAATATGCGGGAGACTTGGGATGTCTGAGACCGAGACGTACGGTAGCCTATAGAGATTCCGAAGCTTCGAATATTCGATGTTCATTCCTACTGTTTATACACAGTTTCTGCATTGTAATAATATCACTTTCACAATATCAAAATGTAGATTTACTGAAATTGCCATTTTATTACACTTATGCAAAGTGAAACTAAGTATTACGCAATAATAGACATTATTGCGCAATACTAAAAACATTTGACATTTATATTCAAATAATAGTTTATCAGATTGGTTGCTGTGCTTTCACATTTCAAACTAACAATAACTTTATCAAAAAATAAATATACATTGCTGAAAACTCAAAGGATTCTGTAACTTACCCAAACAATAGTCCTCAGAATGCGCACTCCAAACGTCCAAATCGTCCATTTAGCTCGAACAGTTGCACCTCAAAGCTCGCGTTTATAAATGTAATTGATGCTTTTATATTTCTAGATGCATTTATAATTATCAAAACAGTTCAAAAGTATAATATATAAACACGCGCATCGCAGATATTTATGTAAACAGAGTAAGGGTTTGACCCGGAAGTGACCGCGAGCGCGTCCGTCACTCCGGTATCCCCCGGTCTGTTGAATGGTCGCGGCAGACATGTGACGCGTGCTGAGTTCCTGTAAAGATCTCTATACCATAATAAAAGCCTTTAGCAATAGCTAGAGTAAGCACAGGATCTGTATGCACATGACTTGTAGACCTGTGTGAACTGCGTCTCTTACGCGCTCATTGCGCGGCTGCTCTCAGCTCGTTCGAAAAGGATTTTCTCACCAACAAACGCTCACAGAAACGTGAAAATGGTCTCATTTGAAAGATAACATCCTAAGCTAAACGGTGATGTAGATTATGTGGCTCACTAAAGCCGACATCGGAGCAGGAATGTGATACTTTTATCTGTCACCTCTTTTTGAATGTATTTCACTGTGTGATTGTTTTGAAGATATTTCGATCTATGATTGTCTCACAATGTAATAACCTACATCGACAGATTCCTTAGAATGAGAGCTTTATTGTAATGTATGGTTTGACTTATTTGTGAAATAAATAAAAAATAAATATTTGTAGAAAGATTTCTTCGCAATCATAAAGCGGAAATATTTGCCTGGGACCAATGCCTATTTAAGCTAATATTCCATTTGATATGTATCATAAAACCGAAAGTGATGGTATTCTGTGTAAAGTATAGATTCTAAGCTTTCAAATGATGCCAAGAATTACTTGATACCTTATATGGAAGACTATTAAAATAACGTACGAAAATCATAACAAAGATTTTTTTATCCCGGTACCGGGATAGTGGACTTTAAGGGGTTAATTTATTTACAATTTAACATTCCTCCTCCACCCCATCTCCTCACTTTAGTTCCATCTCCTCACTTCTAGTTCCATCTACTCTAACCAACGGGGGGAGTACTCTGGGTTCGGGCAGAAATTCCGAGCTCGGAGCCCTCCACCCGGACAGCACGCCAAGTACGCATAACCTTAACCATAATAATTATATGTAGATGTGAACTCATGAACATTACATTGTAAACTCCCTCGTTCTACAGCTTCGTGTCGATGTGCTGGCTTTTGTAGGCTATAAACATAGCAATTTTGAGGTCTTGTCTTTACAGAAAACATACACAGTTTTTAATACACTATGTTTAAAAATATATTTATAAAAGTGTGGTTACACACTATACAAACAAGGTTTAAATCATATACACAGACATCCTACGACGACGACAACAACTTTAGATGTTTGTTATTGAATTGGCTGACATCGACTGAAATGACTAACTGTTATTTGCTCAAAAATCATAAGATACACTTACTTCTTCTGGAGGTGACGTTGGATCGCGAACAGTAGGCAACGATCCACACTTGAGGATTAACTTTGAAGCAAGACCTGCTTTGAATTGACCCTCGTTCACAAAACAGTCAGTCAGAAAATTATTTTGGAAGTTTAAGTGGCGCCTTTCCTTCGTAAATAAAATCCATCCACTGTGTTTTCAGTGGCTCTGATGTCATAAGTAAGTGAAAACTACTATGTACATTATTACATCCCACAACAGAACACTTATGTTTCTTAGGAGACATTACCGGCTGTCATTGAAACAATGGAGGATGTACAGATCACCGAGGGGCGGGGTCTATGCCAAAACCACAGTGTCAATCAAATCACGTCGGTGGGGCTTGCGCAATTCTACGTCACAAAGCGCCGAATCTGAGAACAGCTCGTTCTGATATGATTTTTTTTTTTAAATCAATGTTGTAAACAGTTGTGCTGCTTACTTTTTTTTAACCTGTAATAGTTTTTTTTAGGATTCTTTGAATACATTTTTTTATATATATAAAAAAAAAACAAGTTTGGTCTTTTTATGTTTTTTTTTTTTTTAAGGATGTGTTAAGTGATATGAAGGACTTTAAGTCTTTATGTTCTTAGGAAAGATTTCTATTTTGAATACATGGAGTTCTTTTTAACTTTTTATTCATCAGTGAATCATTCTTAGTTCAGGCTGCCTCACAGCACCTTGATGGGGCCATTGGGGGAGTGTCTTTAGTCTTCCCAGGTGTAAATCACATTAATATTCATGGCCATTCACACTACCCCGCATACAGCAGTGCTGACCAAAAACTGACGTAAGAAATTTTTATCGTTATTTTGTGAAAGAGTGGTCAGAATTATTTTCACTTCAAGTAAAAATTCTAGCCTACAAGCATAGTAACTCAAAAGTATTGTGGACAACTATTCAGTATGTGTTAAATGGCCTTATTGCAGTGACATTTTTTTTTTTCAAAACGTACTAACCACGCATAATATTTTTTTTCTATAAAATGCAAACATGTACATGCATTTTGCTCACATATTATTGTAGCAGAGTTTGTGCTGAATACAGCAAATTTATATGTTGGCAAATGGTATGTTTTAAGTAGCTGAAATAAGCACAAATGTCAGGGCATGTAAAAACATCTCAAGGACCCCAAAAATACCTCAGATACCCAGAGGGTTAAGCTCACTCCATTACATTACATGCGCTTAATGCGCACACACACACATTTACACACACACACACAAGGTCTCTAGCTCTCTCTGTCTTGCGCACGCTACACGTTTGGAGCTCAGATTCCGGGAGATTTGAACTAATTTGCAGCCATCAGGGAGCCGCTATCTATATACGTGAGACTTGGGATGTCTGCAAACGTTCACCGGGCGCCGCGTCTATTGGCCAAAACAGTTCGCCTGTTTGGGCCTCATGTTTTTTTAGACTAAATATATATTTTTTAATTATTCTTTAATACCCTTTTTTAACAACATGAAAAAGACTATTCAAAAATGACATTAAAATATAAATAAAAAAATCACAGACATTTCTTGGGGGTGCTGGGCGGGTGCTATGGCTATTATAGAGGGAGCTACAGCACCACCTAGCTTCCCCCTGGCGCCGTCACTGGGCATATGGCATCTGCAGCCGCGGTAACGCCGCTCGGATTGCTCAAATGAGACCGCTTCAGCTTTGGCTTCGCGACCGATTCCCGATGTGGGCATGGCAACACGGCACCCTCCAAGTACCAGTTACTCCGACCTGCCATTAGTACTTCACCCCGTGGTCGAACCTCAGTTTTCTACGGGCCGGAGTGCCCCTGGAACGAGCTTCCCGGCATGTTGTTGTTTCAACGGATGCCTCCACGGGCTGGGGCGCCATGTGCAATGGACATGCTGTCACACTCTCATGTTGAGCAGAAATGCTCCTGAAAAATTCAGTGAATTTCTTCACACTTAGGTGTTGAGCAAGGTTGCTCCTGAAGCTCAGTGATACTCGCATGTAGTGTTGAGCAGTATGGCATGTCAATTGCCTCGAGTTGCTGGCAGTACGCCTTGCCCTGCACCACTTTCGGGCGTTGCTCTGGGGTCAACACATACTAGTCCGATGAGACGATACCGCCTCTGTAGCGTACATCTACCATCAATCTGGTCTACGCTCTCGCCGTATGTCGCAACTCGCTCGCCACCTCCTCTCATGGAGTCAGAAGCGTCTGAGGTCGCTTCGAGCCATTTATATTCCCGGAGCCCTGAACTGTGCAGCCGACGAACTCTCACGGCTTCAGCCCCTCCCTGGAAAATGGCGACTCCATTCCCAGTCGGTTCAGCTGATTTGGGACCAGTTCGGGGACGCACAGATAGATCTGTTTGCCTCTCACGACTCGACCCTTTGCAACCTGTATTATTCCCTGACCGAGGGCACGCTCGGCACGGATGCACTGGTGCACAGCTGGCCGCGGGGCCGCAAGTATGTGTTTCCCCCAGTGAGCCTTCTTGCGCAGACCTTGCGCAAGGTCAAGGAGGACGAGGAGCAGGTCCTTCTGGTTGCGCCGTACTGGCCCACCCGGACCTGGTTCTCCGAACTCATACTCCTCGCGACAGCACCTCCTTGGCCAATTCCTCTGAGGAAGGACCTCCTTTCTCAGGGACGGGGCACCCTGTGGCACCCTCATCCCGATCTTTGGAGCCTCCATGTGTGGCTCCTGGACGGGACCAGGCAGGTTGAGTACCCTACCACCAGCGGTGGTGGCTACCATCACTTCTGCTAGAGCGTCGTCCACGAGACACGTCTACACGTTAAAGTGGAACCTCTTCGTCAGCGGTGCTCTTTTCGCCGAGAAGACCCCCGGAGATGCTCGATCTGTGTTGTGCTTTCCTTACTTCAAGATGGGTTGGAGCGAAGGCTGTCTCCCTCCACCCTCAATGTTTATGTTGCCGCTATCGCCGCACACCATGATTTGGTAGAAGGTAAGTCTTTGGGAAAGCACGACCTGGTCATCAGGTTCCTGAGAGGAGCAAGGAGACTGAATCCTCCTCGCCCTCCTCTCGTTCCCTCTTGGGACCTCGCAGTGGTCTTAACTGCCCTGCAGAGTGCTCCTTTTGAGCCTTTGCAATCAGTGGAGCTTAAGCTCCTGTCAATGAAGACAGCGCTCCTGGTTGCACTGGTCTCTGTCAAGAGGGTAGGGGACCTGCACGCATTCTCCGTTGACGAAGCGTGCCTGGAATTCGGGCCGGCTTACTCTCACGTGATCCTGAGACCCCGGCCTGGATATGTGCCCAAGGTTCCTACCACTCCCTTCCGGGACCAGGTGGTGAACCTGCAAGCGCTGCCCTCGTAGGAGGCAGACCCAGCCTTGGCATTGCTCTGTCCAGTACGCGCTCTCCGCGCTTATGTAGACAGAACGCAGTGTTTCATGACCTCAGACCAGCTCTTTGTCTGTTATGGTGGGAAGCTGAAGGGAAAGGCTCTCTCCAAGCAGAGGTTGTCCCACTGGGTAGTGGACACCATTGCTTTGGCATACCAGCAGCAAGGTCGTCCGTGCCCCCTTGGTGTGACCGCCCACTCTACCCGGAGTCTGGCATCCTCTTGGGCTCTAGCGCATGGCGCCTCGCTAACAGACATCTGCAGAGCTGCAGGCTGGGCGACACCTACCACATTCGCCAGATTCTACAATCTCCGAGTGGAGCCAGTGTCCTCTCATGTACTCGCTTCAACCAGCTAGTATTGGACCCGCTCAGATGTCTTCGCTTGCTTGCCATTCCACTCCACGGACTGGATACGTGATATTCTCCTCAGGTGAGCTTCTCCAAAAGCCCTGAGTTCCTCCTGCACTCCTGACGTTGGCGCCAGTGTCTCTTGCCTGAGCGTCGGCTAGGTGCCTTCCATGTGCATGGTCCCTCTCCGGAGCAACCCCCACATGTGTATTCCCACTGTAAGCCTCTCTGAGCATGTGTCTTTCCCTTGGCGAGCCACCTAGCCACCCCTGGGGTTGAAATTTTCCACCTGCGGCTGGACACCCCAGTGTCTCCATATGCTTCCTTCGGGTCATATGTGTATTCTCTAAGAGTGTACCACTTCCCAGTGTACCTTGGTATTCCTGTGTTAAATAGGAATCCTTCGTCTGTGCTAGTCTCACGACAGGGATCTCAGATTTACGCAGGGCACTGGAAGACAGCTGTGAAGGTGGCGTGATTGGACTGGTAACCCCATTCGTCGTCATCTGACGTAACTCGGAGTGACAACGAAAGGGAACGTCTCGGTTACGGATGTAACCCTCGTTCCCTGAGTAGGGAACGGACACGTTACGTCAGCCTGCCACTTCCGCTGTACCGCGGGGATCGCCTGAGTTCAGTCTCGACTCCTCAGCGAAGAAACATATCTGCATATTGCATATTGATGACGCATTTTTAGTCATGTGATGCAGTCACATGACCAATTCAGCCAAGATGAACGACATTGTACAGCAGTTGTTTTGGATGCTCTCCGTTTTGACAGCCTTGTTAAAGATTAATGTCAGTTTGTACATACTGCAGATTGTGTTTTACTAAGGAGACGGAGGTTTACTCGCAGTTGTTGTTTAGCGGCGGAACTCGAGGACAGTTGCGTTTCAGACCGTACATGGAGCGGAGATTTTGGGTGAGACCTGGACACTGCCGTGCGTGGTGGGATAACTTTGTGCGTGGAATTGTCGTGCCTGAGGAGTGACGTGAAAACTTTAGGATGTCTAGGGATTCTCTGTATCATCTGAGTGAACTGTTACGACCTCACATTCAAGGCCAGACAACACGGCTGAGATCACCGGTGGGCGTTGTTACATAGGTTGCATGTACTCTATATTTTTTAAGCGACGAAGGTAGCCTGCAGAAAACGGCAAATGCATTTGGATTAGCCCGACAAACTATGTCTAAAATGATCAGAGAAGTGTGCAGGGCTATCACATTTCACCTGGGTCCCGACTATGTTTCACTTCCATTCACAGAACCAGAGGTAAAGACACTTGTCACAAGCTTTTATAAAACACACGGAAAGCCACAGTGTCTAGGGGCTATTGACGGCACGCATATAGAAATTAAGAAGCCTTGAGCAAACTCCACTGATTACATCAACAGGAAAGGCAAATTCTCCTTGAATGTACAGGCTATCTGTGATTCCAAGTACACATTTCATGGACGCTGTTTTTAAATGGCCTGGCAGCGTTCATGATGCCCACATATTTGCAAATTCAAAACTCAATGCTTAATTGAGAGATGGAAAGATTCCTTCTTGTCCAAAAGTAATCGTGGAGGGAGTAGATCCTGTTCCTGTGTTTCTTCTCGGAGACCCAGCAAACCCCCTGCTGTCTTGTGTTATGAAAGAGTACCTATGTTATGAAAGAGTATACGACTGGAGGTTCTACTCCTCAGGAACAGTACTTTGGGTTGGCACTGTGCAAGTGCAGAATGGTGATTTAATGCTCATTTGGACGTTTACAAGCACAATTTGGAGCATTACGGAGGGCAATGGACATAAATCTGGATGATATTCCATTCGTTATTAATGCCTGTTTTGTTTTGGTGCTACATCTGTCCTATATGACAGAGACTTCCAGCCAACAACAGAACAGAATGCAATGAAACTGAGGGGAGTCGAGTAAGAAATGTGCTCACCAAGTTTCTTGACCCTTGAATGATGCTCTTAAGTTGTTTGAAGCATTTCAGCTTATTGCATATAAATTTGGCTACTTATTGTTATTTATCTGAATGAAAGAGTTAAGCAAAATTCAGTTTGGTAGACATTAGGCTTGTCTGATTAAATTATACATTCAGATTGTGAACTTGATATAATGTCTAAAGTGCTTAGGCTCCTGTAAAGTGTTAACGCAAACAGCGTTGAAACTGTCATTATATTCACCATATCTGTAGAAAGCAATACACTGAGTCATGTTTGGATGGCAATGAGCTTTTGTGATTAAACTATACATTCAGTTTGTTTTATATACAGTTTTCTGTTATATTCAGTTTTCTGATATAAAATCTAACGTGCTTATGCTCCTGGAAATTGTTAACTCAACATTGTAACACATTATATTCATCAGATCTGTAATAAGCGATACACTGATTCAATAAATGCATAAAATTTATTTTGTTTATGAACATAATCATTTATTGTGTAATTGCTTCAAGATATGCAGATAATGCCCTTGTGTGCATTGTAAACATGAATTGTTGAAACTGAAAATGTCCACAAAAATAAATTTCACTTTAATGTAAACTTTACATGTCTGTCATCACAGAGGCATCAGAGAAAAAAAGAGCATTACCATAAAAGTCCATCAAACAACTTAAACACAGGACAAACATTGTTACCATGGCTACAGGAAACTTGTACAAGGCATTAGAATTAAACTAACAATACCAAAAAGTGTTTATTTTTTAACAAGCACTTATATGTATTAAAGACATGACTACTCTGTGTCATTAGAGTAAAGATATTCAGTGTATGAAAATGGAGCAGAATCTTCATGGTGTTGTGGTGGTGTTTGTCTGGTTGGTGCTGAAGAGGGAGCAGAGGCAACAACTGAACCATAGAGGTAACCATGTTGCTGATGGTGTGAGCTGTAACATCGTGGAGTCTGGGCCACTGATTGTCTCATAAGTACAATTATGTCTGTAACTGAATTTGTAAGTTTTTCAATGTTTTATGTCAGTCTGCCAATGTTCTCTGAAAACTGTCTGTTTGCAGCCTCCATCCTCTTAAATGTCTGCCTCCTTATAAGATCTTTCTTTTCCTCTCTAGCACCAAAACTTTGGAACAATCTTCCTAACATTGTCCGGGAAGCAGACACTGTCTGTCAGTTTAAATCTAGACTAAAAACCCATCTCTTTGGCTTAGCATACACATAACATATTATAGATTTCTATAATTCAATATTAGGCTGCATAGTTTAGATCAGCCGGAACCGGGAACACTTCCCATAAATCCTGATGTACTTTGTACATCATAGGAAGGAGGGCGTCTACTCTAATATTAGTCTCTCTGTTTATCCCGAGGTTTACCGCAGTCCGCCGGATCCAGGCCGTATCCGGATCTGATGAAGGACCTGCGCCTGGACACGACGACAACGCAGTCCTGAAGTGCCACTAGTCCCTCTCCTGTGAAGTTCTCCTTCCCTTTACCTCTGTACTGATAAAATGTTGTCGAGATAATTTGCGTCGCGTGGCTACGCAGACGCGACAAACAATTCTGTATTATACATTTTTAAGACCAGACAAGTAGTTTGTTGAGGGTTGATTTGTGAAGGACTACACGCCTGCGCACATATATATGCAAACGCGCATACCTATGGACTGAACACGTGATGCACATGTGCACACCGTCTGCGTTTTCGCAGGTTTGTGTTTTTGAGGTTTGCACAGAGATAACGGATAATAGTTTGCTCCTTCAAACTGTCACGGTTGGTGTATGCAGGAGAAGGACGAGGAGATCAGGATTTCCAAAAACAATATACTTTACTTAATAAAGCAAAACAACAAACAGGTTCAGGCAGGCAGACGATACAAACACACCTAACATAAACACACCTAACATCAACAATAACCGACCAGGAGTGAGGGAGAACACAGGGTTTAAATACACATAGAACAGAATGGGGAAACAAGGCACAGCTGGGGCAAATGAACTGATAATGACAGGTAAACAGGTGAAGGAACTGAATACAAACGAGGAGCGGGAAAACTGGAACACAGGACTAAACCAAATACACAATGACTGGGGGAAAACTCAGGAATACAGACACAAGACAGACATAACTGTAACACAAACCTATTTCAGGGAGTGGTTCTCGAGATTCCAGGCACTGTTTTATGCGAGTGAGCGGCCGGAGCACGTTAAGGGTTTTCTGTTAGAACGGTGTCGTGTTAGCGGCCCCTAAGGTAATAACTAATGATCTTCGCAATGGAAGTGAATCAATCAAATCTAACTTTAGCTGGACAATAACTTTATTCTAGAGCTGCTGTAAAGCCAAAACAATCTCTGTTACAGTAATTTCTATTATCCCTGTAAAGCTGATTTGAAACAATCCATACTGTTAAAAGCTCTTTATAAATGAAGATGACTTGACTTGACTTGTCTTCTGTCAGCTGGATCGAGTAAAAGCTTGTGTCTCAGCCCTTCATACTGTTTTGGTTTGTCAGGTTGTAACTTGTATCCTAATAAATGACAATTTTGTCTTTTGTTTTCTCAAGTTTATCAACAATGTTCTGTAGCTGATGAATTAATTTCCTCATTTCAACCTCGAGTTTCCCAGCCTTTGATGACATCTCACTTGCGTCTATTTGTTCAGGTATGGCTGTTTCTGCAAGTTTGTTCATGTCATTGAGCACACTGCTATTTTTAAAAACTGAGAACATGTCAAGCACAAGACTAAACCTGCCAAAATCTGATGTTACTGATGCAATCAAATGTATAGTTTCAGACATCTGCAGAGTTAATTCAGCAATGTCTTTTATCCGTATTGCTCTTTCAGTATTTTATCAGTACGCTTCTGAATGTCTGTCATCTTTTCAGCCATAGGGGTGATTTTATCCTGAAATTCCTCCAGTTCAGCTTCAACGTCTTGTGTTAATTATGTCATCTGCCGCTTTTTCTCAGAGCTGCATGTTACGCTTGATATTCCACTGCCTATGAGATGCAAAGCTCCTATGACAGTAACAGCAGTGGTAAGAAGTGAAGTCCCTAGAGTAAACAGAGCCAGTAATCCTACAATCATGACAGCAAATCCAGCTATTCCAAACCGCCCTGCGTCTCTGGATCCTTCAGTAGCACGTCTGTAACCCTTTTCAAATGTTTCAATAATACTATGCAGTCTCTCTGTGCCCTGCTGGAGTTGAGGAAAATCTCTCTCATAGAGGTCGATAAATTTATCTTTGAGACGAATAACTCCTGCTCTAGAGAAAAGAAATATCAAGAGTTTGTAAGTAAATAAGAGTTTGGAAAACAAATCAAGAGTTTGGAAAACAAATATTTTAATTAATAGTAACCATGTTAATTGATATGTAGAAGACTTTGTT
The DNA here is from genome assembly GCA_036326025.1 of Chrosomus eos. Lineage (NCBI taxonomy): Eukaryota > Metazoa > Chordata > Actinopteri > Cypriniformes > Leuciscidae > Chrosomus > Chrosomus eos. The sequence goes on along the minus strand of CM070818.1, from coordinate 359,541 downwards.
GATAATTTAAATGTATTCAATAATTTCAGTGTATATATATATATATATATATATATATATATATATATATATATATATATATATATATATATATATATATATATATATATATATATATATATATATATATATATATATTAATATTGCATTTTGAACTATATTTCACAATATTTCGGGAGGTTCATCCGAGCTTTTGCGCCGGTGGTGACGAGTGGACGATGCCATTGCTCCTGCAATTATAAACACAAGTGAATACATTATCTCTTTGTATCAGATTATCCCAAAATGTAACTTCATAAAAAAAACACAGAATTAACATAGAGGCTCTATATCAAATAACAATATGCTTTTTACACAGTTATGTTCAATCGGATCAAGAAAGTAAATCATTCACATTATGAAAACATTGATATTGATGCTGCTGTTTTTTATCAGTGTAATTTTCACATATTTTAACAATATATAGTTGCCTTTATATTCATTTGTCAGTTTCATTATAATGCATTCTTAGGATTCTGGATTCTTTATTTTATACCAAATTGATTTTTGAAAGTTAAAATTTGATGTCATAATGGTAATTTTGTTATTGAATTATGATTGATTCATTTTTACCAGTTACACGATTGTCAAATTGCTTAAATTTTTGCCCAGTGAATTTCATCACATGATATAAAGCCCCCTTGTTTTTCCTTTCTTCTCCAGCTTTCCTCAGATCCTCCAGGTTCTTCATCCATTCATCTTTTCCCACCTCCTTCAGTCTGGGAATTAAGTAATCCAGATGTAGAAGAGTGAAAGCGCTGTCTGCTTTTAATGCGATCTTACATAGATTCATGATGGTCATATAAGCTTCATGCAGCAGTCTGGATGTTTCATTTTGAATCTTCTCCAGATCGCTCTTCAGTTTTTCTAATATTTTTCTTTTATTCTCAGACTCTTTCATGTTTCTTTTATGTTCCTTTGTAATATTTTCAAATATTCTTTTATCAAATCTGGTTTAGTCATTTTACCAGTGCGTTCATACTCCTTTTTAAGCTCAATAAATGTCATAGTGACTGTCTTTGTTTCTATCACATATTTTTTATTTTCTCTGACATGTTTGCTGTAATGACACTTTCCAGTACACACAGTGCAGTGATTGTTTTTTATGACCCAATACCATGAGGAATCTAGTGCCATTGAGCATTCCCACTCATGACAGTTTTCCTCACAGACGGAGCAACAGGTTGCCTTATTGTTCCACAACCATTCATTTACAAGGGGGACTTTTTCTTTGACAGCTGTTGTGACTGTAAACTGAAATTTTTCGCATTGCTCAGTCTTGTCTCTGTTCTCTTTGACAGCTTCCTGAATCTCAGTAAGTTCTTTCATTGTTGACTCCTTCTCAGAGATTCGGTCCTTCAGATTAGAGACACGGGCCTTGAGTCGTCTTCGCTCTCTCAGAACATCTAATGTCATCTCAACACTTTTTCTGTTCTTTTCTTCTAGGAGTTTGAAGAAGTCTTTCATGCTTTCATCTCCCATTTCCCATGATGATCTGAGTATTTCCTCATATTGTTTGTCTCTTTTTTCTTTCTGCTGGTTATTGAATAAGAAGTGAACTGGTAGTTTTTTCACATCTCTTCTGCAGGGAGTCTGTGCTTTCTTGATGAGTTTAAGGGCATCTGTTGAACGTCGACCATCTGACTGTGTGAGTAGAAACACTATGTTGTTCTCTATATCTCTACCAAACAGAGACAGAACTGAGTGAAATATGTAAAGCTCTTTTCCAGAGAGACGATTCTGAGACGCCTTCATCACAAAACAAACTGCATCAATGTAATGATCATCATCAATCCCATCATCCTTATCTGAAAATAATCTGGTCAGAAACTCAGAAATCTCTTCATCTTTCTCGAATCCTTCAGTGTGTCCGTATCCTGGAGTGTCGATGATGGTCGATGATGGTCAGAGATGTTGGGTTTTCTTCAACAAACGCCTCATAAACAGTGATCACAGATGTCTGGGATTGTGTTTCATCTATATCTTCTTCATCTTCTTCTGTGATTTGATAAAACTCTTGATCCTCAAACTTCACTCCCAGTAAGTCGTTGATCATGGTGTTGATGATGGTGGTTTTTCCAGCGCCCGTTTCTCCCAAAAGAAGTATGACTTTGTTCTGTTTGTTTCTGTCTTTTTGTCCATATGTCCATCGTCTGACCTTTCTATTAGTCCCATCAACATATTTTCTTTCAGTTTTTAGTTGGTAAAGCGCTGGTGGACCTGGATTCATTAGTGTGGCATCATGATGTGATCTGCAATAGAGAGAATTAACATGGCATCAACATGTGATGATCTCAATCTGTTATTTATTAGTCTACATTGCCTGTGGAGGGACTGATGATCTGCAGTGACAGGATTGTGATAGTTTATGACTGGCAGTGGTGTTTTAGTCATGAACAAATACATTTGTTTGAATTATTATTTTAAGCAAATATATATTCTTGTTTATTTCTCTGCCATGAGGCGGTTGAGTTGCCTTTCAAAGAGGAACTTTGATGCTGAGCTATGGCGTTAACACTATGGGAACACTTCTGCAGCATGGACTGGTGTCTGTAGCATCTGTCTAAACACACCAATTAAATTGGCCGAACACATGGACGTGGTGATTAAAATCGTGGCAAAAAAATCGATTGTTCGATTAATCGTTTTTTAAAATGTGGTCGATTCAAAATCGATTCTCAACGGTCGCGAATCGATTTTTTCCATAGAGCTCGAGTTTCGGCACGGGTATTGCACCCAATTTTATTAATTCCCACGGGTCTCCCATTTATAATGTGGGAAATTCATGCAAACATTGATTCACTTGTAGATTGTATGAGTAAATGAATTCACACAGATTATAAAATCAAATCAGTCATTTTACACCTTTCTCTGAGACATAGTTTCACAAACAGCGTGTGTGTTCAGCGGAGCTGTGTCTTCTCTCTGCAAAAGGAAAGCGGCACGCGCTGCAGGCGTCGATAAACACTCGCGTTTAGGAGTCGGGACGTCATGACGGAATATTCACTTGCACAATCGGGCCACCATTGCATCGTTTATCATTTTCATGTCTTTTTAAGTTTTACCAGTTTACACATTCAAGAGATTTTAAACTATTCAGTGCTCGCACACTCTCAGAGATGTTTTCACTGCGTGAACGTAACGTGCCAGTAACACAAGTTCTTTTTCGCGGATTATATCGCTTTAACGGTCAAAAACATGCACAATTATGTCAAAACTCTGGTCTTGGTGAGTAACCTTGTAAAGACAGTCAGTTATGTCTTAAATAAGCATAAAACGCGTGTGACAGACAGTATAATGAAACTGTAATGGATCCGTGCACTAGGTCTAAAAGTGAACGCAGCCATATGTGTCTGTCATTAATTTTGTTGTCAAAACAACATAATATAGTTTTAATTGTAAGGAATCGGGATTAATAGCCTATGTATTCAATTCAATCAAGACTAAAATACTATCCCGTGTTATTTTACATTGGATTACTTTATTCAGTTTTTGTAGTAGCCTATTTCTGACCTACCCAAACACTTTTCTTTTTATGTCTCTTTATTTGTATCTTTATTCTGTTGTATTTATTTGTGCTACTTTTTTCAATTTAATTCAAAGATTGAAATCAAGCTTTCATGTGTTGCATAAACTCTTAACAACAAAATTACCCCATTGTAAAAACAAACATTTAGGTGAGATAATTGTAATAAAAAAAATGTCTAAAAAATTATAACTGATATTTATTTTTTAATTATCTATCTATCTATCTATCTATCTATCTATCTATCTATCTATCTATCTATCTATCTATCTATCTATCTATCTATCTATCTATCTATCTATCTATCTATCTATCTATCTATCTATCTATCTATCTATCTATCTATCTATCTATCTATCTATCTATCTATCTATCTATCTATCTATCTATAACATTGTCGAGACAAACTTTAAGTTGGCTTGTGAAAGTTTGGACCAGAAAGTTTGAAGAAGTTTAAAGTAGTTTGAAGTTTAAATCAGTTTAAAGTGACTGTTCTGACTCATCCAATTTTCAGCATCAATTTTGCATCTTGCATCAAAGTCCTGTCTATTCATTGTATGCATTTGAAATATAGAGTTGGGTTCTGTTTTAATGTATCCAAGTTTACCTAAAATAAAAAGAGTGTAATATACAGGTTTGTGGCTCCTAATTTCTTTTTTATTAATTAACACTTGTAAATGTATGTTCACTGTTCTTTTTTATAAATATAGGATTTGTATTACATCTATATCCATTGAGTCGAATCGAGAATCAAAATCAAAAATCGAATCGAGAATTGAGAATCGAAAATCGAATCGAGAATCGAAATCGAATCGAATTGAGAGCTTGCGAATCGAAATCGAATCGAATTTGAACATCTGAATCAGTACCCAGCCCTAGTGGTGATGTAGTGTGGCCCATGAATATGAAGGTAAATCAGTAGCAAAACTCGAGAGCACGTAGATGTGAATTTGAGAACCTGTATAATAAATATTCGTACTTGTACGCAAACATTTACACTCACAGCTCCGATGTGAAAACCTGTAAAATAAAAATCTGAACTTGAACGCTGAGATTTGCACTCGCAGACAAGAGTCACAAACCTGTATTCTGAATTTGAAGCTGCAGACAAGTAGTCACAAATGTGTATAATGCCATTCACAGAAATACAATGACAGTCACAAACATGTAATATATATTTGCATTTATTCTTACGTTCACATTCGCAGTACAACCTCAAATTGGCACTTGCAACTTCTCAAATCTGTCACTGCAAGTTCAAATTTCGCGCCTTGACTTTTGCTACTCTTTTCGCGATATACGAGGTGCAAAACTAACTTGTGCACTTGTAACTCTGGCGGCGAGAGAGAGAGGGGGGGGGGGGGGGGGGGGGGGGGCGGGGGGTTCTAAGGAGCCGTTTTATTGGTTGGCGCCTAGCCAATAAAATGGGACTTCTATTGTACGCGATGATGTCACGAAACCCGCCTCCTCCTGGATGTTCTAAAACGCTTACATGGTTTAATGCATTAGACTGATATTAAAAGAAATAAAGGATATTATCAAACTTAGTAAACACCATACTAATGATGTATACTACAGAAAAGCAGATGAGCACATAATATGACGAAAGAATATGAAGAAAGCAAATTTGTGTTCAGTGCAAATAAACCAGCTGCCTGTGTTTTATTAATAATGTACAACAATTTTTTTTTTTTTTTTTATAACTGTTGGTCCATTCAGCATCATTAAGCGTTTTCTATGGGAGGAAAATGCTTAACGTAAAATTAAACGAGTTGCGTTCATATTCTGTGCTCGATTGCTTTTCTGTATGCTTTATTTATGGTGTTTCCTGAGTTTGGTCTTTTAATACCACTGTCTTAATTAAACGTGTTGCGTTCATATTCTGTGCACATCTGCTTTTCTGTAGTATACTGTATACATCATTAGTATGGTGTTTACTAAGTTTGATAATATCCTTTATTTCTTTTAATATCAGTCTAATGCATTAAATGTTAGCGTTTTAGAACATCCACGAGGAGGCGGGTTTCGTGACATCATCGCGAACAATAGAAGTCCCATTTCATTGGCTAGGCGCCAACCAATAAAACGGCTCCTTAGAACCCCCCCGCTCCCGCCCCCCCTCTCTCTCTCGCCGCCAGAGTTACAAGTGCACAAGTTAGTTTTGCACCTCGTATATCGCGAAAAGAGTAGCAAAAGTCAAGGCGTGAAATTTGAACTTGCAGTGACAGATTTGAGAAGTTGCAAGTGCCAATTTGAGGTTGTACTGCGAATGTGAACGTAAGAATAAATGCAAATATATATTACATGTTTGTGACTGTCATTGTATTTCTGTGAATGGCATTTTACACATTTGTGACTACTTGTCTGCAGCTTCAGATTCAGAATACAGGTTTGTGACTCTTGTCTGCGAGTGCAAATCTCAGCGTTCAAGTTCAGATTTTTATTTTACAGGTTTTCACATCGGAGCTGTGAGTGTAAATGTTCGTGTACAAGTACGAATATTTATTATACAGGTTCTCAAATTCACATCTACATGCTCTCGAGTTTTGCTACTAATTTACCTTCATACATGAATAGATATCTGAAATGCATGTCATCAGCTTCTTTGTCTTCAGAATTTCATAATGGTGGACTATTAGCACAAATATGTAATGTGTATGGAAGAGGAGCATGCAAGGTTTGTCCTTGAGGGGCTGACCTTGTATCAAGCATATGAGACTCAGATTAAACCTCAAGAATAATGAGTTTTCTTCCAAACAGATAACCACTTTTCTAGGCATACTTGACCAAGATGCAGGCTAATCTGTCTAGCACAGGCAGATTTGATGCTAACCACTGTGAAACACATCGAGCTAGGCCAGGAGCTTTTAGAATTCTGACACTTTCAGGTCTCAAGGCAGCAGCGGCCAACATTATACCATTGAACCTATTGCACATTAGACTGTTTCAGTTCTGTCTCAAGAGCAGGGGTTTTCATCGTCTGAATCGTCCTTCCAGGGTCATAAGAGTCACTTATCGTGCGATACATGTACTTCAGCTCTGGAAGAGGCCAGGATTCCTCGACAGGGGCTTGGCACAAGGAGCATGTTGCGGTCATAAGTCTCTCACAGTGAGCGCATCTCTTATGGTGTGGTGGGCAGTTATCGATGGCTGACTAGCTTGTGATTCCAAGGTGAGGATGAAGGCAATATTTCTAGCTCTCTCTGAAACACTTCATCTCACAGCTGAGGTGCTATCATGTGTTGGTCCTCACAGACAACACTACGGTATTCTCTACGGTGACTGATGGTGATCGTCAATCACCAGGGTGGACTATGTTCGGGCCTCTTTTTCAGGCAAGTACAGTCGATCCATATTTTGGAGTTCTGGTTAGAGTTTGCCAGTCCACCTCATTCTGGTGGCTTCAGTCTGGTTAGCCCGAGATGTATTGTCTCTCCTGGATGGCCTCCCCTGGGAGATCCCAATCCAGAGAAATCTTTTGAATTGGCAACTTTTTATATCGTTGTTTGATGACATACATTTTTGTCATTCCTACCACTTTGACCGCCCTGTTGGTCCAGTGCTGGAGTTCCTTCAAAAGGGTCCCTCAGCAGGGCTGGCTCCTGCTACCTTAAAGGTTAATGTGACCGCTATTTCTACTACCAACATACCCTTAGCCAGAGCTTCTGTTGGGAGGCACAACCTGGTGTCTTAGTTCTTGCGTGGTGGCAGACGGTTGAGGCCTATCTGCCAGCTGTGAGTTCCCTCCTGTGACCTATCATTGGTCCTAGAAGCTTTAACAGAAGCCCTATGTGAGTCCTCGGTCTCAAAAAAGAAAAGATGACTCTCAAAGTTATTTTGCACCTTTACATGATGTATGCATGTATAGTGGAAGGTTTGTCTTCTCTGCACACATTTATCAGGTTCTACAGTTTGGACGTGTATTGGTTCATCCTAAAGCCCAGTCTGTGCTCAACAATTGCTTACAATTGTCTGTGTTTTTACATAGTCTTGTTGGGCAAGCTTCAGACACCTGCTCACACAGAAGCGTTCCCACAGTGTCAACACCATGATGCAGCATCTCGTTCCCTTCTCCTGCCATCAAAGACTGACGAGTCAACATCAATTTAGTGAAAAATTAAAATTTTATTTAATTGAGTAAATGAATAAGAACAATTTCTGGTAACTGACATGACACTGTCATAAACATGACATAACACCTGTCATGAACATGAAGGAGTCTTTATGAATGTTTATGACTGTTGTCATTAAGTGTCATTCAGTAAATTATGACACTTTTAATGCAAAGTTGACATTGTTTAAAATGTCTTTGTTATGACAACTTGACATTAACAAAGACAAAAATGTCTTGATTATGACAACTTGACATTAACAAAGACAGAAAACTTGACATTAACCAAGAAATCATAACCTGTCAACCTGTCACAACTTTGGCCGTCATGACACCATTATAACTGTGTCATGAATATTACCTGTCCTCAAGTAAAGTGGAACACATTGTACTAGTTATAAAGATGTCATTAAGGGTTATTACACTGCCAAATGCTTTAAGTTTGATAATTAGACCTGTTATGACATATTTGTGACAGGTTGACAGGTTATGATTTCTTGGTTAATGTCAAGTTGTCATAATCAAGACATTTTTGTCTTGGGTAATGTCAAGTTGTCATAACAAAGACATTTTTTGTCTTTGTTAATGTCAAGTTGTCATAACAAAGACATTTTTGTCTTTGTTAATGTCAAGTTGTCATAACAAAGACATTTTAAAACAATGTCAACTTTGAATTAAAAGTGTCATTTACCGAATAACACTTAATGACAACAGTCATAAACATTCATAAAGACTCCTTCATGTTCATGACAGGTGTTATGTCATGTTTATGACAGTGTTATGTCAGTCTTATGCACACCCCTTCAAATAAAGTGTTACCCAATTTCTTACGTCATAGTGAGAGGTTCATCCATGCTGTTTCGCCGGTGGGGGTGAATAAATGATGACAATGTTGCTGTGATTAAGAAAACACAAGTGAATATATTATATGTTTGTATACCCGTCAATCACATAAAACAACTGTTAGGAAAATATATAAAAAATTAGTTTTGTGATCAATGAACAATATTTATATTGTTATATTTATATTGTAATTTTCACACTTTTTTGTCAATGGTTTTGTCAATTTATGCTGGAATGAGACTGTTTATTACAGCCCTGGTATTAGAGATTCGTTTCAGTCTTGTCTGCCAGGTCTACAACAACAACATCAAAACTGAGAAACTCTGTAGTTAAGTAATTCGTTTGGCAGTATGTTTATTCTGAATTGCTCTTTTGTGTGTTGAGCAATTTTTATTATTTAAACAACCAACATGTTCAGTTTGACTGGTTCGCATGATGAGCCCCTTCTGTGAAATACCTCAACACCATTCTGTGTCATAACTACGGCTGCCCTCGACTAAAGATTTTCTAGTCGACTAGTAGGCGTTCAATTAAGCGATTAGTCGACTAATCACGTGTTTATATTAAATGCCTTTAATTGCCTGTATATAATACATATAATAATCTGCCTTTAAGCGCACACATAAAGCTTGCCACAGTGCACCGACAAACGTAATGATTATGAATGTGTCATGGGAAAAACAGAAGTAGAATGTCTTTACATTTTAATAATATATTGATAATGTTTTCTGCAACTATGACCTTACCAGGATAGTGTGTAGATAATGACCAGAAGTCAGCAGTGGAGTGTCATTCTGCCGCAGATTTTGCATCAGTCTTCTTTTGCTGGTGGGAAAAAAAGTTTCAGATGTTTATTTTAAATGCAAAAAAAGGCATAGTACTAAAGTAAAAATACATACTATTTGGAGATTTATTTAAAATTTCTGTTCATATTATCCCCATCTAGATAAATGGACAATTTTCCTTAAATCTAAATCAGGACCCCAGTATAAAACACACTGTCAACTCTTTTTGAAAATTTTCTTAATTTTTATTGAAAATAAATGCCTTTCCGATATGATATGTAATAAGAAAATATTAGATATAGTAGTTCAAACTGCACGCGATGTGTTCATAGACTGTATTTAAAAATAAAAAAAATCTGTTTCTATGTTCCCTGTACTTGTGATAAATCATATTATGTAGCTTTTTTGCAGAAAAATAAGACTAAGACAATACAATTTTTTTAAATAACAATACACTTAACCAGTTTGTGCATTATCTGGTACCTTTACAAAAACAGGAGTTCAGTTGAGTCATTATTGAATTGTCTACAAGAAGTTAAATTATGGATGTTGGTAAATTTCTTCCAGACCAGTTTCCCGCCAAACACCAGCTGAACGAACCATTGTCATGCGGTGAAACCTCAACAATAACACTCGCACTAAACCCTAAACTAGAGCCCACCCCCCCCCCAACACCCTGGATCAGACAGGTAAGATGAAGGTCAAACATGTAGTGATGGGAAACTGAGGCTTTCTGAAGCTTTTAAAGGGGTGGTTTACTGCTTTTTTTCTTTGCATGATTGTGTTTATGGGGTGCAATATAACATGTATTCATGTTTTTTCTTTTTTTAAAAGTCTTATTTTTCATAAATTTCACCTTTATTGTAAGCCGCTTTCTCCTCTGTCATTTGAACGACCGGTTTACTTCCTGATTCTATGAAACCACTCCCTCAGAAACAGGCAGTGGGCTCAGATTGGTTAGTTTGGGCCGGTGTGTTGTAATTGGCTAAACTACATAGCGCACGTTGTCCGGAACCGCCACGCCCCTTGCCTTTACGGGCATGAGTCTCATGTGCTCCATGTAAACAATGGAGTCGATACTGCCGTATCAGTTTGAGCCAGAATCAGACCCAGAAAGCGGCGATGAAGAGTGGTGTCAAGCAGGGCTGTTACAAAACGTTTCTGAATGGTACGTTTTTGAATTATTATTATTCTATTCTTCTATTATTACATAAGAAGTTTGATAGCCTGTTATAATTGAAAATGCTACTGCTGCTTGTTAGCTTTTTGAGATACGTTTTTATCTTGATTAAACATTTTAAACAAATGATTACATGAGTAATACAGTTTTTTAAAGTTATTGTTTTATCGATATAATGAACAACCGTTTAGCTATTAACAAAACTTAGTTTACTCTGTGTATCGTTTTCTTAGCATCGATATAACTGGCTACTATAAACAAACACTGTTGACATTGATCACGTTCATGATCAAATCGAAAAACTACGTCATAAAGTAGCTATACATGGCAAATACATTTACAAAATCTATATGATTACAAATTCAGGTCCAAAATGTTTGTACGCGTTTGCCATAGAAACACGAAATAGCATAACAAGTGACTATAAAGCCAGCGCTGGCATTTGTTTACGTCCTTGATAAAACGAAACCACGTCTAAAATTATACAAATACGTTTAAAATTATTAAGTCTTACTTACAGGTTGTGGCCCAACAACTGCTGCCTCTGGTTTTAACGTTGGAACAGCTTCAGGTTTTAGCAACAGTTTCTTGTGGAATCCGGCATTGAATTGTTGGAGATTCAGGAAGCTGTCTTCAGTGAAATGTGCCGCACAAAGAGCTAAACTACGATTGTAATCGTCAGAAACATAATCAAACATAAATTGTAGCCATTGTTGACGAACTACAGCGTCTGTAGGAAGCCCGAACACAGAAGAGCTACAGCTGGATGAAAATAACACACTTTAGACGGCATGTTTAGCTCTCCCTTGTAACTCTTCCTCTTCGGCAAAGCCGCAGAAATATGATCGTGCCCTTTTTTGCGTATTCCGGAGGAAGGGTTGATGCAAATGTATGGGTTAGTGACGTCTAAAACCCAGCTGTAGTCCCAATCGAGTCGTTTTTGTAGGCATTTACACTTCCTGATTTTTAAAAGACGATATCTCTGCTTACATTGAACTTTCAGCGCTGCAACTTTGCAGATAATGTTCATGCACCAACAGCAACATTACACACTATGTAAAATGAAAAAAGTGAAATCGCAATCAACCACCCCTTTAAGGCTTTCATCAAATTGTGCCAAAAATCAGTTCATTACTCGAAGCTTTTAATACAATGTGCATAAGCAACATCTGGTGGTCAGACTTGTTTTTTCCACCATATCTAACAAATCACAGCATAACAGAAAAAGACCATGACCCAACAAAGCTTTAAAGTCCATGACAGAAGAGTGGGATCAATCTGGGATCAATTCAGTTCTATCGTCTGATCTAATCTCATCCAAATTAATTTGTGTCAATGAGCCCACAACTCATGTCATGTGTAGCCTAGTCAACAGATTCACATATGGACCAATAATATAAAATATAAAAGCATGTGAAAAAGTAGTTGAAAAAACATTTTGGGGGGTGTTCTGTTTATGTTATAAGGATATAATTTATGTTATAAGGAAGTATAGTTTAAATCATTTCCCTCATACATCAGATGAGGATGCGAAGTGGCAATGTTTTCAAACCTGCTGTCCCGACCTTCGGTTACTGCACGGCTCTTGAAGCTTCACACGTCATCAATCACGTGGTATTGTGATCTCGATACAAGTACAGTGTGTGTTACAACAGTGTGATACAATAGTGCTTTGAAAACTGCGTCGGAGCATCTGAGCCCCGTAGAGGTCGAAAAACGCGTCCACGCGTTTTGCTGGATTTTTTCCTTATCAGTGCAAAAGAGAATCAAATTACTCTGTTGATTTTGATCTTAAATATAAGTGTTGTACATCATTAAATCCTGTTAAGTGTGTATTTTTTTTTGTGGATACTCACAATAAAAACAAAGTGTTGTGCTTTTCGTCAAATAAAGAAAAATAAACATGATTCACGTTTTACCTTGTCTCTGTCAGTGAGGTCCGTTCTGAAACGCGTCCGAAATATTAACTGTAACTCTCTCAATACTTGTCACAGATATATGAGAGATGTCTCTTTATGAAGCTGAGATTCTCTTCTTTTAATGAAGTAATTTATTTAAAAAAAAAAAAATATTTCCAGTTTATGTAATCCGTTTGAAACAAAGGAGAGTTACAGTTTTTTCACTCTCCCTTCATTATAGATAATTAGGTGAGCCCGCCACACCCCCAGCGCTTTTGACATGGTAAATCTATGCATCACACGCGGCACGCCCCCGATCAATGCCAAACACAGATTCTTCATCAGAGATTCACAGATAGTTCATCGCGTTTTAGGGATGGAAGCACGCTACTCCTTCAGAGGATTTGAAACTCAGACGAATGGCTGCATTTTGAAGAACGGATTGACCCCGAGGATACAAGTTCGGAGTAAGTTGTTTAGTGTTTTATAATTCCTTTTCTGATCATAGAGCTCAAATGCATTTACAGACTATAGTAAATATTAACTCACAACATTCGTGTAGGTCTATACGCTCGTGTAAACTTTTTAAATAACTGCTTAGGTTGTGATTATTTAGTGAAATATATTGATCTGCAAGTTTTGTTTGAGTTCTCCTGTGGTCTAGTGGTTAGATCGTTTGCCAAGCGTGTCAGAGGTTTATGGGTTCTCATCCGCCATCGGTGTAGTTTTTTTTTCTCTCATCAAAACCGAATATGTTCATCAGTGGTTACAGTCTATATTAAACACACACGTATATAGGACACACGTTTGTGTGCATTTTATTTTGTGATTTCACCGGAATGAATAGTGTCCGCAATGGCAATAGATTGAAGAACGCGTCCTAAGAGCGAGTGAAGACCGCGCGCGTGCGCCGCCACAAGAGACTGTAGTGTATCCATGACACTGATAGCAGCGGACACGAGCGCTCAGCTTGAGTTCAAAAACAAAACATTTTAGCTCTAGATCTCTTATTTAAGAGCGGACTAAATGAATGCTCTACTAGTTAACTGGAGATGTTTTATTTGTATTAGGTACAGCCGTTCATTGAGTGTATCAGTAAATGCGTGCGGCCTATATGGGCCATAAACAGATACTCGCGGTTACGCAGTCTACCAATCAATAGATGTTTCTCTGTCCATCAACAGATACATTGTGCATCTATAATCATAATTGTCCATCAGTTTACTTTGGATAATGTGCTAAGAGTTTTTTGTTTTGTTGTGTTTACATCGTCACCATCAGCCTTCAGAAATCATTATGATATAATTTTTTTTTTTTAAATCAATGTTGTAAACAGTTATGCTGCTTATTTTTTTTTAACCTGTGATAGTTTTTTAGGATTCTTTGAATGCACTTTTTTTTTATTTATATAAGCACTATATAAGCAATATTTTATATATATATATAAAAAACAAGTTTGGTCTTTTTATGTTTTTTTTTTTTTGAAAGGAAGTGTTAAGTGATATTAATGACTTGAAGTCTTTATGTTCTTAGGAAAGATTTCTATTTTGAATAAATGCTGCTTTTTAACTTTTTATTCATCAGTGAATCATTCTTAGTTCAGGCTGCCTCACAGCACCTTGATGGGGCATTAGCACATTGGGGGAGTGTCTTTAGTCTTCCCAGGTGTAAATCACATTAATATTCATGGACATTAACACTCCCACGCATACAGCAGTAATGACCCAAAAACTGATGTAAGAAATTCAAATCGTTATATTGATCTTTCTGAAAGAGTGGTCAGAATGATTTTCACTTCATTTTGAAGTAAAAATTCTAGCCTACAAGAATAGTAACTCAAAAGTATTGTTTTCAACTATTCAGTATGTGTTAAATGGCCTTATTGCGGTGACATTTTTTTTCCCAAAACGTACTAACCACGCATATTATTTTTTTTCTATAAAATGCAAACATGTACATCCATTTTGCTCACATATTATTGTAGCAGAGTTTGTACTGAATACAGCAAATTTATATGTTGGCAAATGGTATGTTTTAAGTAGCTGAAATAAGCACAAATGTCAGGGCATGTCAAAACACCGAAAGAGCCCCAAAACAGCTCAGACCCCTAAGGGTTAACCGTCCTATCACTATACACTATGCCTTTTGCATAATTTCTAATTGATGTGTCGTTAATAGTCTTGTTTCAATGCTTTAGAGTGAATTACTAAGCATATTAGCGGCTAGTGTTAATGCAGCAGCAAGCAAACAACGTAGTGCCATGAGGATACAGAGACACAGCTTTGCTGAACCCTTCAAAGTCGGTATACTTGTACAATATTGACCTCAAATACTAATAGAATAAAACTATAATCCCAGTATACATGAAGAAAGCATGTTTAACCCTGCCATTTTAACAGTATGATTTAACATATATAATTCAACATTAAAGGCAGAAAACTGAAACAATCGTCCATAGAATCATAGATATGAAGCATTTAAAATGAGTATGCATTCACGTACTAAGGTCTTCATTTATAAGTTTGCCTTTCATTAATGTTCATATTCTTTTTATGTCAATAGATTAAGCAAGAAAAATGCAGCTGTATGTTCACAAGCACTTCACAGGTGATAGTGCTCCTTTTACGTTGTATGATGAGATCCTTTCTTTCTCTTTTTATTGTTTTAAACATAAATAGCACATAAAGCCAATTAAAAGCAATAAGAGATATAAAAAAAGTAAAGTGGATAAAGGTCACATTCTTCCCCTTCACTTCTGAAATGTTGACCACACCCCCTGTTTGCGTGTCACAACTTACACTCGCGACTTATTGAAGAACACTGTATATCACACACAAGCAAACACACATTCTCACCATTAACACTAGACCAACCATGCAGTCTTGAAGCTCTTGTGTGTTTTGCGTCCTAATAAACTTCCATGATGAAACCGGAGAAACTCGATACACCCGGTCGAACTCCACGGGTCGAAACAGTGCTAACTGTGCTTTACAGTTTACAGTCACATGATCAAGACTAAACTACATTTAACATGCACACAAACAATCTCTCCAGTTTAGTTTTAAATCATTTACGTGACACAAATACAAGATAAACAAGGCCTATATCGTTTAAAGTTAGATAAAATGGCGTTAGAAAAACAGCTGCACATGTTCAGTGTTCCTCCATTATTTCTCTCTCTCTCTCTCCTCTCTCTCTCTCTCTCTCTCTCTCTCTCTCTCTCTCTCTCTCTCTCTCTCTCTCTCTCTCTCTCTCTCTCTCCCTCTCTCTCTCTCCCTCTCCCTCTCCCTCTCTCCCTCTCTCTCTCTCTCTCTCACCCAGAACAGGCCGAACCGGTAAACCTCTACAATAACAAAATAACAGAGCAGAATAAAATGAACATTACAACATGAAAAAAGTATCATTTATTAAATGTCTGCAAATACAGAGAAACAAAACTAAGATGAGACAAAGAAAATGTTAGAAACAGCTGAAGCTCCTTAGATTATATTTAACTGTAATGTTATTATTGACAACAGTGATATTACAGTATCTTGGATTGTCTGTCCCTGAATTGCACGCCATCAAATAAAAAAACCTGATTCTAGACTCTTCATGCATGTTACAGCTTGACCAGAGTAGTTCTTCATAATGCAATATGCAGTTAAAGATACACCTTTGTAACACTGATACCTAAAAAAGATACAGATTGAATGGGTCTTACCATTAGATAGATTGTTTTACGCAAGAGTTTCCTGCTTCACTCCCTCCGCACCCATGGAGGGATCCCTCTCCACAGAGTATTGACTGTTGCCATGCAAACTACAGTTCCCATAATGCAGCTCTCCTGGACTGATCACACACACCTGCTCTTCACTGATTACACTCCCACCTGCACTTCATTTCCACATGCATATAATTACGCTCTCTATCACTCAGTGCGCAGTATTGTTTTGCCCTGGCCAGCATTCTGAGCAATTATCTACGTGTTCTGTTTCTCTGGTTTAGCTCTTGGACTGTCTACTGGATTTCTTCGACCCCTCTCTGGCTACCTCGACCTTGGACTGTTTCCTGGCTTTCTGATCATTCTCTGTCCCTCTGTCTGTTCTCGACCCTGGACTGTTGCCTGCACTTTGTTGACTCTCTGCCTGCCCCGACCATTAACTCCTGTTTATCTGAGTATTCTTTGCCTTGCCCACACCATTCCTGCCTGATCTATATCATGCCTGTCTGACTCTGTTCTGAAATAAAGCTGCAAATGGATCTCTATGACTCTGATGATTCATTACAGATTGTTTATGAGTATGAATGTGTCATTTTGAGTAGAAAATGAATCCAGATGTCACAAAATGGCAAGTTAAAAAACCTAAAAACAAAAATAATGATACAACAACCTTATTAATTATTCATGCCCCAATGCATGATAGGAACACTATTAGAAAAGTTGAGTAGGTTTTACTTAATTTTATATCGTTGATGTTTATGCTTTAATTTCTACAAGCTTGAATTGAGTAAAAATATAGGATTTACTAAGACTTTTTGAATTCTTGCCTGAACTAACTTTTTCATGTAGAAATTTGTTTTGTAGCATTTACTTCACCACAGAATATGTTTATCAGCAGCCGATAATATGAGAAGGCTAATTCATCTGAGCTAAATTCTTTAGAAAACAGCTATATCCTTAGATACTAAACCCCACATTTGACGGTTGTGGCCGAAAAGCCTCACTCCACCCGGTCGAATTTCAGGTTTGATCATATTTTCAGGTCCTGGGTTACTTTATTATACAGAAATCCTAGAGCGGCAGTGATGACAAATAGCACGACTTCCTAATATTTTTTACAGTATTAAGAGGAACTCATCAACGTTAACCATAACCCTTGACCCAACATTATGGGAGTAGAGGAGGGTATAGAGCATAGTTCAGAGGGTTGTTTCATAAAAGAAGCTTAGAAAAGCGGTTATTAAGCTCCAAAACCCGACTTGAATTAACCTAACAAATCAGTTGGGGCTTAAGGCGGTTTCATAAAAGGTAATTCAAGTTCACGCAATCTCACTAACTTGAACCAGGTTTATCTAGTCTAGATAATTGCGTGTGCACGCGTTTCTGAAGCAGCCCTAGAGGTCGATTGTGGATCAAATCGATCCACCATAAAACAGCGTATATTTTGTGCTGTTTTATGCATTTGTGACATGTTTTTTCCCCCACCTCAGTGCAAAACTTACATTATACAGTTATATTCTCCTTCTGTAAATGTTAGAAAGTCGTGCAAATGTATCCATTTTGCTGCTAATCTCCATATTGAACGAGCGCTGCTGCGTGCATGCGCGCCAAATAGGTATTTTTTTTAAAGAAACTAAATATATAAAGATACAAAATATGGTTTTGGGTATAGGATCTATGCTACGTAATAAAGATGATGCATATTTAGAATGCTGAGAATTACAGCTTTTAATGCAATATATATATATATATATTTTTTTTTTGAGAAAGCAAGAATCCCCAGTTTTAAATTAGTGGTTAGATTTGGTTTCTAAAGTACATTATGGAGAGGATAACATTAAATTAAGAACAAATGTATACATTTTGAAAAGATATGTGCAACTCTAAAATCAAAGAATATTCCATAAAATAAAGGAATATATATTAGCCTACATTAACTACATTTTTATGTAACCTTCCCTTTTATTTCTAGTTATTAGTTATTTTATTTATTTATTTAATATTGAATATTTGATATTTGAATAATATTACTTCAATAACTATTAGGAATTATGTGTCATTATAAGATTTTGATATATGTGAATGTTATATTTTTATTTATTTATTGTTTTATTTATATGTATGTGTTGGTGGGTATTATCACAAAAGAAAAAAAAAAAGTAGAAGGAAAAATAAGGAATATATATTGGGGGAAAATATGATGTCTTTAAATGAACTGTCCATTTGTATAATTGTGTTAAATGTGTTTGAATTGAAAGACATATGCTAAAATATTTGTTAGTTGGACATTAAACCTACAAGTGTATTTGGGGTAAATCAAATGTAGGCTAATATACTGTCAATTACTAAGCTCAGATTAATCTTACCAGTTAAAATTTATACTGTGCTTTTGTAATTATTTATTTTTTTATTTTGTGATTTTAACTTCTGCTTTAAAAATATTTTTTTAGATTGTGTTCTAATGTTCTTCTAATAATCATAAACATGTACTAAAACAAAAACCAGACAAACTGCCAAATAAAACCAGAGAGAAATTTATTCATAAATCTTTAAAACAATCTAATTAAATCTTGGGCACAAAACATTCAGCCAGTAAAAAAACAAAACCTGTAGTATGTATATTGTAAATACAGTACATATACTGTACATACATACATATATATATATATATATATATATATATATATATATATATATATATATATATATATATATATATATATATATATATATATATATATATAATATATATATATATATGTGGCGGTTTGAGATTTTTAGGTTAAGTCCGACTACGCCACCCGGAACAGTCCGGGAACCCACCAATGATTCAGATATAAGGCACACAGATACGTTGTGGCTGCGTCAGATAACAGACAATGAGAATGGGATATAAAACAGTTTATTCATAAACACCATTTAATAAAATACAACACAATCTCTGATAATAAATCCTAAAAGCGTATAAAGCAGGTTTCTCATACACACGCGTTCACACACACACACAGACACCCCTACCACTTCAGAACCTGGGGAATTGGTCTGGCTCATCCAATGGACACAGCAATCACTCGTGACCTCACAACACTCCACCCGCTGTGAACACTGCAAGTTGTCAATCAAACCACCACCACACCCGGAGAACTTCAGGAAAGACGTATCTCCCCAGATTCTGAAGGGAAAAGACAAGAGCAATCAATGCAACAGCAATACAAAAAAACATATACTTTCCACATGAACTAGGTCTATACAGTGGATGGGTCACACACGGCCAAATAGAGGCCGTCTTTCTCTTGATAGCAACACCAGCAACCTGCTGATGCTAGGGGACCTTAATCAGCACAACATGGGGTGATGGTGGGTCATTCCCCTGCTCTTTAGACAACAAAATACACAAATCACAACCAGGAAATCAAACACAAGAAAATAAGAGCAAACGAGACAAAACCCATATTAAACCAACCACTTAGAATAACATACAAGTATCACACACGCACAAATAGACTTTCGTCCCGTAAGATTACCCCCCCCACACGTTCCTCAGTCCATCAGTCGAGAAACACACTGTCACCGCACCAATTTCACGTTAGAGATATCCTGGCAGGCTGCACGCGAGCGCGTGTTCTGATTCGCTTGAGCGTCGTCCTCTCTCAGATAGGGACCCACGCTGTTGAATTAGAGTTCACGTACAAGTTCACAAGCAAATACAGTTTGGACAATAGGCGGAACGCAATCGATAAATGAGACACCCTCCCGTCCGTTCGGAGTTGTCTTGTATCACACGCAGATGAAAGCCACAACAAGTAGCGCGAGCCGTCAGCGTCCTCTTAGCCTCGAGAAGGGTGCTAAGCCTGCTGCAACACCTCCACGCCCTGTACCACTGTGTAAAACAGCTCGCATTAGTTTTAGGAGGCAATCATCTTGTTTTACTTAGGCATAAAGAAACCGCATTACATACCTGCATTCAATAACTCAAGCTGCGCACTCGATGGCGTGTTAAATAACAGGCTCGCTATGATGAACATTCATTCCACGTATCTTCATCCTCCTCAGCCACACTGCAAGTCAATTGAGTCCCAAAATTATCCTTCCTGAACCTAAACATTCAAGATGCACTTGCC
Organism: Chrosomus eos; assembly: GCA_036326025.1. NCBI lineage: Eukaryota > Metazoa > Chordata > Actinopteri > Cypriniformes > Leuciscidae > Chrosomus > Chrosomus eos. Next base: position 339,335 of record CM070818.1, on the reverse strand, counting down.
AGCACAAGCTCTTACCTCCTGAACCTAAACCGGCGCCCCGAGAATGACGTCACTTCCCGAACCCAGAATAGCACGCTTGGCTAGATGTCCGTCGCAGCTGTTTTTATATATTCACGGAACACCATATTTGGGAATTAACCCTATAGTGGCTGATGACATCACCACAATCTGCCCCCCCATTGGTCATCGTAGTCCCGACGATGAAAAACACTACTGGTCCCATGGTCTGAACCAGACCGGGCCCAAACTAGAACTGGCAGTAACCTGATGGATTTCGCTTCCTAACGCTCGCGGCAAGTGATACCGATTGGAGTGTTGACCTGCCCCGACACGGCCTGTTCGTCGTGGCACACTCTCCAACGTAGTGGCCGGTCCTGAAGCTACGGGTTCCAGCTCTAGCTGAGAGCTAACGCCACCTCCATGGAGTCCCACTACAGGCTGGCTAGTAGATTCCTCTGCTCCCGGGGCTAGACTAACCCTGGCCTCTAATAGAGCCCTACTCACCTCCACACCCCCTGGAGTAACCGACGGGGTCTCTACCACCAGACGAGCTAAATCCCCATCCTCCAGCTCATCCTCCATCTCTGGGGGTGACGATGGCTCGACATGCCCTACGAAGGACTCAGTACTTACTGGGTTATTCTGGTTACGAGGTTTCAAGGACGCCCGATGAACATGACGAACCTTCTCTAGGTCTTGCACCGGTGCCACAGTGTACACTGACCCACCGTCTCGTGGAGTCTGGACTACCCGATATACCGTTGAGCTCCAAAGATCCTGGATCTTATGACGTCCCACAAACCCATGCTCACGCAGATAGACTAGTTGACCCTTAACTAGTGGCTGTTCCCTTACTTGCCGGTCATGCTTGGCCTTCCGATGTTGGGCGGCTACTTGCAGCCGCTCACGGGCACCATCAAAAGCCACTTGAAGCCGGGACTGATGCTCTTCCACCCAATGATGGACCCTACCAGCCACTGGCTCCTGCACCCGACCCAGTAGGAAGTCCACCGGCAATCTAGGCTCCTGCCCAAACATCAGATAGTAAGGGGCTTCGCCAGTGGCCTGGTGGGGGGTGGTGTTATAACAGAACAGCACCTGGGGCAAACAGGATGCCCAGTCTCTCTTTCTCCCGGTGGGCAAAGTCCGCAACAAATTGTGCAGAGTACGGTTAAACCGTTCACACTGCCCATTGCCCGCTGGATGGTATGGTGTAGTGCGAGACTTGCCCACCTGGTAGAGGTTACACAGCTGCTGAATAAGACGGGACTCGAAATTTCGCCCCTGATCCGAATGGATTCGGCCTGGAACGCCAAACTTATAAAACCACTCACCCACCAGGACACGAGCCACGGTCTCCGCCTGTTGATCCCGAGTAGGGATTGCCACCGTAAATTTACTAAAAACATCTGTCATCACGAGCACGTTCTCTTGCCCAGACTGAGAAGGTTCCAAGACAGTGAAGTCAAGGGCAACTATTTCATTCGGGCGAGAGGCCAATAAGTGTGCCATATAGCTCCGAGCAACGGGTGCAGCCCCCTTGGCCTGTTGACACCGTTCGCACTGCTGCACCCACAGAGCCACATCGGCCGACATCCCTGGCCAGTAGCATCGTTGTCGCACTAACTCCAGGGTGCGCTCGATGCCTTGATGCCCATGGCCCTGATGTAATTGGGTCAGTACCTCAGGTCGCAACACAGCAGGCAGCACCAGCTGGAGCACCTCTTCACCACCATCGGGACGACGGACCCTTCGATATATCAGACCTTCCCGTTCCTCTAGACGGTCCCACTGTCGAAGCAATATTAACACCAGATTAGGTAAGGATCGTCTCTCTTGAGGCACTGGGCCTCGCCCTTGACGCCAATACGCAAGGGCTGCACCAATAACAGGGTCCTCCTCCTGCAAAGCCAACAATTCCGGCCCGGATCGACCTGGCATAGCCTGCACAGCCCTCACAGCGGTGGGTACCATTGGACCTACAACCGCCGCGCGCTTCAGCAACTCGGGAACTACCATACCCGATTGACTATTGTCCCCTGCGGGCGGTTCCCCAGAAGGTAACCGCGATAACGCGTCCGCATTCTGGTTAGACTTGCCTGATCGATACTGCACTACAAAATCGAAAGCTGCTAATTCGGCTGCCCATCGCTGTTCTGTAGCGCCCAATTTTGCAGTGGCCAGGTGACTCAGCGGATTATTATCAGTACGGACGATACATCGATGACCCAACAGGTATTCGCGAAATTTTTCTGCCATAGCCCATTTTAAGGCCAGAAACTCAAGCCGCATAGAACTGTATGTGGCAGTATTACGCTCCGCTGGCCGAAGACTTCGGCTAGCGTAAGCTACTGGCCTCACCTTGCCATCGACCTCTTGGGAAAGCACAGCCCCTAACCCTACGTAGCTGGCGTCAATCTCTAAAATAAACGGAAGTCTAAAATCCGCATAGGCAAGGACCGGCGCGGTAGTGAGTTTCTGCTTCAACATCTGAAACGCTTGCTCGCACTGTTCTGACCACCCCGGCGCCAATTCCTGCCTCCGTCTACTCACTTTCCCTTTGGTTGCCTCGGTCACTAACCGATGTAACGGAGCTGCTACCTGAGCGAACCCCTCTACGAATCGCCTGTAGTAACTAACGAAACCGAGAAAGGTCCGCAGCTCCGACACCGTTTTAGGGCAGGGCCACTGCGCTACGGCCTCAACCTTTCCTGGGTCTGTAGCCACCCCCTGGGACGATATTACATGTCCCAAGTACTGCACCGTTTCCCTGAAAAACGCACACTTTTCCAGCTTAACTTTGAGGCCAGCGGCTCTCAGGCGACCCAGCACCATCCTCAATCTCTGCAGATGGTGTTGCACGGATGAGGAGTACACTATAATGTCGTCAAGATACAATAAGACAGACTGGTGTCGCTGATCGCCAAAGAGCCGCTCCATCAAACGCTGGAAGGTTCCGGGTGCGTTGCACAGGCCAAAGGGCATACGATTCCATTCGTATAACCCAAAGGGTGTGCAGAAGGCCGTTTTATAACGATCAGACTCCGCAACAGGGACTTGATTATACCCGCTGGCCAGGTCTAATGTAGTAAACCAGCGGGCCCCTGTTAAAGAATCCAATGTTTCCTCAATTCGAGGCAACGGAAACGAGTCTCTTCGAGTCTTAGAATTGAGTTGACGGTAGTCTACGCATAAGCGCAGGCTACCGTCTTTCTTCTTTACCAATACCACCGGAGAGGCATACGGACTGCAACTCTCCTGGATCACCTGAGCATCTAAAAGCTGACTAATGTGAGTCTTAACCAACTCATATTCGGATGGAGGGATACGTCTGTAGCGTTGTCGGACTGGAGTTTCATCTAATAGAGGAATTTCATGAGACAACAGGTTAGTGCAACCCAGATCTCCCTCACCAGTGGAAAACACATCCTGGAACTCCCAAAGGAGAGCCCTCACCTGTTCCTGCTCTTCATTCGACAACCCCTGCAATTCTAACTTTTCGACACCCTCTACCCCCGAAACCACAATCTCATCACAGGTTGCTGTCCTAGCAGTCGCTATCGGAACCTCAGTCAGCCCCACAGGAGGGTCCACAAAGTACACCTCCTGCAGCTTCCCTAGGATTGTGGTAGGATATAAAACAGCATCCAGTAGACCAACGTTAACTACGGGGACTAAAACTGTACCACCGCTTACGCGCACTAAAGCCGGAGAGGCTAATAAGCCCCCAGGTAACCCGGTCTCGAGGGGCTCAAATAATACTGTCTTACCACTAAACATGGACGAACATGTAGCCGTTACAAATCTCAGAGTGCCGCCCGGAACACGACATACTCGACGCCCACGAATTTTAGTATTACCTCCGCATGGAAGAACGCCATCCACTTTTTGACAGGCTTGGAAAGCCTGGGATAATTCTGCATCCCGCGTTACTAAGGGTAAATCAAATAAAGCAGCTCCGTGTTGTCCGAAGAGCTCGCTATAGCAACGACTAAGAACATTCATCCCTAAAATGCCCGGAGTACTTGGATTAGCGCCTGGGGGGTCGCGCACCACCAATATTCCACACCCAGATACAATACGACCACACAATCCGATGTCTAACTCCATGTAGCCAATGTAAGGAATTTCTAATCCATTGGCGGCTCTAAGCCGCAACCAGTGACATGACTGCAATCGATCCTGGCCCCACGGTTCAAACCATGACCTAAAACAGCTCTCTGTAATGGTCGATACCATGGAACCAGTATCTATCAGGCAGGGCACTGAGACACCCCCGATTGTAACGACAAGGTGTGGGCAAGAGGAGACTAGATGAGACGTGGAAGAGCCATCAAAGGACACGCGGGAGCCATTCGTAACCCCAACCGGACTGTGGCTCTGCAGCCCGGTGGGGACTAGTTTTCCGACTGGCTGGAGAAGCCAGACCTAACGTTGCCGGATAATGAGTCAACATGGGAATGAGCTGGAAGGCCAGGAGCATGCTGTGGCCGATTACACTCTCGAGCAAAATGCCCGGGTTGCTGGCACCGTCGGCAAATCACGGACGCAAGGCGTGACGGACGACCGCGAAACTGGGGACTTTGGCTACGGGTTAGAATCTGAGTAAGTTGATCAATTTGCTTTTGCTGTTGATGCAGTATTTCCCGTAATTCACCCAATTCTGATGAACGCCTCCCCTGTTCGGAGTTGATCCCCATATCGCCTTGAACCCCACATTGATTCCCGTGCACTAAAGGTGCAGATTGACTACGGCCCCTGGCACCACCTGGCATCCCCTCCCGCTCCCAGCGAATAGCTTCACCTCGCACCTCCAAAAGTGTTGCAGCAGGCTGACGCCGTACTAGCTGTTTTAATTCTCGGCGTAACGCATTATCTAGCACACATTCAACGAATTGGTCCCTTACTATGACATTTGCATTCGAAATAGCATGCGGTGACTGTTGTTTAAGTTTATCAAACAGGCCCAACAGTACCAGGGAGAATTCTTGTAACGTTTCTCCCTCAAATTGTCGCCACGAGTAAAAAGCCTCTTGGAGTGCAACATAAGGTACTGCACAACCATATAGCTCACGTAGTGCTGAAATAATTTTTGTTGGATCCTCTTTATCCATACTTGGTCGGTATCTAATTTCATCTCGAGCCTCTCCTTCAAGATGATCGAACAAAAAGAAAGCTTTTTCAGCAACAGTCATGGTCCGCATGCGCATACATGCCTCTGCCTCTTCGACCCATTCTTCAATGCCTATACCGGATCTACCATTGAATTTTGGACAGCGCCGTTCCCGCGGAACAAACACGAAGCGCTCGACGGTACCAATATTTGAGTCGACGGAACTGGGCGTTACCGGTCGCGACGCACTACCAGAGGCTGCACCAGGATCAGGCAACTCAACTGGTGCCCGCTCCTGTCGCAGTCTCTCATTGTCAGCCTTCAACTGAATCACCAGATCTCTCATTTCCTGTAACTCAGCCTCCATTCCTAAATACTGTAGGGGGGGCACTTACCAGACGAATATCCACCGTATTGTCACCACTCAAACACACACAAAGAAAAAAACAAAAAACAATCACCGTGTCTGAATCTGTACGACAGCCACAAAACCCTGCCGATCATACGCCAAATGTGGCGGTTTGAGATTTTTAGGTTAAGTCCGACTACGCCACCCGGAACAGTCCGGGAACCCACCAATGATTCAGATATAAGGCACACAGATACGTTGTGGCTGCGTCAGATAACAGACAATGAGAATGGGATATAAAACAGTTTATTCATAAACACCATTTAATAAAATACAACACAATCTCTGATAATAAATCCTAAAAGCGTATAAAGCAGGTTTCTCATACACACGCGTTCACACACACACACAGACACCCCTACCACTTCAGAACCTGGGGAATTGGTCTGGCTCATCCAATGGACACAGCAATCACTCGTGACCTCACAACACTCCACCCGCTGTAAACACTGCAAGTTGTCAATCAAACCACCACCACACCCGGAAAACTTCAGGAAAGACGTATCTCCCCAGATTCTGAAGGGAAAAGACAAGAGCAATCAATGCAACAGCAATACAAAAAAACATATACTTTCCACATGAACTAGGTCTATACAGTGGATGGGTCACACACGGCCAAATAGAGGCCGTCTTTCTCTTGATAGCAACACCAGCAACCTGCTGATGCTAGGGGACCTTAATCAGCACAACATGGGGTGATGGTGGGTCATTCCCCTGCTCTTTAGACAACAAAATACACAAATCACAACCAGGAAATCAAACACAAGAAAATAAGAGCAAACGAGACAAAACCCATATTAAACCAACCACTTAGAATAACATACAAGTATCACACACGCACAAATAGACTTTCGTCCCGTAAGATTACCCCCCCCACACGTTCCTCAGTCCATCAGTCGAGAAACACACTGTCACCGCACCAATTTCACGTTAGAGATATCCTGGCAGGCTGCACGCGAGCGCGTGTTCTGATTCGCTTGAGCGTCGTCCTCTCTCAGATAGGGACCCACGCTGTTGAATTAGAGTTCACGTACAAGTTCACAAGCAAATACAGTTTGGACAATAGGCGGAACGCAATCGATAAATGAGACACCCTCCCGTCCGTTCGGAGTTGTCTTGTATCACACGCAGATGAAAGCCACAACAAGTAGCGCGAGCCATCAGCGTCCTCTTAGCCTCGAGAAGGGTGCTAAGCCTGCTGCAACACCTCCACGCCCTGTACCACTGTGTAAAACAGCTCGCATTAGTTTTAGGAGGCAATCATCTTGTTTTACTTAGGCATAAAGAAACCGCATTACATACCTGCATTCAATAACTCAAGCTGCGCACTCGATGGCGTGTTAAATAACAGGCTCGCTATGATGAACATTCATTCCACGTATCTTCATCCTCCTCAGCCACACTGCAAGTCAATTGAGTCCCAAAATTATCCTTCCTGAACCTAAACATTCAAGATGCACTTGCCAGCACAAGCTCTTACCTCCTGAACCTAAACCGGCGCCCCGAGAATGACGTCACTTCCCGAACCCAGAATAGCACGCTTGGCTAGATGTCCGTCGCAGCTGTTTTTATATATTCACGGAACACACATATTTGGGAATTAACCCTATAGTGGCTGATGACATCACCACATATATATATATATATATAATATATATATATATATATATATATATATATATATATATATATATATGTACAGTATATGTACTGTATTTATAGATATAGATATATAGATAGATAAATACAATATTTAATTAAGGAGTGCCTCGGTTATCAGAGAATTCTTTCTCTACACTGATATATATATCTATCAGTGTAGAGAAATAATTCTCTGATAACCGAGGCACTCCTTAATTAAAATGGCTTTATTACATTTTCTCCTAAACGGACAACTTTAAAACGCCTTATATATGTGTCTATATTGTAGCCTTATTTAAGTTGGTTTTCTGTATACTGTGTATTTATTTTTGGACAAATAGTGGTTAATAAAGCCCAATAATGGTATTCGAGAGTGTCAGTGGTAATATCATTGTGTTCTTGTCGGTCAGTGTTGAGGATCTGTGTAACAACTGAGGCTTAGCCTGACAGTTAGCCTGCCCTGGACCAGGCTAGTTTCCCAGCATAAGTTGCCAGGGTAACTGAGTTTGAACTTTTTTAAGTTTGATTTATGAAACCGAATCTACCAAAAATAAGCCTGACTAACCGAAATAAGCCTGGCTTATACTCTAATCTTGTTTTATGGAACAACCCTCAGGTTATATGCGGATGATGTTTTATTGTTATCTCGTGATCCCATCAAATCTCTAGCTCTATTAATGTTTTTTGCTTCACTCTCAATGTTGTCAAAATCATCACGTAGGCTGGCCACATAATCCCTCAATGAGCTGATCAAATTAACAGCATTACATAAATCCAACTGCCTGTAGAGCAGTACTAGTCTTGTGAAAACGTTGCAGTATGTTGTTCCACAAGTTACACAGAATGACATTCTCTAGTTTTTCCATTTTCACATAAAGCGTCCTGGCTTCATCCCTAGCACTTTGGTTTGAGTCATCACCTAACTTTGCAGTGACTTTTGAATTCTGGCGTAATTCTGGTGCACTGCTTTTGTTGCATGCGCGTGTGCTGACCATCTAGTGTCTGAAAGACTTTTTAAAGTCTCTATTCTGTGGTTGTCATTAGGCTCTAAACCTGCTTTAATTGTCTCCCAACGGGATGTGGATTTGGAGGAAAAATTCAAAAAAGTCTCTGTACAAAGTTAAAAAATTCCTCCGTCTCAAGGCAGCAGTTAACACTGTTCAGCCCCACTAAATTGAGTGTGTGCGTGGCGCACAGTACCCACTCAACCAAAGGGTTAATCTGTTTAATGCGCGTTTGCAGGCCACTGTAAATCCCGGACATGTTGGCTGCATTATCGTAACACTGGCCTCTGCAGTTATCGATATCAATGCCCATGTCTTGTAAAACACCAAGCACAGACTGGCAAAGTGACTCTCCTGAATGACTCTCAATTGGCAGAAACTTCACAATACGCTCCGTGATGCTGCCGTCAGGTGACACATATCGCATCATGAATGTAAGCTGGTCTGTGTGTGTAACATCTGGAGTGGAATCGACACTGATCGAAAAGTACTTGGCCATTTTTATCTGACTTATTATCTCTGTGAGGACCCGCTCTCCCATCAGTTCAATAAACTCCAAACATGTTGTTGATGAGAGGTATGATGGTGTTCCCCTGCCAGCATTGCCATACTTTTCAATATGCGCTTTCAAAAGCGGATCAAACTCGCTGATAACTTCCAGCACACCCATAGAGTTCCCATTATCAGGTTGGCCAAAAATGTCCCTGTGTCCCCTGAAAGGTAGTCCTCGCTCTGTTAAGAACTTCACCACCGCAACCACCCTCTTTAAAACCTCAATCCAATATTCACATTCATTGTCAAATAGTTTTTTTAGTTCTGAATTTATACACCCAGCTTCACCACAGCGCATTACATAAGCGACCATAGCCTTTCTGTGACTACTTCTCATGTGTATTGAAAACAATATTTCATATTGTTAGAAGTGTATAAAGTTTGTCTAGGCTCTGATTGAGTGTTTCACATGTCCGTTTGGTTTGGAGAGTGATGTGATAGGCAGAGGGGGCGGGAGCAGTGATTGAGAGGAGAGGTGATGAAGAAGAGCGGGAAAAAGAAAAAAAGGAGAACGAGATTGAGTGTGAGGCAGTTACGATATGAGAATTCAGTTGCTTTTACTAATAGTAGGGTCACTGTGATTTTGCCAAGTAAGACATGGTCCTGGATCAACATATGTTGTTGACCCTGGATCAACATTCCTGTCCCAAAATGTAGTCCTTATCCAATCCTAAACCTAACCCTACCCATAACTTTTCCCTAAAATCAGAGGGTAATGAAAGGTGAATAACACTGATGTTTAAAGTAACACCAGGTAAAATTTAACTTTTGCTCTCAGGGTCCCCTACAGTTGGGAAACAGTATTGTCCTCTACTTACTGTCGTAAACCGTCATGAATGTAGCACATGCATTTGTTGACAGATAGCCGTGAACACTGTAGGAGGAGGTCACATGCAGCTGTTCTGCTAGCTTGCGTCGCGTGTGAAATGTCTTCATCCCAGGTACAGTGGCATATATTTCAGCATGTCATATGAATATAATTTCATGTTTTTTTTTTCTTCTAACGACAAATGATCGCGATGCTCACATTTACAAGCCAGCGTCATCATAGTAGCCTAGTCTAGCCTATTGGTTACCGTTTTACTGAATCTATACTTCAATGCAATGTTTGAGTGGTAGATAGTAACCATATCGTCAATATTATAATATCAAGCTATATTATTATATCAATAATGCGCACGCGTGCGTATTAATGCGTAGGCTACTCTAGCACACACACGCAAGGTCTCTCGCTCTCTCTCTCTCCCTCTCTGTCCTGCGCGTATTCAATTTAATAAGTCGGGACACTAAAATTAGAGTTGAAATAAGGGACTATCCTGGGAAAAAACGGGACGTCTGGTCAGGTCACCCTAGCTAGTATGCAAGCAATATACTTACTAGTACAAAAGCATGACAGCCCGCATCGGTCAGGCACCCCTCCTCCTCCTTCAGCTCACGCCAGCGAGAAAACGCAGGCCCAATTTTGATCCTTGTTCTGCCTTTAACGCGATCACTTTCTCTTTTTGCTTTGCTCCGATAAAACCTTTGCTTTCTTGTTTTTCTGTGCTGCTTCGGCCATGACATTTGGCTCGCACGTCCGATGTTAAGGAAGTGGGGGTGGTGGTGGAAGTGACGTATATGCCGTAAAGCAGTCAAATTTTTTAGTTCTCTTTGTTCGCCGGTTACTACCCGAAACCCGAAGTTTAAAAGTACGATTAAAAACGCTACAGACCCCGTCAGGCTATGGCAGACGTGTCATTCAACCTATTGTAAGTAGATGTACCATCACAAGAGACATGGAAATATATTATGAAGGTTGAAAAGTTACCCCGTGCTGCTTTAAGTACTTCATCCTAGTTCTAAGCCTAAACATGACATAAACTGTAAACTTGTCCCTTAAATCTGATTGGTTGATTGGAAAGTTGATCCAGGATTAACAAAGATGTTGATCCGGGATCATGTGGTACTTGGGGAAATCACGTTCACCGTAATTTCGTACAGAAGTTAAAGTGTTGATCTCCTACATTAGTGCATTGTGAGTGTGTGTCGTGTATAGGCTACTCGCGGAATGTGACGCACTTGTTATTGAAGGAGAACGTGATGCAGCCACTTTCCTAAAAAACAAAACAAAATAAATGTTAGCATACATTATGTATATGTCAGGGTTGCTGTGCAGGTGACTGAAGACGAGGACACGGAATTTCAAAGATAATAGATTTAATAAACAAAATGAAACTTCCAAAATGAAACAAGAACAAAACTCCAGGACTTCAAGGTTCACACACAACCATACATAGACGACGATCGACAAACACTGAGGGAAAACATAGGGCTTAAATACACATGGAATGATTGGATAATTAACAGAACACAGGTGATAAAACTGAACACAAACGAGGAGCGGGAAAACTTAACAGGACTAAACCAAAAACCACAAAGACAGGGGGAAACAAGATCTTAAAACAGAACTCAAACACATTGAATTGTTACAGTACCTCCCCCCTCCCCGAAGGCGCGTCCTCGCGCCGTATAACATCCAAAGGGGTGGGAGGGTGGGCGCCCTGGAGGCTGACGAGGGCATGGTGCAGGTCCAGGAAGCCTCCAGGGCGGAGCAGGCTGTGGGCGTGGCCACGGCGGAGCAGGCTGTGGGCGTGGCCAGGGCGGAGCAGGCTGTGGGCGTGGCCAGGGCGGAGCTGGCTGTGGGCGTGGCCAGGGCGGTGCAGGCTGTGGGCGTGGCCAGGGCAGAGCAGGCTTCGGGCGTGGCAATGGCGGAGCAGGCTGCGGGCGTGGCCATGGCGGAGCTGTCGGACCCTCGGGCGTCCAGGGCGGAGCTGTGGAACCCTCGAGCGTCCAGGGCGGAGCTGTGGGACCCTCGGGCGTCCAGGGCGGAGCTGTGGGACCCTCGGGCGTCCAGGGCGGAGCTGTGGGACCCTCGGGCGTCCAGGGCGGAGCTGTGGGACCCTCGGGCGTCCAGGGCGGAGCTGTGGGACCCTCGGGCGTCCAGGGTGGAGCTGTGGGACCCTCGGGCGTCCGGGGCGGAGCTGTGGGACCCTCGGGTGTCCAGGGCGGTGCTGTGGGACCCTTCGGGTGGCCATGGCGGTGTTACTTTTCCGGACCTCCGTGGATCTTTGGCCGGCCACGGCGAAGGCGTATAGCCCCCCCCCAAAATTTTCTTGGGGAGAAAGACAGGTTCAGGAACGGGAACAGACTTGACATCAACGGGCGCTGGGTCAACGGGGTCTGGGTCAACGGGCTCTGGCTCTGGGTCAACGGGCTCTGGCTCTGGCTCTGGGTCAACGGGCTCTGGCTCTGGCTCTGGGTCAACGGGCTCTGGCTCTGGCTCTGGGTCAACGGGCTCTGGCTCTGGCTCTGGGTCAACGGGCTCTGGCTCTGGGTCAACGGGCTCTGGCTCTGGGTCAACGGGCTCTGGCTCTGGCGCTGGGTCAACGGGCTCTGGCTCTGGCGCGGGGTCAACGGGCTCTGGCTCTGGCGCGGGGTCAACGGGCTCTGGCTCTGGCGCGGGGTCAACGGGCTCTGGCTCTGGCGCGGGGTCAACGGGCTCTGGCTCTGGCGCGGGGTCAACGGGCTCTGGCTCTGGCGCGGGGTCAACGGGCTCTGGCTCTGGCGCGGGGTCAACGGGCTCTGGCTCTGGCGCGGGGTCAACGGGCTCGGGCTCTGGCGCGGGGTCAACGGGCTCTGGCTCTGGCGCTGGGTCAACGGGCTCTGGCTCTGGGTCAACTGGCTCTGGCTCTGGGTCAACGGGCTCAGGCTCTGGTGGGCAGGTGACGGGCTCAGGCTCTGGCGGGCAGGCGACGGGCTCAGGATCTGGCTGGATGTGGTTGACGTGAACCCCAGCCTCGGCAGCCATCCTCCTGGCTAATCGCACTGACATCAGTGGGGGATCAGTCATACAGGACATCAGCCGGGGAAGTCCATGGACCGATCTGGCGGCAGGGCTGATGCGGTGTGCAGGCTCTGGCGGGCAGGCGATGGGCTCAGGGGCCGGCGTGCAGGTGATGGGCTCAGGCGTTGACGTGCAGGTGATGGGCTCAGGCGTTGGCGTGCAGGTGATGGGCTCAGGCGTTGGCGTTGTTGTTACAGTACCTCCCCCCTCCCCGAAGGCGCGTCCTCGCGCCGTATAACATCCAAAGGGGTGGGAGGGTGGGCGCCCTGGAGGCTGACGAGGGCATGGTGCAGGTCCAGGAAGCCTCCAGGGCGGAGCAGGCTGTGGGCGTGGCCACGGCGGAGCAGGCTGTGGGCGTGGCCAGGGCGGAGCAGGCTGTGGGCGTGGCCAGGGCGGAGCTGGCTGTGGGCGTGGCCAGGGCAGTGCAGGCTGTGGGCGTGGCCAGGGCAGAGCAGGCTTCGGGCGTGGCAATGGCGGAGCAGGCTGCGGGCGTGGCCATGGCGGAGCTGTCGGACCCTCGGGCGTCCAGGGCGGAGCTGTGGGACCCTTGGGCGTCCAGGGCGGAGCTGTGGAACCCTCGAGCGTCCAGGGCGGAGCTGTGGGACCCTCGGGCGTCCAGGGCGGAGCTGTGGGACCCTCGGGCGTCCAGGGCGGAGCTGTGGGACCCTCGGGCGTCCAGGGTGGAGCTGTGGGACCCTCGGGCGTCCGGGGCGGAGCTGTGGGACCCTCGGGTGTCCAGGGCGGTGCTGTGGGACCCTTCGGGTGGCCATGGCGGTGTTACTTTTCCGGGCCTCAGTGGATCTTTGGCCGGCCTCCGTGGATCTTTGGCCGGCCACGGCGAAGGCGTATAGCCCCCCCCCAAAATTTTCTTGGGGAGAAAGACAGGTTCAGGAACGGGAACAGACTTGACATCAACGGGCGCTGGGTCAACGGGGTCTGGGTCAACGGGCTCTGGCTCTGGGTCAACGGCTCGCTCTGGCTCTGGCTCTGGCTCTGGCTCAACGGGCTCTGGCTCTGGCTCGGTCAACGGGCTCTGGCTCTGGCTCTGGGTCAACGGGCTCTGGCTCTGGCTCTGGTCAACGGGCTCTGGCTCTGGGTCAACGGCTCTGGCTCTGGTCAACGGGCTCTGGCTCTGGGTCAACGGGCTCTGGCTCTGGCGCGGGGTCAACGGGCTCTGGCTCTGGCGCGGGGTCAACGGGCTCTGGCTCTGGCGCGGGGTCAACGGGCTCTGGCTCTGGCGCGGGGTCAACGGGCTCTGGCTCTGGCGCGGGGTCAACGGGCTCGGGCTCTGGCGCGGGGTCAACGGGCTCTGGCTCTGGCGCGGGGTCAACGGGCTCTGGGTCAACGGGCTCTGGGTCAACGGGCTCTGGCTCTGGCTCTGGGTCAACTGGCTCTGGCTCTGGCGCTGGGTAAACGGGCTCTGGCTCTGGCGCTGGGTCAACGGGCTCAGGCTCTGGTGGGCAGGTGACGGGCTCAGGCTCTGGCGGGCAGGCGACGGGCTCAGGATCTGGCTGGATGTGGTTGACGTGAACCCCAGCCTCGGCAGCCATCCTCCTGGCTAATCGCACTGACATCAGTGGGGGATCAGTCATACAGGACATCAGCCGGGGAAGTCCATGGACCGATCTGGCGGCAGGGCTGATGCGGTGTGCAGGCTCTGGCGGGCAGGCGATGGGCTCAGGGGCCGGCGTGCAGGTGATGGGCTCAGGCGTTGACGTGCAGGTGATGGGCTCAGGCGTTGGCGTGCAGGTGATGGGCTCAGGCGTTGGCGGGCTTGGAGCTGGCTGGAGTGGTAGATCTTCTACAAGGTAGCTGGATCCACACGCCCACAGCCTGTGATCCACAAACTCCAGGAAGGATAGATGGAGGTCCTTGACAAGAATTATCTGGGCCAATGGGTCCTTCAGACCACCCCAGAAACTCTTTGTTAGTTCCTCTTCCTCCATCGACACATCATCATAGAAACTTAGGTAACGCCCCGCATACTCCTCAAGAGAGAGCTCATTTTGAAAGAGGATTGGGATTTCAAAGGGGCTCACCACCTTGCTTTTCCTCCTTCGGCCCATTTTCATTCCGCTTTCTTCTTTTGTAAGGTCGATCGTTCTGTCAGGGTTGCTGTGCAGGTGACTGAAGACGAGGACACAGAATTTCAAAGATAATAGATTTAATAAACAAAATGAAACTTCCAAAATGAAACAAGAACAAAACTCCAGGACTTCAAGGTTCACACACAACCATACATAGACGACGATCGACAAACACTGAGGGAAAACATAGGGCTTAAATACACATGGAATGATTGGATAATTAACAGAACACAGGTGATAAAACTGAACACAAACGAGGAGCGGGAAAACTTAACAGGACTAAACCAAAAACCACAAAGACAGGGGGAAACAAGATCTTAAAACAGAACTCAAACACATTGAATTGTTACAGTATACAACAGAGTATCTGTTTATGGCCCATATAGAACGCACGCATTTATGATTCACTCAATGAACGGATCGTTCGCAAACGACACATCACTACATTTCAAACATTTACACCTGTATTCACAAACAGTGCATAAGGCATTAAGCATGATAATAAGTGTCATAGGCTAACCAAAACTGAACATTTGCGAGTATGGCCCATATAGACAGCACGCATTTAGGGATAGGCTACACAATTAACGGATTGTTCGCGAACGAACGACACATCACTAACTTACATTTCAAACATTTACACCTGTATTCACAAACAAATAGGCCTATTTACGCATGATAAAGTGTCATAGGCTAACCAAACTGAACATTTATATATAACATATATTGTATTTAGACAGTAGCCTATCACATATTTTACTGAAATACAGGGTTGCCAACTCTCACGCATCTGGCGTGACACTCACGCATTCAGCCTCAATCTCACGCTCTCACGCTCACCAAAGAAATCTCACGCTAAATTGGACATTCTTCTGTGCTGTGCGCTGCCTATGACTTTGAACGCGAGTTGAGAGCGTAGCCTACATTTGGACTACGTGCCTGTCTTTTTAGCAAAAAGATACTATTCTCTGAATATCTACAGTGGCGTAGGGCGAGGGCGTGAGGTGCTAGAATGCCGTTTTTGACGCGTTCGACTCGAGTTCGAATCCGCCTTTTGCCGAACTCTCTCTTCTCCCTTTTCCCAAAACCGAAACCGTGATATGGCTTTGTGCCTTTATAAAACAGCACAAGACTGTAATAAAGTAGCCTATATAGGCATTCTGTTTGTGCTGCGTGATTTAAAGAAAAGTCCGCACTTTGCTCACGCGATCAGCATGGTAATCAGGTGTTTTCTCCAAAATAAAAGCTTTATTTCTTGCAAGTGAAGAAATTAGGACAAAAGTATTGTAATTTTCCTATACAATATTGTAAGTAAAATATACTTTTGAAATATTCATTTTCATTTATACAGTACATTTATAGGCTATATGGATTTTACGTAATAGGAATAATTATATAAATCATTATTACATTATTATAATAATCGTTTGGCATCCTAAAACAGAATGAGACTCTATATCATAACTAAAAAGATATTTGATCCCTCTTTAATGTCCAGGTACAAGTCAATGCTTTTCCTTTGTTCAATGTCACAGTTCATGGGGCTGAAGCCAGTTAAAGCTCTTAAATTTGTGCTCTCAAAGTGCACCAGATTGATGCATTTAACCTTAAAATGTACAAAATTTTCCTGCGGGGGTGCATGCCCCCGAACCCCCCTAGAGGGACAAAAGTCCACACAACATAGTTTTAAAAAATCCTATGGGAAAGAACAATAATGTATGAACTTTACTCCAAAAACATTTTATTTTTAAAAAAATCAGTAAAACTGTTAGCCTAATGGCAAATTAAAATTGGACAAACCATACATTGACATGGACAAACCTGCCTAAGGAGGGCCTACAAGACATTGTACTGCATAACCTAGCAGTTATTCGCAAAAAAATGCATTACACATAGGCTAAGGCAATAGCCTATTTTGATAAGTAGTCATGGGCTAACCAAAACTATATTGCTATATGCTATATTGCTATACACCCGAAGCTATATTTTACCAGAGGCTGACATATGTTATGGGATAATGTTATAGGATATTGTGAGGCAATCTTTCTATGTCAAAAGCTAACCAAAACTAGGCAAAATATAGTCTGAAAATTCATTTGAGCTCTATATGATCAGAAAAGGAATTACAACAAACAACTTACTCCGAACTTATCATTGGTGGGGTCAATTAGTTCTTTAAAATGCAGCCGTTGGTCGTCCAAGTTGCAATCTTTCTCTGGGAAAAGTTCTTTCCCGCTGTCCAGTGTCCAGAATCATCTGAAGGGCCTCTTTGTCGGAGTAGCGCGCTGCAATCCTTAAGAACTATCAGTGAATCTGAAGAAACTTTGTGTTGTTTGGCATTGATCGCGGGGCGTGCCGCGTGTGCGATGCATAGATCGCCTATTTACCATGTGAAAAGCTCTGGGGGTGTGGCGGCCTCAGCTCATTAAAGATAATGAAGGGAGAATGAAAAAACTGCACCTCTCCTTGGTTTCAAACGGATTACATAAACTGGAAATATTTATTCTTTTAGTAAATTACATCATTTAAAAGAAGAGAATTTCAGCTTCATAAAGAGACATCTCTCCTATCTCTGTGACAAGTATTGACAGAGCTTCAGTTTTCGGACGCGTTTCAGAATGGACCTCACTGACAGAGAGAAGGCAAAACGCGCATCATGTTTATTTTTCTTTATTTGATGAAAATCACAACACTTTGTTTTTATTGTGAGTATCCACAAAAAAAATAGACACTTAAAGGAGTCATAATGTGGTATTAACTTTGATACCCACGCTCTACTATAGTCATTTCATGCCCTTCTAAAAAAGAAAAATTGGAAAAAAATAAACACAGAGCTCGTTTGACCCTTATTTCTGAATGCATTATTGTCTCGCGAGATCTGATGCGAGGTTTTGGCTGTCGTGGACGGTCATTTTAATAATGCAAATGAGGGGCGCGTTGATTGGTGGCAGGAAGGAGGGGGCTTGACACCGCAGGTAACTTCAGCATATCATTCCAAAATGACATCATGGCGCAAGTTGTGAATGAACCCGACCTGGCCGCGACCTACGGAATTCAACCATATATGTTTGAGCCAGACTCTGAACCAGAGCTGGAAACGGAAGATGAACAACAGTCAATGGAAGGACGTCTACATCAACATGTCTCTGAATGGTAAAGACATTTTTTTTGACTGAGACATACATTAACATCAGTAACGAGCTAAAACGTTTTTTGCTATTTTCTCCCACATAAGTTTAGCTTTAATTTAACGTAGATTACATTAACGGAGATGTAGTCTACTTTATTTTCAGTTTACAGTGGTTATAGAGATATACGTTTGCTATAATGTGTAGTGTAAAACAAAGTGGAAAGATGTGGCTAGCATTCGAGTCCATTCCCCGTGTTTACATCACATACATTAACCGCATTAGTAGTTAGCTGCGGTTTGTTACACAAAATATAGTAATAAAAACACAGTCTTACCATTTCAAATTCAGGCAAGTCCCTGATTGTTGGAATGGCACCTTTTTCCAAACGTAGCTTCGATGATAACTTCACCTGATATTGCCCCAAATTTGTAAAAGATTCTTTTGTGAAATGTTTAGCGCAGACACCTAACGTTGAGCAAGTTGAGATGATTGTTGGAACAGCGTCATTAAAAATAAATTTCATCCACTGGTCCCTTGTAGTTTGGTCAGTTTTGGGTAAAGAAAAAACATTAGAATGTGGATTATGACAGTCAACCACAGAGCAACTCGTGTGTGCACTACGTTCTGCATCTTTCTTGACTGAATATGATGGGGAGAGGGGCAGGGCGGGCCTCCTCTGCGGTGTCCATATATGGTATATCCGGCCCCGTCTTGACGTCAAGTCGGGGGAGAAATTGAAATCTCGTATTTGAGTGCGCGTGCACGTTGGCTAGTTTAAGAACCCTGGGGTAAACAAACGCTTCACTTTTGTATATCGGCATCCCGGCCAATGTATAATCGTTAGTCAATCATAACATACATTGATTCTCATGGAAAAGTGAAAATTGCACATTATGACTCCTTTAACAGGATCTAATGATGTACAACACTTATATGTAAGATCAAAATCAACAGAGTAATTTGATTCTCTTTTGCACTGATAAGGAAAAAATCCAGCAAAACGCGGGGGCGCGTTTCTCGACCTCAGAGGGTTAACCGCGCCCATTTTAGCCGTTAGCTGGCAGTCCTCCTCCTGTGCCTGTGGATCTTTACCTGGTCGACTAGATGAAGATTTGGCAGACTTGAAATACCCAATCAATTTTGGGATTTTCTTTAGAAGATCTTGGTCACTGTGTTTTTTCAGCCATTGGGGTTTCCGTTTTTGTGCTCCACTATATTTTCTATCAGACATCTTGCCGCTAATAAAACTCACCCCAGTGACGTATCATTTGAAGACCAATTTGACCTTATGAATGTTCATTGGGCCAGCTGATTGGGTAGATTGGGTAGGTGTGTGTTTTATATGAGCAAATGTAAATTAATCAAAATATCCTGGCCAATCCGGGGCCCCCTTGCACACGTGGGCCCCTAGGCTGCAGCCTAGACCAGCCTGTGCATTAATCCGCGTCTGCATACAGTGACCCAAAAGGTTACTTAATTCCAAAAGTTATATGAAGAACCTTGGGGTTAAACAAATGCAGAATATGGAGGATATAATGATGTTGAATTATGAACCACTGATCTCGAAGATAAAACATAATGGGGACAGCTGAAACTCTCTGGTCAAAATGGTTATTGCTCTGCAGTTCAATTATATATCCATGATGATACATGTGAATATTCCAGACCCTTTCTTTAAAATATATGACACAATTATCAAACACTTCTCATTATCGGAAGGATAAAGACAAAATGAGCAAGTTGATCTCCCCGAGGGACACGAGGGCTTGGGTTACCTGATGTGAGGATGTGTAATATCTCTTTTGAAATGACCAAACTGGATAAACATTGGGACGAGATTCTGAGTTGGACTGAATATACTGATAATAATATTGACTGGATCAAGATAGAACAGAAACAGAAACATTTCATCCCATCATCATTATTTCACAATCCTCTGGAGCTAAAATCCACTCAAATCCAGTGAAAATACAGTCAAAACATGTTTGGAGCAAAATTCATAAAGTGTGTAGGACATCACATTATAAACATCATTGTGAAATAACCCTGAAATATGTCTGGTAAAGCAGGGTGTAACTGTAATTGGGGATCTGTATGAGAATGGGATTTTATGTCATACTGTGATTTGGTGAAAACATATAATATTGGGGGTGAAGGAAACTTTTGGAAGTATCTGCAGATTAGACACTGTCAAGAACAAATGTAATGCAGGTAATAACCCTGTTTATTCATATCTTCAGTTGCAATGTTTAGCTCAGACTGCTTCAATGCTTAGTGTAACTGCAGATCCCTGTAATAACCTGAACACAATATGGCAGAAAGATTTGGGGACTTTTTGTATTATTATTGCAAGAAAAGAAACAGCACTGCATTTAATACATTGACATAAAATGAAAAGGAAAGAGAGAGAGAAAAACATAGAGAAATAACAATGGCACCTCAACCAGTAAGAAAAATATCATCATAATTCTTAAGAAACTTGTTGTTCTTATTGTTA
This sequence comes from Chrosomus eos, assembly GCA_036326025.1. Taxonomy (NCBI): domain Eukaryota; kingdom Metazoa; phylum Chordata; class Actinopteri; order Cypriniformes; family Leuciscidae; genus Chrosomus; species Chrosomus eos. The sequence goes on along the minus strand of CM070818.1, from coordinate 319,018 downwards.
TCAATGAGTTTAGGAGATTTTACAATAATGGAGATCTCAGTGATAAATACATCAAATCTAGGCAAAGTATTGAGAAATTTGTTTTTGTGAATAAAAAATGTACAATGCAAAACAAATAAATTAGCATCACGATCAATAGTCACTCCAAGAAAGAAAAAGAAATATATCTTTCAATGAAAAGTTTCATATTTTATATTATATTTTCTAAAAGGAGAAAGATATCTCAAGTTCTCCCAAAGAGATTTAAAGGAGTCATAACCTGTCATTTTCACTTTTCCACGAGAATAAATGCATGTTATGATTGCCTAACGATTATACATTGGCCGGGAAGCCGATATTCCAGACTGATCTCATGAAACTGCGTATGTATGACACGCCAATTCCTATTTCCATTTTTGGCGTGCTATCAACACGCAAAATCGCTTTTCAGCGTGTTTATGAACGCCGTTAACTTAACGTTACATTACTGTATATACAAATATATGACCTACTCCAACCCCGTCCCTAAACCTACCCGTCACTGGTTAATACCATTTATAAGTCTTTCCCTGCCATCCTAGTAAGAAAACTATCGCTCCCCAGATGTATATCAAAATTTTGGCTTTATTTCGCTCGGATTTTTAACGGCGTGTACATACACGCGGAATCACTCGGACATAACGGCGTAGATATACACGCGTACACGCGGATAGCTCAAAATGCGTATAAATAACACGCCACTTGACTTGAAAGTGGCGTGTATGTTTACGCAAAAGTCATGATGTCATGTTGGATATTCAAAAGTGAAGTGAATTATTTCGCAGGCAGTGTGGTCTAGTAACTCTCCATAGGCTTTTGAGCTGTAAAAAACAAAAACTGGTCAGGCCAATCACATCGTGTATAGAGTTGGCGGGCGGGCTTAACACAATGACGGCACAGTTCATGACGTTCCGCGTGATTTCCATTTGTGATTTCCCTGCTACTTGAAAACAATGAAGATGCAGCGGTCTTTCGAATCGGCTTTGGCCGCGACTCTGGAGGACTTGGAGTTAAGAGAATGTCACTTAAGTCATTCTTAAAAAAGGAAGATGTGTTCGGAGTTTTGCCGACCTGATACGGCAAAAGTTTAATATATCAATTAGCTCCGCTGGTGGAAAAACGCATGGGAGTCACTCAGCCACAGCCGTTCGTTGCTCTGGTTGGTTGTAGCGTTATCCTATTGCGTGCAGAGGGATTTTGAAAGGTAACATCTTGATGTAGGTCTGGCATGCCAGGCTATTTGTTTACCCCAGGGTTAGTAAACCAGCCCACGTGCACGTGCACTCAAATACGAGATTTTAATTTCTCCCCGGACTTGACATCAAGACGGGGCAGGATAAACCATATATGGACACCGCAGACATATGCTGCAGGAAGCCCTCCCTGCTCCTCTCCCCTCATATTCAGTCAAGAAAGATGCAAAAATGTAAAAGTGCCATTCCAACAATCAGGGACCTGCCTGAAATTGAAACGGTAAGACTGTGTTTTAATACTCTACTGTGTGTAACAAACAGCAGTTAACTACTAATGCGGCTATTGTATGTAACGTCAGCTTCGAGGTAAACACGAATGGACTCTACGAATGCTAGCCACATCTTTCCACTTTGTTTTACACTACAGTAGTGACGGAAAAACCTCACGTTACATGTCTGTAGATGAAAAATATTGAATGTCTAAAAAACCACAACGTGAAACAAGGCAAAAACAACACATGATAGCAAACGTTGATCTCTATAACCACTGTAAGCTGATAAAAAAGTAGAATACTACATCTCCGTTAATGTAATCTACATTAAATAAAAGGTAAACTTATGTGGGAGAAAATAGCAACAAGCGTTTTAGCTCGTTACTGATGTTAATGCATGTCTCAGTCAAAATGATTGTCTTTACCATTCAGACAGAGACATGTTGATGTAGATGTCCTTCCATTGACTCTATATCTTCCGTTTCCAGCTCTGGTTCAGAGTCTGGCTCAAACATATACGGTTGAATTCCGTAGGTCGCGGCCAGGTCGGGTTCATTCACAACTTGCGCCATGATGTCATTTTGGAATGATATGCTGAAGTTACCTGCGGTGTCAAGCCCTCCTTCCTGCCACCAATCAACGCGCCCCTCATTTGCATTATTAAAATGACCGTCCACGACAGCCAAAATATCGCATTAGATCTCACGAGACAATAATGCAATCAGAAATAAGGGTCAGAGGAGCTCTGTGTTTATTTATTTTTTTACTTTTATTTTTTAGAAGGGCCTGAAAAACTATAATAGAGCGTGGGTATCCAAGGTAATACTAGGTTATGACTCCTTTAACCTGATTTTAATAGTAGAATAAATGAAGTAAAGTTTCTACCTCAACTTTACACAATACACCTATGTTAGAAAGATCAGCAAAAGTAGAGTTTGTTGGGTTATATATCTTGAAGATGTTTCTGAATAACCACATCAGTGTCGAGACCGACTGAAAGGGAATAACGCAGCAGTGCATTCTGGGTAATAGCGGCTGTAAATTTGCCCTGCATGAAGATGACACTGTTTTCACCGTCACAATCTTGATACAATCAGAGAAAAGATTAAAGATTTAAGAGCTTCAGTTCTCCATCCCTACTCAATAGTTTTAGGCCTTTTTGCAAATGTTTCAATCAAGTTTACTGTTTTAGAGAGCGTTTACTCTCGTTTTTGTAATTGTTTTTGTTTAAAAAAGTGGTTTTATTGTTATTATTTTATAATCTAGTTTAAATCTAGCATAGTTTGTGGATTTTAGACCATGGGTTTGTATTGATGTGTTATTGTAATCAGTAAAATCAGTGTCCTTCAGTGAACCTGCAATAATGCTGAAAAAGTTAATAAAGTCTGTAACTCTGTTTACTCATTTAATTCATGTTAATTTTTTAGCTGCTTTTAAACATTAACTGTCTATCTAATGTCATCATCCGTGTGCAGAACAAAAGCATAGAACAAAAGCATTAATTAAACTAAACTAAACTAGTCGATATACATATCGAAACATCATTTTGTATTTTGTTCTGCCTGCTGTTATTTTGTTCTTCCTCTTTTGGGGCGGGACTCACAGATAAAGAAGGAAGAAGAAGAAGGGCGGAGCATTGAAAATTTGCTGTTGCTCATTTTGATTAATTTTCAACAAATTCCTTGTTTGCCTTTTACTTATGTTACGAAAATGGTTTAAAACTAAATAGAATACATCAGCTCCGTATGTTAAGTATAATTTAGTTTCTATCGTCGCGCTTTAAAACGTACTCGGTTACTAACGTAACCTCGGTTCTCTCTAGAGAGGGAACGAGTACTGCGTAATATCTTACGCTATGGGGAAAACTCTTTTCCACGAGATATTGAAGCCAAAAATTATCCTTAATTTTTTATTAATGTAAAACGCTTTGCGGCAGCAAGCAGACATAGGCGAGACAGCTCACGCGCCTATTGGCTGCCCTGCGGCAACAGCAGCAGCCTATCGAGAGTGGCTCTGCGTGACGTCACGACGAATGGGGGCCTTTCACGCCCATATAGTCACGTCCCGCCAGAAAGGGCGTGGTCTCGCCCTACAACTAGGCTCGATAGCTGCTCTTACGTTGGTTTTCATCGCCGAAGCGAACCAGAGCGTATTCCAAGCACGGCAAGATACGCAGTACTCGTTCCCTCTCTAGAGAGAACCGAGGTTACGTTAGTAACCGAGTACGTTCTCTTACGAGAGTATCTCTCGTACTGCGTAATATCTTACGCTATGGGGAACACAATGCAACACGCCGTGCTGGTAGGGATCCAACACCAAAGTCCCAGGGGCCGAAGCCCGGGGCGCATATAGTGCATAATCACCATAAACTCACAGAGAGTGAGGGAAGAGAGGCTAGAAGCATCATTCCCTGTAAATAGCATCCGAAAGGAGCTAATCATGTGACAAATAGACCATAACGTCAGCGTGAACATTCAGCCTGAACTGGGTGGCCACAAGTGTGTCAACATTTTAATGAGCTGCTGTACCGGTCAGTGAGCAATACGCAGGTCAAACTCAGTATCCGAGCCGCACAGCGGGCAGATAGCACTGAATTTTATACCGCCAAAAGCTTAGCTTGTAAGGCGGGAACCTCCAGGTTATAGTATTTTATAAATGTAGACGGCGAGGCCCAGCCCGCGGCCATACAAATATCTTGCAGGGTAACCCCGCTAGACCATGCCCACGAGGAGGCCATGCCTCTTGTGGAGTGCGCTCTAACACCCAAAGGGCACTGTAGGCCCTTAGAAGTGTAAGCCAGTGCAATGGCACCGACTATCCTTCTGGATAGGCTCTGTTTCGAAGCGGCAAGTCCCTTAGCACGGCCGCCAAACGAAACGAAAAGCTGCTCAGTCTGTCTGAAACCAGACGAGCGGGACACATAAGCCCTTAGTGCCCTGACAGGGCAAAGGAGACTCGCGTCCTTCTCCTCATTGAGAACCGGAAGGGCAGACAGGGAAATCACCTGGGCCCTGAACGGTGTGTTGAGGGATTTTGGCACGTAGCCGTGCTTCGGTTTGAGTATGACCTCTGAGTCATTAGGTCCAAACTCCATGCATGACGCGCTCACTGAAAGCGCTTGCAAGTCCCCTACGCGCTTCACTGAAGCGAGAGCCATAAGAAACGCTGTCTTGAAAGACAAGTGTTTCATGTCTGACGACTGGATTGGCTCGAATGGGGCACCTTTCATGGCCTCCAAGACCGTGGAAAGGTCCCATGTCGGGACTGAAGGGGGCCTGGGAGGGTTTAGCCTCCGAGCTCCTCTAAGTAAACGCACGACTAAGTCGTTCTTTCCTAGTGACTGGCCAGACACCGGTTTTGCAAACGTTGCTATGGCCGCCACGTATACTTTGAGCGTGGAAGGGGTCCTGCCCTTATCCAGTAGCTCCTGAAGGAAGGAAAGCACTTCCGTAACCCCGCAGTCTACAGGTGAAAAGCTCTGCGCTTGACACCAAGCAGAGAACACAGACCACTTCGAGGTGTAGAGCCGTCTGGTAGACGGGGCTCTAGCCTGCGCGATCGTGTTTAACACTCCCTCTGGGAGGTCAGCGGGTACCCGTTGATGGCCCATGCGTGCAGGGACCACAAATCCGGGCGAGGATGCCAAATCGAGCCTCCCGCCTGAGAGAGGAGGTCTCTCCTCAGCGGTAAAGGCCATGGGACAGCGCTGGTCAGCTGCATCAGGACAGGGAACCACGACTGATTTGTCCAGAGCGGAGCTATGAGTAGCACTGGGCATCCCTCCCTCCTGATTCGCTCCAACACCTGAGGCAGGAGTGAGACAGGGGGAAAAGCATATAGGGGGCGGCGGGGCCAAACATGGGCCAGCGCCTCCCGGCATTTCGAGAAGAATCTCGGGCAGTGAGCGTTTTCTTGGGACGCGAACAGGTCCACCTGCGCTTTGCCAAACGTTTCCCACAGCAGCTGGATCGTCTGCGGGTCCAGAGACCATTCTCCTGCTGGGACGTTGTTTCTGGACAGCCTGTCTGGCCCCACATTTAGGTGACCAGGCACATGCGCCGCTCTCAGCGAGAGCAGGTTGTGCTGAGCCCAGACCAGGAGGCGTCCCGTCAGCCTGTAAAGGTTTCGGGACCTGACGCCGCCCTGGCGATTTATGTACGCCACCACTGACATGTTGTCCGACCGGACCAATACGTGGTGGCCTTTTATCTGGGGACAGAAGCGCCGTAGCGCTTTGTCGACTGCTATTAATTCCAAGCAGTTTATGTGAAGGAGCTTCTCCCGTACTGACCATAGGCCAGCTAGCGGTCTGCCCTCGAGCAGCGCTCCCTGCCCCGAAGTGGAGGCGTCCGTAAACACCACCTTCACACTCGAGGGGATCCCCAGACTCACACCTGACTGATACCAGTCGGTTGCTTTCCATGGTTTCAGAGCCGAAATGCACTGAAGGTCGACCCTGAGGCGAAATAGACCTGCGGTCCACGCCCTGGGGGGAACTCGTGCTTTTAGCCATAGCTGCAGTGGGCGCATGCGGAGCAGGCCCAACTGGAGTACGGAGGCTGCTGAGGCCATCAGACCCAGCATTTTCTGAAACCTTCTGAGCGGGACTATAGAGCCGTGGCGGAAGGATCTCGCGACGTGCTGAATATTCAATCCGCGCTCCGGTGACAGGCGTGCTGTCATGGATAGCGAGTCTAACACTGTTCCCAGAAAGGAAATTCTCCGACTGGGGAGCAGTGAGCTTTTCGCCCAATTGACTGTAAGGCCCAGCTCCTCGAGGTGCTCGAGTAATGCGGCCCTGTGTTCTATGAGCTCCGTTCGTGAACGAGCTAGAATCAGCCAATCGTCCAAGTAGTTCAAAACTCGCATGCCCCGAAGTCTCAGGGGGGCGAGGGCCGTGTCCATGCACTACGTGAACGTACGGGGTGCTATGGACAGGCCGAACGGCAGGACTGTGTATTGATATGCCTGGCCCTCGAAGGCGAATCTCAAGAATCGCCTGTGATGGGACGCTATTTGTATTTGAAAATAGGCGTCTTTCCGATCTATTGACATGAACCAGTCTCCTTGGCGCACTTGCGCGAGGATTTTCCTGGTCGTAAGCATTCTGAACTGGCGCTTCACGAGCGTTCTGTTCAGCAGTCGCAGATCTAGAATGGGTCTGAGCCCACCATCTTTTTTCGGTACCAGAAAATATCTGCTGTATAAGCCCCCTTCGCCCTGAGATAGAGGTTCTATAGCCCCTTTTCTCAGTAGTTTCGCTATCTCGGCTCGAAGTAGATGAAACACTTCGCTTTACACCGTAGTTTCGACTCGCGCCGTATAACGGCGGGGGCGTCGAGCGAACTGTAGCGAACAGCCTCTCGTTATAGTGTTCAACACCCATTCTGATACCCCGGGAAGCCTTGACCACGCATCTGCGTGAATAGCTAGGGGTAGAATGAAATCTGGGCTCTGGCCGCGGCAGGACGGCGGCTCGAGAGCCCCTGTGTACTGGGAACACAACACCGTGTTTACAGCGTTCGAGGCGGGGGGCGCGCTGATCACAGCGGGCAGCCTGGCCGCGCTCAGCTTCTCTATGGCGGGACGCGCAGAGAAAGCGAGCGGGGCGAATCCTGTGGGATTCGGCGCGTGTGAGGGAATGTGGGCACATTTACTAAATGCGGGCACATTTACTACACTGAAAATACTGTCAGCTCGCGCCGACTAAATCACTGCTGTGTTTACAGCGTGCGAGGCGCGCGCTGATCACAGCTGGCAGCCTGGCCGCGCTCAGCTTCTCTGTGACGGGTTGTGCAGAGAAAACGAGCGGGAGCGAATCCCGTGAGATTCGGAGTGTCTGTGAGAAATGCGGGCGCGAGACAGCGGGCACATTTTCTGCACGGAGAACACTCGGCTCGCGCCGACTGAATCAACGCTGTGTTCACAGCGTGCGAGGTGCGCGCTAATCACAGCGGGCAGCCTGGCCGCGCTCAGCTTCTCTGTGACGGGTTGTGCATAGAAAGCGAGGGGGGGTGAATCCCGTGGGATTCGGCGTGTCAGTGAGGAAATGCGGGACAGCGGGCACATTTACTGCACTGAGAACACTGTCGGCTCGCGCTGACTAAATGTGTGTTAGTTTCGTTTTTACAGAAACCAAGGGACACGCATCGTGTAGTGTAAGCGGGCATTGTATGGGCGCGTTCACTACATTTTCTGCACAACCAACATGAGTTGGTTTATTTGTGCTAGCCCTGCACCGTGGCGGGCTGTGTCTGGGTGTGGGAATGGGCACTGGGACGTGGGCATTCTTACAACACTCGTAACACCATCGGCCGTGGCCGGAACACCAGAAAATGCACTCTTTATTGGATTTATCTGGGTAGCCATAGAAACGGCTTTTGTGCGCAGGCAAGCGGGCTGAGACACCGGCTGCTTTACTGCGAAATACACTGGGACAGTCACAACGCATGGAACTGAACGAGCGAGAAGTTTTGGTGGAAATCCGGCCGCAGCGGGATCTGAACACCGTCACTTTCCTAGAGAGACTAGGAAGGCCTTGAGACCTCAGGCTTTACCTCAATCCTCGGCCGGGGCCCGCGCTGAGGGGGGCGGCGTCCAGCAGAGCGAGAGCGCGGTGTTTGATCTCGGGCCTGGCGGCGCTGCTAGTTAGCCGAAACGACGGCCTTTGTGCGCAGGCAAGCGGGCTGTGGAACCAGCTTGCTCACTGCGAAATACACTGGAACAGTCACATTGCTTGGAACTGAACGAGCGAGAAGTTTTGGTGGAAATCCGGCCGCAGCGGGAACTGAACACCGTCGCTTTCCTAGAGAGACTAGGAAGGCCTTGAGACCTCGGGCTTTATCTCAATCCTCGGCCGGGGCCCGCGCTGAGGGGGGCGGCGTCCAGCAGAGCGAGAACGTCGAGGAACACGGAGCGCTCAGCTTCCGTCATCTCGGATAGCGTTAGCCACAAATGTCTCTCACCATTCAGGGGGGAAAGGCGCGGGTCTCGACTGTGACGGAGCTTCGTCTTTCCCGAGAAAGCGTCCGTCCAGCCTATTGCGCGTTAGTTGCGCGAGCGCCTTTCAGTCGAGGCCGATGTAATCCACGGTTTGAGAGAGCGGACGCATCGGCTCAGTTTCAATGCCGTCTCCGGTAAGTTCGTCGAGCTCAAGTGCGGACGCGGCGGCAGACGGCGGCCGCTGTCCGTCTGGGAGCGACTCGAGCGAAGCTGGCGGGCGAACCGGCGAGCTTTGGCGGGCTGGAAATAGCTCGGGCGCGCGCTGGGCGCGGCGCTTCTTGCGGCGCGGCATCACGGCGGGTTGGGATGCGGGCTCGGAGAACGAAGCAAGGCGAGTCCGCAGAGTCACCATAGGCAAGCGTTCACAATGATGGCATCCGCCGTCAGCGAGCGCGGTGGCCGCGTGATCCTTCCTCACCCAGGCAGGACACGCAGTTGACGTGGCGGTCCTCATCGCTGAGTGGGGCTCGGCAAGAACCACAGGAAGGCATCTTTAAAAAGACGCCGCTCTTTTAGAGGGGTGGGAAAAAAAAGGCAAATAATGCAACACACACACTCTAAGCAGAGGAAAGGATATGTACGCCGGAAAGCGCAGCAGGTACGGCGGCTGAAGGCGGCGAGGCCAGCGACTCCAGACTCGATGGCACGTCCCGCTGAAGGCTACAGGTCGACGGCGCGGCTTCTCACTCTGGATCCAGCGATGCGGGAGGCTTCGCTGAAGAGATGAAAATCAACGTAAGAGCAGCTATCGAGCCTAGTTGTAGGGCGAGACCACGCCCTTTCTGGCGGGACGTGACTATATGGGCGCGAAAGGCCCCCATTCGTCGTGACGTCACGCAGAGCCACACTCGATAGGCTGCTGCTGTTGCCGCAGGGCAGCCAATAGACGCGCGAGCTGTCTCGCCTATGTCTGCTTGCTGCCGCAAAGCGTTTTACATTAATAAAAAATTAAGGATAATTTTTGGCTTCAATATCTCGTGGAAAAGAGTTTTCCCCATAGCGTAAGATATTACGCAGTACGAGAGATACTCTCGTAAGAGAACTCGAGAGTTTCTCCGTTTCCACTCGTGGAGCTCGAGCTTCTGTTTCATTTTTCATCAGGACGCAAAATACAGAAGATCTTCGATCAAGACTGCAACCAGGTTAGTCTAGTGTAACGGGTTTAGTGTACAGTGCGCAATAACTGTGTATTTGAGATTTAATTTGCGAGGATTAAGTAATAATGACGCACCGAAAACCTGACCAAACCGAAACCGAAACCAAGTAGCCTACACTTGATATTAGACTTTGTTTGGAATAGAAATAAGCGTGATCTCGTGATTATGCTGTGATTATAGCATATATATATTTTTTATTATTAAAAATGAGCCCTTTGTAGAGAAACTTGACAATACACTTTTTTACGTGTGCCTGTTTTGTGTTATGTTATAGGCTACTTTCTAAAAACAGTCAAAAATGATGCCCTTTTTATCATGAAATTCAAACATTAAATGTGACTTTGATGTGATTTAATGTGGCGTGTGACAGATCGCTGTAAGTAGTTGTTACCATTCACCTTATGTCAAAATGATTTACGACTTTGACCTTTGACCTTGCCCCGCCCCCTGTCCTTCCGGTGACCTCCGGAGTTGCTTTGATGTAGGATTAACCTTTGCCCCCTTGTTCCTTTGATCTAGGTATTGGCGTGTTGCCCGGGGTACGATCAATCAAGTTTACCCGGTTGTCTTTGATCCGGTGTTGACAGTTGTCTTTGATCCTGACATGATGGATTAAATTGATTTTACTCAGTTGACTTTGATCCTGACAGATCAAGTGGATCCCGGCATGATGGATGAGATGGATATTTAGTTTTACTCAGTTGACTTTGATCCTGACAGATCAAGTGGATCCCGGCATGATGGATGAGATGGATATTTAGTTTTACTCAGTTGACTTTGATCCTGACATGATCGAGTGGATCCTGGTATGATAGATCAAGTTGACATTTAGTGGATCCGGCGGCAGGGTTATACATCAAGTGGATCCCGGTATGATAGTTGTCTTTGATCCAGGCAATATATGTGTGTCACACGATCCCTCCCACCATCCACGTTCATGAGCGCATTCCTGAGGACACTTTTGGGGTTTATCTCACAAAAGTTGAAGAAACATTTTTCATTTAACTCTAACTAGAGTTGAAAAAAATAAAAAAGACTCTGTTCATATAAAGTTGAAAAACATTAATCTTTAAAAGTAATCAATGAAATATAAATTAAATGTTTAACTAGAGTTGAAAAAACATTCTTTAAAAGTAAATAAATGAAATATAAATTAAAAAATATAAAATAAAATATCTGACTAGAAATTTACTGAACCAATAATTCCAAAAATTGTTGAAGAGTTGAAGAAGTAGTTCCTAACACATGAATTTTCATACAGTGTACGAAAAGACTCGGTAAGTGATTCTCTTTCTCATACTCATAGTGCATGAGTTTAAGGGCCTCTGTCTATGTGTGTGCGTGTGCCTGTTACATGGCTATAGTAATTCACTGTCAAATAAATCACAACGCTGGTAGCAGCCTCCGCATTCCTGAGCTCATTGCTGAGCACGCTTTGGAAGTATCTCACAAAAAGTTGAAAAGTCATTTAAAAGTATATAAATGAAATATAAATTATTGGGTAATATGTGTATATCTCCCAAAAAGTTGAAAAGTCATATACAAAATATAACATTTAACACTAACTAGAGTTAAAAAACATTGATCTCGCAAAGTATATAAATGAAATATAAATAAAATATTTAACACTAACTAAAGTTGAAAAACATGCTGTTCTTTGAAAGTATATAAATTAAATGCTTTAATCGTTCATTTTAAAAATAAATATCAAACAAAATTTACTGATTCAATTATTTTAGATGAAATAATTACAGTTTTCATTTTCATCGAGTTGAAGTAGCTCTTATCTCAGATGTCCATACAGGCCTCTGTCTATGTGTGTGTGTGTGTGTGTGTGTGTGTGTGTGTGTGTGTGTGTGTGTGTGTGTGTGTGTGTGTGTGTGTGTGTGTGTGTGTGTGTGTGTGTTCAGTATGAGCGTCAGTTTCATGAGGAGGTCTCTGCCTTAAATCTTACAAGGCGTGCATTACATCACTATTCCTCTTTTGCTAAGAGAACATAAAGTCTAAACATGTTTCTACATATGGTGGCTATAGGACATTAGTATAGATATAAGAATTTATTTCAAAGCATAATTGTAAAAGTTTAAATATGCTATTTTAAAATGAAAAGATTGTCTTAAATAAATCTTTAAAGTTTTACACTTCCACATTGCTAGGGCCCCTGGAATTTTATCTGACTAAAGTTGAAAAAGCATTGTGTTAATTTAAAATTATATAGATAATATAAAATAAAATATATAATACAAAATAAATGTCTTACTGAACCAATTATTTCAAAATAAATAAATAAATACATCTTGCATGTTTTACAGAGTTGAAGAAAAAAATCACACAGGTAGTGTCTGCCAGCATGGACAGAACTGCCGTGAGACTGGGTTGCAACTCCATAGGACTTATTTTCAGGAGTGACAGTTGTCAGTGATATATGGCGCTCGTGTAATCTAAAGGTCTGCCTACCCCCTGGGAATGTGAATTGGTCTTGAACCTAAACACTTCATAGAGTACTGAAAGAATCTAGTAGTGGACACACAGCTCTGCCGTTTCCCCATAGTTTTCCACAGGCTCTTACTGTAAAAGGCTATAAAACAGCCAAGACACACGGACGTGTGCCATACCCCATGTCTGGACCTAATCAAAAATGCAGAACAGTAAGTAGTTTCTATTTCTAAAATATGCTATTGTTGTTTATCTGTATCATGCAATGATGTTTAATTTGAAAAATTGTTTATACATAGGACATTGTATTATGACATTGATGTGATGTAGATATTTTTATCTACTATATTAATTGGTTAAAGTATAATTTTTTTAGACATGGTACATTATTATGATATTGGTGATACAGATATTGATGCGATACAGATATTAAATGTATCTACTATATTAAACATGGGACATTATCATATATATTGGTGATACAGATATTAATTCATCAAAGTATGATTTTAAAATATGGAGTATTTTATTATGATACAGATATTAAATGTCTCTACTATTTATCATAAAGTATTATTTTAAAAATGTACAACATTGTTTATGCTCATTATGCTATAGTTTTTAAACCATAGCACAAAACTATCAGTTTAATATGTCTGTTTTACAGCAATGTTTATTTTGCATTATGCTATGTTATTTTAACTGTTTTATTTTTTACCTGATGTAACTAAAATCTGCAGCATTGTTTATTTAAGCTGCGGGGTTTCCATAAAAGACCTTAAAATAATTTTTTTGGTTTTTATTCAGTTTTAAATCTTATTTAGATTATTTTAGTCAGACATGCTTATATGTGCATAGGCCTATTTTATTCCTCTTCAGTTACTTGCTTTTTAAATTTTGCTAGGCTACTTTTTATTTCTTCTTTTACTCCGTCTTTGATTTTAACTTTTAGCAATTTGCATGATACATTGTTTAACATGTAAGCTATATGAATGACACTATCACAGTGTGATAAGCAAAACATATAAAAGTCAAGTCAAAACTATTTATATAGGCTAGCGCTTTTCATTGTCATTTAAAATAACATGCTCTCTCTCTCTCTCTCTCTCTCTCTCTCTCTCTCTCTCTCTCTCTCTCTCTCTCTCTCTCTCTCTCTCTCTCTCTAGAGACAGCAAACACTGCAGGACAATCAGGCATTCAAGTAACATGTTAGTGTGGTTTATATTTTATTTTTAATGAGAGTGCAACAGGCGGTTTCTGGAAGTAAAAACATTTACTTTCTCCATACGGAAATTAATTTTAAAGACAGACCTACCGTGAGCTAAGAGGTTGTTAATACATGGTATTTGCTTCTGATAAAGCCTTCAGCTTATTCTTCAGCTTATTCACCCCTGCTGAAAACTACATTACCCATGAGCCATGATGCTGTAGTGAAAATGATGTCAAACATAGTTTTTAAAAAAGCAACACACTCCAAAATAGCTCTGCCCCACTCCCATGAAGCACTGCACATGACAAAATCTCCTACCCTCTCAAAATACTGAAATGTTTGTATAAGCTTGCATATGCATATTTATTTATATATATATATATATATATATATATATATATATATATATATATATATATATATATATATATATATATATATATATATATATATATATATATATATATATATATATATTGAATCACTATGGGAAAAAGGGGGAGGCACTGTTGCACTCTATGTATAATGAACAATTGACGGATGAACTGACAGATATTTTATGTAAACAGGCAAAATCTCTGCATCTGATGATGGCCATGTGTTTTCGCCGATCATAACTGGTTTAACTCTTGGCTCCTTTGAGATCAATATGACTTCTGGCAAACCAAATGTGCCGGCATATTGTAAGTGTAATACACAAGAAACTATTAAAACAGTTTTCGCCTATGTAATGTATAAAATTATTCTTAATGAATCAGTCGTAGTTAACTATTTGGGACCAATTTTAAGGAAGGTTACATTCTGGTCTAACAGTGTCGTGTGCAAATTTGCAATACAGACTTTTTTTGTTTTTGGTACTATAGGATCGAGTTTTGTAGAATTTATTTTATTTAGTGTCATGCTCCTGGATTATTCAGACTCAGAATTGTAACTATTACTACAGCCTTTATCAGCCATTTATTTTACTGCAGACTTATCAAACTTATTTATTTACTGCAGATTTGATCAAAGGCATGAATTAACTCAATTCATGGCAGCAATAATAAAAGAAGAAAAAATGAATAATTGATGGATGAACTGACAGACATTTTATGTAAACAGGCAACATCTCTGCATCTGATGATGATGGCCATGTGTTTTCGCCGATCATAACTGGTTCAAGCTCCTTTGAGATCAATATGACTTCTGCCAAATCAAATGTGCCGGCATAATGTAAGTGTCTTACACGAGAAACTATTAAAACAGTTTTCGCCTATGTAATGTATAAAATGAATCTTAATTAAGCAGTAGTTAACTATTCAGGACCAATTTTAAGGAATATTTGCAAAACATAATTTTTTATGTTTTTGGTGCTATTGGATCGAGTCTTGTACAATAAGCCAAGATTAATTTATTTATGTGGGGTAATGCTCCTGGATCAGACTCAGAATTGTAACTATTACTATACCCTTTACTGCAGACTTATCAAACTTATTTATTTACTGCAGATTTTATCAAAGCCAAATACTGCCCGAAAGGGGATACTGGGAAAGAAGAGAAACAGGCTAATACAAGGTTAGATTCAATCTTTATATTCTTCCCCATTTTACCTTTATTTTCCTTTTTCCTGTTATTGTTTTAATTTTTATATTCTCAGATCATCAAAGGCTTCTGAAAGCAAACACCAGTCAGTTGGGTGAAAAAAGTGAAGAACATTGATCCAAAAATTGACTATTGAATAGTCTTGATTGCTCAATGAATCAGTTACAAATGTGCGAGCGAATCCAACACACCAGATGAAGATGAAGAAACTGCAATAACAACTGTTTTAGTCTATAGTTTTAAAAAATAAAAAAAATAAAAAATGTTTTTAATAATTGATTGGTGATGGAGTTTTAATTTTTGTATCGAGAACCAAGTATATTGTACAAGTAAGAATAAACCAAACTGGCCATATAATAAACAATGGCAAAGTTTGTATTCCTTAAAAAACAGGCAATGTTTGAGAACCCTAATATTGGTGTAATCTCTGCGAGGTCTCAACCACAAACACAAAACTTTGTGGGGGGTGATACGGTCATAGCTTTACTAAAGGAACATATATTATGGAAGTAATTTTCAAACTGTAATTATATTAATATTATGGTTTTCATGTTGATTTAAAGTTTTTTGTTATTAACTATTACCTTTACTTCAACATCCAGCACAAAATGTTGTTCAAAAATCATTCTCTGACCCCAAATAAACAGATAATGGTGTGTTCACAATCTACAATTGGATATTATCCTGCATAGTATGTGTGTAAATAGCTGTGCTTAAATGTTTGGATCTATTTTTACACGGCAACCTATTTTGTCACACCGTAGTGATGCAAATTACCATACTCTTGTAAAGACTATGGTAATATTTATACATGAATTCAAAATTCTAAGAAATCACTAAGAAAACAGGGGTGAAAAGCACCGTTTATAATAAATACACAAAGTATTAACGCAAAAAGTTAGTGCATGCTGTTTTACACTTAAACTATTACAACAGAATCACATCTGACTATGCAGATCAAATTGCACAAAAGTAGATTCTAGTGATCAACTCGCTAAAAAGTAAATACAACATGAGCCATACAGAAAAGCCATTCACTTGTGATCAGTTTTGTATGTTTGCAATTGACATTTTATATAGTCAATTAGGCCGTTTACATCTTGCTTCTTTTTGTTTTTGTACAGTTTGCAAAAACTATAGTCTCCGAGCGTGGTCAAACATATAGGAATTTATGAAAAAACATGAACGGATATTTCTACATGAGATATTTTCTTTTAGAACATCTTTCAGCTATGTCTACGAAACATCGACATGAAAGATGAGTATTGCTGTTTTTCTGGTGGTACCTATAAAACTATTATACTGCAAACTCGTCTAGCTATTGCCCATTTCGCAGCACAGTCATAGATACACAGTTATTTTATGTATGTGGCTAAACATCGGTTAAGCTAATGAATTACCGTTGATATTTTTACGTGAAAGGCGGGATGATTCATTTTTTATTCCGTCTACACCGATACTTTGACACTAGAGTTTTAGCCAGGGTTTTTTTAGGCCTGATCCAGAAAACAGGTAAGCAGTAAGTTATGAAAACATGTGGTAAGCAGTTTTTGCCCTCATCATCAAATTTTGTAACATCGTAAATATCAATTGTTGGATAAATTATATCTAACTATCTACTGTTATATATGAAACACGCTCAGTCGCTTTAGAGTCGGATTCTTGTTTATAGTGAACATTGTTATTGAACAGCATGTTTAACAGCGCCACCGTTCTTAAATTGTTTACCACGGTTTCATTTCAACAACACTATCGTAACACTTATCGTATTTTGTATGGTGTCTTCTTTACACTTTCACCCCATGGATATCTGTTTCCTACAGTTAGCTGTAATGTTAGCGAACTCTAGGTCTTCTCTTTGTTCATATACGACACTATTCACATGAATTTTCTAAATTTTAATAAAATGATGGTTTAAACCACATTATATTATTATACCATCCTAGTTTTAAATATCTCTTAAATGTATATTTTATATTTTAACCCTTTATGCGAATGTGAATATAGAATACCGCACAAGGATCTCTGAAATATTATTATTTTTTTTTTTCGTGTAAAACTGCTATGTAGGTCGTAGATCTATCTTATGTTTTTAAAAATACAAAGACATCTTTCTTTAAGCGACCCTCAAAATCTGGGGATACAACAAAACACAGTGCTTCCGTGTACGATGATTTATCAGAAAATGATAAATCTTAATTCTTGATAATGATTAAACAACCCTCAATTCGGTAATGACGTGTTTTAATTTAAACTCAATGCGCTAAAGTTCTATAACTGAACTTAATATTTGGTAAAGTTCACTTAAAGCCTTACTTTCTAAATGCTTTTTACAGAACTTGTTGCGAACAATTCGTCCCCTTTTTTATCCTCTTAATCTTTAATGAAAATTTCATTACTGGATTAAGAGAAAATATTGTCAGGAAACCAATGTTTCCTACATTTAGGAACGTAGGACGGCATCTCTTTGCTTGTATACAACGCTTGATATGCATATTAATAAACTATATTATCCTAGTGTATGACTATAATTATATTTTGGCCTAATTAATAGAATACGGATGACTTTACTTCTGATTCAATGAGGCTTTTAATCCTATATACTGGTTTACGACGTCAAGGGACATCCCTCATCGGGGATGGGGCGAGGGCGGATCCCCAATCGCAGGGCTGATGAACTCTACACAGAGCTCAGCCTCAGTTATCGCACACAACCTCATCGAGCAAAATTCGAAGGATTTGATCAGGAATTGGAACTAAACTTTTTCGACTCACACTTCTAAGGACACAGTCCACTCTGCTGTAAGGACTTTTTGCTCTAAGGAACTTTCACCATCGGGGACCGAAAAATCTAAAAGCTTCAGAAATGGCGACGCAAAAGCTGATGGAGAATGGTGCCCCGTCAAGTTCTGGCGTAGCGGGGGCACTGCGTCATCCGGCGTGTGAGTGCGCCACGGGGAAAGAGTGTGGTTTAAGAGCTACGCTAGACTCTATGTTTAAAGATCATTTTAGAGGCCCGATGGTTAGCTTGATGCACAGGATCATCGAGGCTGCGTGTGATGAGAATAATGATTGTGCGAGGCATACCAAACGTGTGAAAAATCTCAAAAAAGAAATGGATGTCATAAGAGGGCTGGTTGGATCTTGGACAGATGTGACTCCCATGTTTTTAAACGGGAAAGAACCGATCAGCGTAATCCTCCGAAAAGTTCTGGATGTAATGCTTGAATCTCGTGAGGAATTCGAAGTCGACGAACTACTCTGTATGTGTAAGTTTGTAACAGATCTCTGTGTGTCACTGTTGTCAAAAAATTTAAAAACAGATGTTGATGAAATAGTTGAATGTTTGGTCAACTATGCCCTAGAGCAAAACATGATTGCGTGCCGCGACTTTATATTCTGGCTGGATCACCTGTAAATGGAGTTATTGTCTACTTTTTTTTACTATTTTTATACTACTTTTTACTATTGTTTTTCTTCACTAATTCAGTGTATTCTCAAAAGTATAATGTTGAAATAAAAAAATGACAAAAAAAATTTTTATAGTCATGTCCGGGCTCATAAAAATGGTAGGCTATTAGACATAGTTGTCTAATCTTGTAAAATCTTAAATATTTCAAATATATCAAATATTTCTAAATATAATTATAGTCATACACTAGGATAATATAGTTTATTAATATGCATATCAAGCGTTGTATACAAGCAAAGAGATGCCGTCCTACGTTCCTAAATGTAGGAAACATTGGTTTCCTGACAATATTTTCTCTTAATCCAGTAATGAAATTTTCATTAAAGATTAAGAGGATAAAAAAGGGGACGAATTGTTCGCAACAAGTTCTGTAAAAAGCATTTAGAAAGTAAGGCTTTAAGTGAACTTTACCAAATATTAAGTTCAGTTATAGAACTTTAGCGCATTGAGTTTAAATTAAAACACGTCATTACCGAATTGAGGGTTGTTTAATCATTATCAAGAATTAAGATTTATCATTTTCTGATAAATCATCGTACACGGAAGCACTGTGTTTTGTTGTATCCCCAGATTTTGAGGGTCGCTTAAAGAAAGATGTCTTTGTATTTTTAAAAACATAAGATAGATCTACGACCTACATAGCAGTTTTACACGAAAAAAAAAAAAAAAAAATATTTCAGAGATCCTTGTGCGGTATTCTATATTCACATTCGCATAAAGGGTTAAAATATAAAATATACATTTAAGAGATATTTAAAACTAGGATGGTATAATAATATAATGTGGTTTAAACCATCATTTTATTAAAATTTAGAAAATTCATGTGAATAGTGTCGTATATGAACAAAGAGAAGACCTAGAGTTCGCTAACATTACAGCTAACTGTAGGAAACAGATATCCATGGGGTGAAAGTGTAAAGAAGACACCATACAAAATACGATAAGTGTTACGATAGTGTTGTTGAAAATGAAACCGTGGTAAACAATTTAAGAACGGTGGCGCTGTTAAACATGCTGTTCAATAACAATGTTCACTATAAACAAGAATCCGACTCTAAAGCGACTGAGCGTGTTTCATATATAACAGTAGATAGTTAGATATAATTTATCCAACAATTGATATTTACGATGTTACAAAATTTGATGATGAGGGCAAAAACTGCTTACCACATGTTTTCATAACTTACTGCTTACCGCCTGTTTTCTGGATCAGGCCTAAAAAAACCCTGGCTAAAACTCTAGTGTCAAAGTATCGGTGTAGACGGAATAAAAAATGAATCATCCCGCCTTTCACGTAAAAATATCAACGGTAATTCATTAGCTTAACCGATGTTTAGCCACATACATAAAATAACTGTGTATCTATGACTGTGCTGCGAAATGGGCAATAGCTAGACGAGTTTGCAGTATAATAGTTTTATAGGTACCAGAAAAACAGCAATACTCATCTTTCATGTCGATGTTTAGTAGACATAGCTGAAAGATGTTCTAAAAGAAAATATCTCATGTAGAAATATCCGTTCATGTTTTTTCATAAATTCCTATATGTTTGACCACGCTCGGAGACTATAGTTTTTGCAAACTGTACAAAAACAAAAAGAAGCAAGATGTAAACGGCCTAATTGACTATATAAAATGTCAATTGCAAACATACAAAACTGATCACAAGTGAATGGCTTTTCTGTATGGCTCATGTTGTATTTACTTTTTAGCGAGTTGATCACTAGAATCTACTTTTGTGCAATTTGATCTGCATAGTCAGATGTGATTCTGTTGTAATAGTTTAAGTGTAAAACAGCATGCACTAACTTTTTGCGTTAATACTTTGTGTATTTATTATAAACGGTGCTTTTCACCCCTGTTTTCTTAGTGATTTCTTAGAATTTTGAATTCATGTATAAATATTACCATAGTCTTTACAAGAGTATGGTAATTTGCATCACTACGGTGTGACAAAATAGGTTGCCGTGTAAAAATAGATCCAAACATTTAAGCACAGCTATTTACACACATACTATGCAGGATAATATCCAATTGTAGATTGTGAACACACCATTATCTGTTTATTTGGGGTCAGAGAATGATTTTTGAACAACATTTTGTGCTGGATGTTGAAGTAAAGGTAATAGTTAATAACAAAAAACTTTAAATCAACATGAAAACCATAATATTAATATAATTACAGTTTGAAAATTACTTCCATAATATATGTTCCTTTAGTAAAGCTATGACCGTATCACCCCCCACAAAGTTTTGTGTTTGTGGTTGAGACCTCGCAGAGATTACACCAATATTAGGGTTCTCAAACATTGCCTGTTTTTTAAGGAATACAAACTTTGCCATTGTTTATTATATGGCCAGTTTGGTTTATTCTTACTTGTACAATATACTTGGTTCTCGATACAAAAATTAAAACTCCATCACCAATCAATTATTAAAAACATTTTTTATTTTTTTTATTTTTTAAAACTATAGACTAAAACAGTTGTTATTGCAGTTTCTTCATCTTCATCTGGTGTGTTGGATTCGCTCGCACATTTGTAACTGATTCATTGAGCAATCAAGACTATTCAATAGTCAATTTTTGGATCAATGTTCTTCACTTTTTTCACCCAACTGACTGGTGTTTGCTTTCAGAAGCCTTTGATGATCTGAGAATATAAAAATTAAAACAATAACAGGAAAAAGGAAAATAAAGGTAAAATGGGGAAGAATATAAAGATTGAATCTAACCTTGTATTAGCCTGTTTCTCTTCTTTCCCAGTATCCCCTTTCGGGCAGTATTTGGCTTTGATAAAATCTGCAGTAAATAAATAAGTTTGATAAGTCTGCAGTAAAGGGTATAGTAATAGTTACAATTCTGAGTCTGATCCAGGAGCATTACCCCACATAAATAAATTAATCTTGGCTTATTGTACAAGACTCGATCCAATAGCACCAAAAACATAAAAAATTATGTTTTGCAAATATTCCTTAAAATTGGTCCTGAATAGTTAACTACTGCTTAATTAAGATTCATTTTATACATTACATAGGCGAAAACTGTTTTAATAGTTTCTCGTGTAAGACACTTACATTATGCCGGCACATTTGATTTGGCAGAAGTCATATTGATCTCAAAGGAGCTTGAACCAGTTATGATCGGCGAAAACACATGGCCATCATCATCAGATGCAGAGATGTTGCCTGTTTACATAAAATGTCTGTCAGTTCATCCATCAATTATTCATTTTTTCTTCTTTTATTATTGCTGCCATGAATTGAGTTAATTCATGCCTTTGATAAAATCTGCAGTAAATAAATTAGTTTGATAAGTCTGCAGTAAAATAAATGGCTGATAAAGGCTGTAGTAATAGTTACAATTCTGAGTCTGAATAATCCAGGAGCATGACACTAAATAAAATAAATTCTACAAAACTCGATCCTATAGTACCAAAAACACAAAAAAGTCTGTATTGCAAATTTGCACATGACACTGTTAGACCAGAATGTAACCTTCCTTAAAATTGGTCCCAAATAGTTAACTACGACTGATTCATTAAGAATAATTTTATACATTACATAGGCGAAAACTGTTTTAATAGTTTCTTGTGTATTACACTTACAATATGCCGGCACATTTGGTTTGCCAGAAGTCATATTGATCTCAAAGGAGCCAAGAGTTAAACCAGTTATGATCGGCGAAAACACATGGCCATCATCAGATGCAGAGATTTTGCCTGTTTACATAAAATATCTGTCAGTTCATCCGTCAATTGTTCATTATACATAGAGTGCAACAGTGCCTCCCCCTTTTTCCCATAGTGATTCAATATATATATATATATATATATATATATATATATATATATATATATATATATATATATATATATTATATATATATATATATAATATATATATATATATATATATATTATATATATATATATAATAAAATAAATATGCAAAATATGCATATGCAAGCTTATACAAACATTTCAGTATTTTAATAGGGTAGGAGATTTTGTCATGTGCAGTGCTTCATGGGAGCGGGGCAGAGCTATTTTGGAGTGTGTTGCTTTTTTAAAAACTATGTTTGACATCATTTTCACTACAGCATCATGGCTCATGGGTAATGTAGTTTTCAGCAGGAGTGAATAAGCTGAAGAATAAGCTGAAGGCTTTATCAGAAGCAAATACCATGTATTAACAACCTCTTAGCTCACGGTAGGTCTGTCTTTAAAATTAATTTCCGTATGGAGAAAGTAAATGTTTTTACTTCCAGAAACCGCCTGTTGCACTCTCATTAAAAATAAAATATAAACCACACTAACATGTTACTTGAATGCCTGATTGTCCTGCAGTGTTTGCTGTCTCTAGAGAGAGAGAGAGAGAGAGAGAGAGAGAGAGCATGTTATTTTAAATGACAATGAAAAGCGCTAGCCTATATAAATAGTTTTGACTTGACTTTTATATGTTTTGCTTATCACACTGTGATAGTGTCATTCATATAGCTTACATGTTAAACAATGTATCATGCAAATTGCTAAAAGTTAAAATCAAAGACGGAGTAAAAGAAGAAATAAAAAGTAGCCTAGCAAAATTTAAAAAGCAAGTAACTGAAGAGGAATAAAATAGGCCTATGCACATATAAGCCTGTCTGACTAAAATAATCTAAATAAGATTTAAAACTGAATAAAAACCAAAAAAATTATTTTAAGGTCTTTTATGGAAACCCCGCAGCTTAAATAAACAATGCTGCAGATTTTAGTTACATCAGGTAAAAAATAAAACAGTTAAAATAACATAGCATAATGCAAAATAAACATTGCTGTAAAACAGACATATTAAACTGATAGTTTTGTGCTATGGTTTAAAAACTATAGCATAATGAGCATAAACAATGTTGTACATTTTTATCATTTTGACATAAGGTGAATGGTAACAACTACTGCTGTAGCAGATCTCATGTTTATTGCTGAATACATCTAGCCTGGATGCCAGCCCGAACCCCGCCCACAACATTTTTTGGTCGGGAAGTTCGGTCTGGACTCGATCCGTTGAGGACTAATTATGATCAGCCAAAAAATGGTCGGACCAATCAAATTGCCAGGGCGGGCTTTATACGGTGATTGACAGATGATGTGCAGTTACGTAATCACCACGTCATCGAAGAGCGCTTGGGTTGAATTTGTTTACGACAAAGATAACTGCCGCTGGAGAATTAAGATTTCACGAGTTCACACTTACAAATAAGTCAGATAGAATAAATGCGTATATGACGTGCTGTCCGAGGAGAGGGCTCCGTGATCGGTATTCGGCCCAAACTCAGAATAACGTTAACGTTGCTCCCCGTATTCCTGGCTGTGGAAGAACAAGCCGAGAGTGAGGAGTCGGGGTGGTGGAGGGATGCTGAAAACTGTCAGGGAGTGTTAGGTGAGTTGACAGAGTGAATATGCAGCGCTTCCTCTCGCGCTGGTAACGTTAGACATGTATGTTTGTTTTGGCCGATGTGGTATTGTTTGATGACAAGTTGATTGGATTGATTATTTGAAGGTGCTCCGAACTTTGTTTATGAAACCTCATGTGAAGATTCCGCTATCGCGTCTGTTATATAAGATATCGACAGCGCATTGCTTTTAAAAGAGGAACAGAGAACCGCGATCAAGGCATTTGTCGGTCGGAAAGATGAATGAAGAACATGCGTCATTTACTCTGATTGGTTGTAAGTCTATCCAATTGAATGCAGAGGCATTTTATTTCCTGGTTCGGTTGAAACACGCCCCATAATCACAGCCCAATGGAGCAGTTTCAGACTCAAATTCTTTCTAGAATATGAGTATGACGAAGTCAGGCTAGAATACATCTGCACCGATCAGACAATAGGCTTGTTTGAGATGAGCAAAATCTGCGCAGAATCGATCACCGGTGATCAGCGCGAGATGCATGCCGGTTAGAAATGTGTCCGAGAGCGGTCCGCCTTGCTCTGAATGTCATGCTGACGTATGTCAAAAAACTCTCGCGAGCGCAAGCCGCACGTGTCGGATTTTGCAGTCGGGCGCAGTTGCTCTCCACCGACTGCGCTGATCAAAAGCATGATGGGAAACGACTTACTGACGACACAGCTTAATGTTGATTGGTTTAAACAACCGTGATGTATTGTTCTCTTTTAAAATGTTTGATTTTAAAACTCGGATATCATGTTTTGTATATGTTATGATGTGTGAATATTCCCAAACTCTCGGACAGTGCGATCTCTATGGGATATGTCATTTTATTATAGGCCTATATAAAAAAACACATAGCCTATGTCTGTATTAAAGAAAAAATGATTGATAAACACTCATTTGGAATGGAATTAAATATCAAGTACTTTCGGCGTCTTGTTCATTATATTTATTTTCATATAAAAGCAACAGAACTTAAATTACATCCAGTTTATTAGCAACACTGTGCACGAGCGTGAATCCCGTGAATCCCGCGATATCCGCCTTTGATCTCACAGGTGTCTGATCCACTGCGAGAAGAGAGATCTGTCCGTCTTGCCTGTGCTTTTTTCACTCCTCCTCTCACTGCAGCCGCCTACTCTCGCCTACATTTCAGGCGAGGCAAGGCGCATCTCAAACGAGCCTATTACTAAATTGACCCTTCGCGTGGAGCTTGATTGACAGGTGTTCTGACCAATCATACTTCGCCATCCGCCATTTTGTCTGACAAAGCAGTCAGGAGAGTTAGTAGATTAACATGGGAGGATTTGAACTTGAAAAACTGAATATACTGGCGCCTTTCCGCGGTTAAAACAACATTCCCTCTTATGTTCATTCATGTTTATTTGATGCTATAAATGAACTAGAAGGAAGAGATGATCGGATCACGAGCAGCTTTAAATGATGTTCTACACCGATCTCACTACACATTAAAGAGCCACGTATTTATTGTTTACATTTCTTTCAAAAAAGGACCATATTTGAAAGGTGAGACTTTGTTTAATATGCTTAATATCAAAAGTAACCTGGTCTGTCCTGTCTGTCCGCGTGTTGTCAGTCTCCTCTCTGCTCCGCGATGTATTTTTCACTGTGTGAGAACATGGTGAGAGCGTGAGAGCGCGTAGCTTGTCGGACATAGCGACAGTAACTAAGGAGGGCGGGTCTTTGCGAAGGGTCAATTATAGCATGTATAGAATCATAAATGAACACGAGTCGAGTGCTCATCTACTCTTCGGAGTAGAAACATATTATTTATCATTAGAAAGCCCAGACTTGATTTGGTTTGAAACTTGTTTGATTTCGGTGATTGTTAATATAATCTGTCAGTGACCCACGCGTTTCCACAGTGTGATTCTGTTTAGGCTAAAGACAAGAGTGTCTTTAATATAGTTATTTTTTTGTCTTTAATATTGCAACTTTTCAAGAAACGAATGAAAATATAAATGGACACTGAATAACATGTATTTGAAACCGGAAAAGAAATCGCAGGCTAAATTCACATCAGCCACACGTGTTTCGTGTTACATGTGACAGTGTATATTTGCCAGAGTTACTTCCTGTGTTTTTACAACTGAGGATGATGGTGTTTAGATGAACACAGAAACGCATTGTTAACTTGTTTTTATGCAGTCCTGTGACGTTTAATAAAGAGTTTATTTGAAATCAATAAGAGCTTCTGTACACGTCTGACAGAAACGCAGTCAATCTGGTTTGTAATAACATGTTAAAGCACAGTGAATGCAGCATTTGAAAAAGACAATAGGCATGAAGTGATTGGCTGCCAACAATGCGCTTTAATTCTTAATGTTTATAAAAAAATTTTATTTTATTTATTTATTTGAATTTATTGTAGCCTATTATATAATTTAGATTTAAATTTTTTTTTTTTTCATAAACACAAACTGCCCTCCACCCAGTGCTATTCTATCCAGTAACCTTTTAAAAATCTACACAACATGTGTCAAAATACCATCAACACACTCTGTGTTGTTTTATAACACATCTCTTTTTTACAGTGTAGCATATGCATGTATTAATGTATTATATATATATATATATATATATTTTATATATATATATATATATATATATATATATATATATATATATATATATATATATATATATATATATATATATATATATACAGTCGTGCTCAGAATTAATAGTACCCCTGGTAAAAATGATAAAAAATGGCTATAAAAAATAAATCTGCATCGTTTATCCTTTTGATCTTTCATTCAAACAATTAGCAAAATCCTAACCTTTCATTAAAGTAAAAGATTTGAAAGTGGGGGGAAATCACATTATAAAATAAATGTTTTTCTCCAAAACACGTTGGCCACAATTATTCATACCCTTTAATTAAATACCTTTTTGCAATCTCCTTTTGCCAAGATAACAGCTCTGAGTCTTCTCATATAATGCCTTATGAGTTTGGAGAACAGCTGACAAGAGATCAGAGACCATTTGTAGGAGCCAGCGTAAGTCTCCCACGTGTACTATCTGGTTTCATTCATAATATTCACCGCACTTGTATTGTAGGTGGTGGGCGTGTCCACCGGAGTTTGGGCGGAAGTGATGATAGTGGTCTATATGTTTGCTTCACTGGTTCACCTGGGTTATGGCTTTGACAGAGAGAGGGGTGAGCCTGGGAGCGAACACTTTTTATTGACCGCACCCGCAACAGCACCTGCACTCGCGCACTTCCGCACTTACACGGAACCCTTATGATGACTTGGTAACTGCAGTGCCAGTTGTACCTAGGTGTTGAAGTGAAATAAAGGATTGAAATGAGATCGTCGAGTGGAGCTGAGTTATTGCGCGTCACAGTTTCAATCTCTCAGTGTTTAGCCCCTCGCGGCTGCAAGTTTTTGTTTTTAGTTGTCTACAGCCGCTATATTTAGTCAACAAAAAAAGTGTTTTAAACCAGAGTGTTGTTCGGAAACGAGCCGTTTACACGGATTCCGCGGATCACAACGGAACGATGTGGATATCAAAGGAAACACGGAAATGTTTGGAGCTTTGCTGTATTGGATGGCGGTTCATTCATTACCACTCAGAGGATAAAGACCCGGCCACAATCAACGCAGCAACAGAAGCGGTATGTAGTAACTTGTCAATTTGTGCTGTGTAAGTTGTTTGTTTGAACACAGTGTGAATAGGTTACTGCCGCTTGTCCATAGGGGACGTATTGTTGCTTGCCGGTGTTGTTTATTGTTGGTCTTTGGATGTGGTTTATGATACAGCGGTGGATTGATTGAACGGCTTGGATTTTTGGATGATCTGTGGTGCATAGGGAAATGGCAACAAGTGGATCAAAATCGAATATAAATGTCAATGGTTCAGAGATGGATGAACAAAGAAGAGAAATCAAGCTCACTTCCAAGGCCTTGGTGAATAAAATTGAAACACTGCAAAAGGAACGTAGAAAAAATGTTCATAAAATTAAAGGTCTAATACAGACAATAAAGGATCTCATGCAAAATGATGACAATGCCCCACAAGTGCGATCTCATCTTGAGAAAATGAGTCAAATGGTGGATGAAACTACTGCATTACATGAGTCTGTGATTCCCATACTTCCTGAAGAGGAGCAGGAAAAGCAAAATGTATGGTTTGTGAATGTACTAAAATGCCACAATGGATTTATGGAGGATGCAAAGGGATGGCTTTCTGAAATAGGGAGACCAACAAGCAGTACTATTGCTCATGTTGCCACAAGTGATGCTCCCATATTTGTATCACAAAAGGAATTAATGTACAGGTTGGATGAACCTCATGATAATGAGTCTAATGTTTCAAATCACTCTGGGCAGAATGTTCAAGCTTCTGTCACACAAGATGAAGTCAAACCAAGTGATAGTGTGTCAAACACTGGAAGTAAATCTTCTAATAGTAGGCAGAGCTCGGCTGGATCAAGGTCCAGTGTGTCAACAACATCATCAGCACGCATTAAAGCTGAGGCAGATATGGCTGCTCTCATTGCAAGACAAAAACTACTAAAAGACAAACATGCATTAGAAGAACAAGAGGAAAAGCTAAGGAAAAAACGTGAAGAGTTTGAACTTGAAGTGGAAATAGCCGCATCAGCGGCTAAAGTGAATGTGTTGAGAGGCTCAGGAGGGTCTCGTGTTTCAAGTCATCCATCTGTGAAGTCCAATGGCATGAATTCTTATTTGGAAAGGGGACGACAAAGGAAAACCAAAACACTTAGTGCCGATGCAAAAACATTTGTGCCTGATAGGAATATCCCAATACAGGGACAGCCCAATCCACATTTCTTGGGTACAAAACCTCAAGTAAAAAATGTTATTCAACCAGCACGATCTCAACCTACATCATCAGGACGACCTGAAGCCACGGGACCTCAAGATACAGCACAGTCACGTCCACTGTTTCAGCACAGCAGTCATCAATCGGCAACACTGGTGACAAGCAGCAGTGATCAAAATCAAATAATTACGGTTTTGGAAAAACAAAATGAAATAACTGCTTTATTGGTTCAGCAGCAATCTCTCTCATTTCTGCCTAAAAGAGACATTCAGGTTTTTGACGGCGATCCGTTGCAATATCATACCTTCATGAGGGCTTTCGAACATAGCATAGAAGAGAAGGCTGACAATCCGAAAGACTGCTTGTACTTCTTAGAACAGTACACCAGGGGCAGCCAAGGGAGCTTGTCAGAAGCTGTCAGCATATGGCACAAGACAGAGGATATGCCAAGGCTAAGGCTTTGCTACAAGAGCAGTTTGGTAATGCACAGAAAATTGCTTCAGCTTACATGGAAAAGGCTCTTTCATGGACACCAATAAGACCTGAAGATGTGAAATCTCTACAGGCATACAGTCTTTTTCTACGAGGATGTTGTAACGCCATGGAAGATGTTAGATATATGGAAGAGTTGAACATGCCTACCAATATGCTGACCATCATAAAAAAGTTGCCCTATAAACATAGGGACAGATGGAGAACTGTGGCTTGTGAGTTGCAGGAATGGAGTGGCCGGAGAGCCACATTTACCGATATTGTTGGCTTCATTGAAAGACAAGTAAAGATCGCAAGTGATCCACTATTCGGGGATATACAGGATACACCATCAACAACAGTAAACAGGGACTTAAGGAAATCTAGGTTTGAGCCTCGCTCTAGAGCCAAGGGGAGTAGCTTTGCTACCACCATTGCAACAGTGGAAAGGAAAGTTGAACCTGTATTAAAATTAAAAGAGGGAAGTTCAGCTGGTATGAAGGCTTGTATGTTTTGTGGAGGTGAGCACACATTGGATCTGTGCCGCCAGTTGGAAAAGAGGATGCATAATGAGAAGATTACTTTCTTAAAGACAGAGGGGGTGTGTTTTGGCTGTTTGTGCATTGGGCACATGAGCCGAGACTGTAGGAAGCGTCTCTCATGCAAGGTATGCAGTCTGAGGCACCCTACTGTACTCCACATTTATCCAAAAGAGAAAGAAAAGTATTTAGTGCAAACTAAAAGAGAATCTGAGACTGCAGTGGGCAGTGCTCTGATCTCTGTTCAATCCAGTGGTCTCACTGGGGCCGGTGACCAAGACTGTACACTCTCCATAGTTCCAGTTCAAGTTAAACCTAGGAAAGGGCATAAGGTGTTAATTACATATGCCTTCTTGGATCCTGGGAGTTCAGCGTCATTCTGTACAGAGCGGCTGATGAATAAGCTGAATGTCAGGGGAAGAAGAACTGGTATTCTCTTGCGGACTATGGGTCAGGAGAAGGTCGTTGGAAGCCATATTGTTTCAGATTTGGAAGTGGCTGAATTAGATAGTGATTGCTTTTGTGAACTGCCTGATATTTACACGCAGAAAAGCATGCCAGTTCATCGAGGCAACATTCCTCACCAGAAAGACCTCCAGCGATGGCCATATCTGAAACACGTCCATATAAGAGAGATTGATTCAGATATAGACCTACTGATTGGAACCAACGTTCCCAGAGCACTGGAGCCATGGCAAGTCGTTCGAAGCATGGAGGGGGGTCCATATGCAGTCAAAACAATGCTGGGCTGGACTGTAAATGGACCACTTAGGGGCTATGAAAGTAGAGAAACTACCTGTGGACAGCCGGATGTCACTGTCAATAGGATCTCTATTGCCAACCTCAATGATCTGTGGAAGCAGCAGCTAAAGGCAGATTTTCCTGAATGTATTCAGGATGAGCAGATGGGGTTATCAAGAGAGGACTGTCAGTTCATGGAGTATGTTACAGAATCTGCTAAGTTGGTAGATGGCCATTATAGTGTTGGGTTACCTTTAAGGAAAAAGGATGTAAATATGCCAAACAATAGAAGAGTTGCTGAACAGCGTGCTATGAGCCTCACAAGGAGGTTTGAAAAGGATGCTCCATTTCATGCTGATTACACAGCATTTATGAATGACATCATCTCCAAGGGATATGCAGAGACGGTACCAACTGAGAGTTTGGATCGGAGCGACGGCAGGGTATGGTATATACCACACCATGGTGTATATCACCCGAAGAAAGGAAAGATCAGGGTCGTTTTTGACTGCATCTTCTTTGAATCTTTGAATGCTCAGCTCCTACAGGGACCAGATCTTACCAGCATGCTAATTGGAGTCATGACTAGATTCAGAAAGGAGCCTGTTGTCCTCATGGCAGACATCGAGGCTATGTTTCACCAAGTCAGAGTACCTGCTGAGGATTCGGATCTGTTGAGGTTTCTCTGGTGGCCGGATGGAGACCATAAGCAGAGCCTAGTGGAGCACAGAATGGTTGCGCATCTGTTCGGAGCCACATCTTCGCCAAGCTGTGCAAGCTTTGCTCTCAGAAAGTGTGCGGAAGATAATCGAGAGCAATTCAGCTCCAAAGTAATAGAAACAGTCCTGCATAATTTCTATGTGGATGATTGCCTTACATCAGTGGCTTCTGAGGAGGAGGCGATAGCACTCTACCAAGATCTTCGTGCCCTTTGTTCGAAAGGGGGCTTTCAACTCATGAAGTGGATCAGCAACAGACGTGCCGTGCTGGCAGCTATACCTGCAATAGAGAGAGCAAAAGAGGTTAAGGATTTGGATTTGGACAATGACACACTTCCTGTAGAAAGAGCATTGGGCGTACAGTGGTGTGTTCAGTCCGACACTTTTAAGTTCAAAGTCCTCATCAAAGATCGACCCTAACCAGAAGAGGGATCCTCTCCACGGTCAGTTCAATCTATGACCCCTTAGGAATCTTGGCGCCTGTGGTCTTATCTGCCAAAAAGATCCTTCAAGATTTGTGCAGAAAGGACCTTGGTTGGGATGACGTCATACCAGACTTGTCTGCACAGGAGTGGAGAAGTTGGCTGAAAGAGCTCTGGCAGCTTGACAAGTTTGAAGTCGACAGATGCCTAAAACCAATGGATTTTGGAGAGGTGATTTCTGCTCAGTTACATCACTTTGCAGATGCATGTGAGAGCGGCTATGGAACAGTGACTTACCTGTTATTAAACAACATAGACAGACAAGTTCATTGTGCTTTCATAATGGGTAAAGCTAGAGTGGCTCCATTAAAACCAATCACCATACCTCGTATGGAGTTGACTGCTGCCATGGTTGCAGGTCGAATGGATGAGTTGTGGAGGAAGGAGCTGCAGATGCAACTTCAGGACTCAATTTTTTGGACTGATAGTACTTCCGTACTGAAGTACATCAGCAATGAGACCACAAGGTTTCGTACCTTTGTAGCCAACCGGGTTTCAAAGATACTGAGTGTATCAAATCCATCGCAGTGGAGATATGTTAACACCACAAGCAATCCTGCTGATTTAGCCTCCAGGGGAGTAAAGGTGACATCACTCCTGAAAGATAACACATGGGTGTCAGGACCTAAGTTCCTTGTTGGGCCCGAAGAAGGGTGGCCTGAAAACCCAGATGGCTCTATGAGAATCCTGCCAGATGACCCTGAGGTTAAAATGAGTTTGATTGTGAATGCTGTGCAGGCTGAAGAGAGTATCGATGCAGTCACTCGCTTGATTAATTACTTCTCCTCTTGGATCCGTCTGAAGAAGACGGTTGGTTGGTTCCTTAAGCTGAAGAGTCTATTAATGTACCTCAGTCAGAAGAGGAAGCAACTGAGCCTGACTCTTGCTCATTCCGGCTTGGATAAGGACCAACAAGGAAAATAAATAGAAAAGGAGATGCAGAGTATCAAGGCTCTGACTGGTAGTGGTCTTCTTTCAGTTGATGAACTCAGAAGAGCTGAGATGGAGATTATTAAGTTTTCTCAGAGGAGGAGGTTTCCAGGAGAGTTCAACAGCTTGCAAAAGGGAGAAAGTGTGAAAGGAACTAGTCACATTTACAAGCTCAATCCAATACTTGAAGATGGTGTTCTGAGAGTTGGAGGACGACTTAGCAGAGCAGCAATGCCGGAAGAAACGAAGCATCCTGTTATATTGACAAAAGATTTACACATTTCTGACATAATTCTTCAGCACATACATCAAGAGGTGGGACACAGTGGTCGTAATCACATGCTAGCTAGCCTGCGCCAAAGATATTGGATCCTTGGGGCTAGTGTGGCTATAAGAAAAACCCTGTCTAAATGTATTGTCTGTCGACGACTGCATGCAGCTCCAGGGCAGCAGCAGATGGCAGATTTACCCCGCGATAGAGTTTCTCCAGATGAACCTCCATTCACTCGGGTTGGAGTTGACTACTTCGGACCTTTTGAAGTTAAGCGAGGAAGGAGTACATTGAAGAGGTATGGGGTTCTCTTCACATGCCTTTCTATAAGAGCGATCCACATCGAAGTTGCATCGTCCTTGGACACAGATTCCTTTATTAATGCTCTTCGACGCTTTATAGCAAGACGTGGACAAGTATTAGAGCTGCGCTCAGACAATGGAACCAACTTTGTTGGTGCAGAGAGAGAATTGAGAGAGGCAATGGAAGGTTGGAATCTTGCTTTGATCAACAACACTCTCCTTCAGAAAGGAATTAAGTGGGTTTTCAATCCCCCCACAGGATCACATCATGGAGGGGTGTGGGAAAGGTTGATAAGGTCTGTGAGGAAGGTCCTGAATTCTACCCTGAAGTTACAGACCCTTGATGAGGAAAGTCTTCACACAGTTCTCTGTGAAGCAGAGGCTATTATTAACAGCCGTCCAATTACCAAGGCATCCACTGATCCCAACGACTTGGAACCACTAACCCCTAACCATCTGTTGCTACTCAAGATCATGCCATCTTTGCCACCGGGTCAGTTCAAAAGGGAGGACATCTACGCTCGTCGCAGATGGAAACAAGTTCAGTACATCTCTGACTTGTTTTGGAAACGTTGGATTAAGGAATACTTGCCTCTTCTTCAGGAGCGTCAGAAGTGGTCTGGTGTCAAGCGCAATTTCCTTACTGGAGATATTGTACTCATAGTCGACGACTCAGCACCTCGCAACTCATGGCTTACAGGAAGGATTGTGCAAACTATCTCTGACAGAAGAGGACTTGTTCGTCAAGTGCGAATTAGGACGAAGACCAGCTATTTGGACAGGCCTATTACCAAGATTTGCCTTTTACAGGAAGCAGAGGAGCCATAAGGATATCCAACTGACCTTCGAACTTCATAGACTTTGACTTTAAACTTGACTGTCATACGGGCCTTCTTTCTTTTACATGACTGAAGAAAGGACACTTTTAAATGGACTGCCTTATCCTAAAAAAAATGTATTGATTTCCTACATAATGTGCAGTTGTATAATTATTGTGTTAAAATAATTAGGGGCCGGAATGTAGGAGCCAGCGTAAGTCTATCTGAGATTTTTGAAACCAGATTGAGATTTGATAGAATCCACAATGCCATGTGTCTGAATAAGAAGTCCAGGACCTCCAGCAGAAAAATAGGCCCACAACATTAAAGATCCAATGGTATATTAAATTGTACACATGGGATACTTTTTATCCTTGTGTGCACCAAACCCATCTAGTGTGTTTGCTGCCAAAAAGCTCTTTTTTTAGTTTAATCTGACCACAGAACCCTGTGCCGTTTGAAGATCCAGTCGTGTCTGACCACTGAATATGCTGGAGTTTGTATTTGGATGAGCGAGGAGCATTTTTCTTAAAACCCTCCCAAACAACATGTGGTGATGTAGGGGTTGTTTGATTTTTTTTAATAGGCTTTCTGACCCCCAAAACTCAACTAATCTCTGCAATTCTCCATCTGTGATCCTTGAAGAGTCTTTGGCCACTCAAACTTTCATCCTCACCGTCCATTAAGAAAATATAGACACACGTCCTCTTCCTGGAAGAATCGTAACATCTTTAGATGATTGGAACTTCTTAATTATTGCCCTGATGGTCAAAATGGGATTTTTCAATTCTTTAGCTATTTTCTTACATCCACTTTCTATTTTGTGATGCTCAACAATCTTTTGCTGCACATCAGAACCATGTTCTGTGGTTTTATTCATTGTAATGGATGATTAAGGGAATTTGGCCTTTGTGCTTCCTCATATTTAAACTCCTGTGACACAAGAAGTCATAGCTGGACAATTTCATGTTCCTAGTCACCCTGGTGTGCTAAAAAAGGTAAATATTAATGGGAATATACTTCATAGATATTTTATTCATAAAAAATTCTAGGGGTATGAATAATTGTGGCCAACGTGTTTTGGAGAAAAATATTTATTTTATAATGTGTTTTCCCCCCCACTTTCAATTCTTTTACTTCAATGAAAGGTTAGAATTTGACCAATTTTTTTAATGAAAGATCAAAAGGATAAACGATGCAGATTTATTTTTTATAGCCATTTTTTTTTATCATTTTTACCAGGGGTACCATTAATTCTGAGCACCACTGTATATATATATATACCCATTATATATATATATATTAGGGGTGTAACGGTACACAAAAATCACGGTTCGGTACGTACCTCGGTTTTAAAGTCACGGTTCGGTACGTTTTCGATACAGCAAAAAGAAAGAAATGCCAGAGAAATTTCCTATTTATTAAAATAAAAAATATTTTTTATATAAGTGTGAGTTTTCCTACATCTTGAAACTCAGGTTTAAATGGGGGTAATTTTTGAAGGATGAATAACGTCTCAGGTTACTATTGTAACCATAGTTCCCTGAGAAACAGGGAACGAGACGATGCGTCGAACGACACGGTGGGAACGCCTCTTGCGTGATTGCGTCTGAAGCATCTATGCCAACTAGTCCAATGGAATGAGAGAATGAGCGTCACGGGCGGGTGACGTCATGAACCAGGAAAGGATAAGAGCACTTCTGCTGCTCGCCGGCATTTAGCTTCGACAGTTGCCGAAGCAAGCCGATCGCAGGGACGCAGGAAGTATGGCAGGGGGACGCATCGTCTCGTTCCCTGTTTCTCAGGGAACTATGGTTACAATAGTAACCTGAGACGTTCCCTTTATCGAAAAAGGGAACTTCGAGATGCGTCGAACGACACGGTGGGAACGAGAATACCCAACCCGCCATAATTACAAGTACCTGAGTGTCAGTCTTTCTTTCTTGTTGATCTAAGCACTCAGCACCTGAGAACCTGGGGCAGCATCCAGGTCCAAACTGTAAAATCTCACGAATGTGAGCGGAGAGGACCAGCCCGCCGCATCACAAACATCTTGAAGAGATACCCCCTGCAATATGGCTTTAGAAGCCGCCATACTCCTGGTCGAGTGGGCTCGGACCACCAAAGGACAAGGCTGGCCCGAGTACTCGTATGCCAGTGAAATAGCCTCGACTATCCACTTACTGACTGTCTGTTTTGAAGCAGGAAGACCTTTCTTAGGTGATCCAAAGCAAATCAGTAATTGGTCGGACTTTCTGATTGAGGATGTCCGATGTACATATGTGTCCAATGCTCGCACTGGACACAACAGGTGCAGTCTTTCCTGGTCCGCAGTTGCAAATGGAGGAGGACAGAAAGCCTGCAGCACAATAGGCCTCGGAGTCAAGGTTGGAACCTTAGGGACGTATCCCTGTTTTGGGTATAGGAACGCCTTGACCATCCCCGGTGCAAATTCAAGGCAGGTGGGGGAGACCGAAAGAGCCTGAAGGTCGCCAACTCTCTTTAGGGACGAAATAGCTAGCAGAAAGATAGTCTTGAAAGTCAGGAACTTTTCTGAGACCGAAACTAAGGGCTCGAATGGGGCCCTAGACAGGCCTTGTAGAACTATA
Source organism: Chrosomus eos (assembly GCA_036326025.1). Lineage (NCBI taxonomy): Eukaryota > Metazoa > Chordata > Actinopteri > Cypriniformes > Leuciscidae > Chrosomus > Chrosomus eos. The sequence continues at coordinate 282,551 of CM070818.1, read as the reverse complement.
GTCAAATCCCAAGCTGGCACCTTAGTGCGGATTGCAGGCCTCAGCCTCAAAGTGCCACGAAGGAAACGTGTAATCAGGGGGTCTCGACCCAAAGATATACCTCCCACCATAGTATGGTAAGCCGCAATGGCTGCCACGTAAACTTTTAGTGTGGAAGGACAAAGACCTGACACAAAGCGCTCCTGCAGGAACTCGAGTACTGTGTTGACAGAACAGTTAACTGGATCCCACTGGTGTCGGTGACACCATAAGGAGAAACTCTCCATTTAAGCGCATAAAGTTTCCTCGTAGCCGGAGCTCTGGAGCTTAGGATGGTCTCAGCAGCCTCAGCTGAAAGACCACTATCTATAAGTTGGGCCCCCTCAGAGGCCAAACCCAAAGATTCCAAATGTCTGGCCGAGGGTGAAATATTGTGCCCCCGGCCTGAGACAGAAGATCCCTCCTCAAAGGGATCTCCAATGGAGGCCCGTCTAGCAGAAGGATCAGGTCCGCAAACCAGATCCGACTTGGCCAGCGTGGTGCTACTAGCAGTAGGCTTATTCCATACCGACGGACCCGCTCCAGAACTCCTGGGAGCAGAGCAACAGGGGGAAAGGCGTACAGACGTAGCCTCGGCCACGTCTGCACCATGGCGTCCAGCCCCAGGGGGGCTGGGTGCGTCAGAGAATACCAGAGAGGACAGTGCGTCGTGTTCTGAGACGCGAACAGATCCACCTCTGCCTGACCATATGCCTCCCAGATTTTCTCCACCGCCTCGGAGTGGAGTCTCCAATCCCCTGGCCTCAGCTCCTGCCTCGACAGGATGTCTGCTCCTATATTCTGGTCCCCAGGAATATACACTGCCCTCAGGGAGAGTACCTTCCCCAGAGACCACAGGAGGATCTGGTGCGCCAGTTTGCAAAGCGGACGCGAGCGCAGACCCCCCTGGCGGTTCAGATAAGAGACCACTGATGTGTTGTCTGTTCGAACGAGCACATGATGGCCTCTTAGGTCCGGAAGGAAATGTCTCAACGCATTGAAGACGGCCATCATCTCCAGGCAATTTATGTGCCACGAAAGATGATGGCCTTTCCACAGACCCTGAACCGAGCGGCCTTCCATTACCCCTCCCCAGCCGGTGAGGGAAGCATCTGTCGAGATCACAACTCGATGGCAAAGAGCTCCCAACACCGGACCCTGGGTTAAGAACCAGTGTTTACTACATATAACTAAGGCACGAAAGCATCGCCGCGTGACCTTGATATGCAAGTGGGTTTCCCCTCGGGGAAACCCTCTGGTCCTGAGCCAGCACTGTAAAGGTCTCATGTACAGCATGCCAAAAGGAATTCCGTTGGACACTGCTGCCAGTAGACCCAACAGTCTCTCGAACTGTTTACAATGCGTGACTTGTTTTGGGTTAAGAACCAGTGTTTACTACATATAACTAAGGCACGAAAGCATCGCCGCGTGACCTTGATATGCAAAGTGGGTTTCCCCTCGGGGAGAACCCTCTGGTCCTGAGCCAGCGCTGTAAAGGTCTCATGTACAGCATGCCAAAAGGAATTCCGTTGGACGCTGCTGCAACAAGACCCAACAGTCTCTTGAACTGTTTTACAGTGCGTGACTGGCCTAGCCTCAGCTCTTCTGTGGCTGTTAGGATACTAAATCCCGTACCACACCAAGGAAAGTGGTTCTCAATACTGGAGAAAGCACACTCTTCTTGGTATTGAGCCTCAACCCCAACATCTGCATATGAGCGAGAACGACACCTCGGTGCCGAACCGCCAACTGCTCTGATTCCGCTAGAATCAGCCAGTCGTCGATATAATTCAGAATGCGAACGGGGTGACAAAGCTAGGCCGAAAGGAAGAACCCGATATTGGTATTCTTTGCCCCTGAAAGAAAACCATAGGAACTTCCTGTGCTGAGGGAGGATGGAGATATGGAAGTATGCATCCTTTAGATCTATCGTGACAAACCAGTCCTCGGATCTGATTTGGGTCACGATCTGTTTGAGGGTCAGCTATCTTGAACTTTAGTTTCTGAACTGACCGAATTAACAGGCGAAGATCTAAAAAGGAACGCAACCCTCCATCCTTTTTTGGAACAATAAAATAATGGCTGTAAAAACCCGACTCTCTGACGGGTGAGTACACCTGTTCTATAGCTTCTTTTGCTAACAGGGCCTTTACTTCTTGTTCCATTACCAGAGCCTGCTCGGGATGCACCACTGTGGGCAGCACCCCGCTGTAATGAGGAGGACGAGAGCCAAACTGGATTCTGTATCCTCTCTCTACAATCTGCAGGACCCAATGAGAAATATTCGGCAGAAGCTTCCACGCTGCCAAAAAATTTACTAAGGGAACCAGCCTCTCAAGGCTGGCCTCTGGTGTTACTGAGAGAGCCAAATCTGGAGCCTGAAACATAATGGCAGGAACTACCTGACCTGACTGCTCAAAAGCCCCCCTCAGAGGGCGCGAAACCAATGCTGTGCCGCAGCATAGCATCAGCGACTCGCTGGAGACCGCTGCGCCCTGAAGCACCGGAGGTGGCAGGGTTGGCAGGAGGGTCTCGTGAGGACCCCGAAATGGAACGGGCACCGTGTAATGAGGTGTACACCACTCCACTTCGGTCGGGGCTGTCCTCACTTTCTGTGCACATAATATGATGAACTAGACGGCTGGAGCTGCTCACGCCCAGCAGCCCCAGGGGGCTGGACACAGCGAGGGAGAAACCTTATTATATATATTTTTATATATATATATATATATAATGTATCACCTAACAACGAACGCATGGAATGCGTCGCCGAAGAGACGCGAAGGCTCAAATTTCACTATATCCAGAACCCCAGCAGATCGGCCTGATAAGCCTGGAGCATTATACTATAGTTTTCTATAAACATTCTCCAGCTGACCTGCTGCCGTATAAGCTTTACCCATAAAACCAAAGTAGCTATGCTTAAACCTACGCGCTGCCTCGGCAAACGCGAGATCCCAGCCACAGAATCTTATTTTGCAAAGTACACTCGAAATCTAAGCGGTGCCTCGGCAAACGCGAGATCCGAGCTAGATTCTGATTACAACATTGAACCTACGCGCTGCCTCGGCAAACGCGAGATTCTTTAGTAATAGGCTTATTGAGCAAAGCAGAGGCTTTAAATGACGATGCTGAACCAGGTGAAAACAGCATTTTTCTATTTTTTTTTATTTCTGTTCAGCCTGGGGCATTATATCATAACCGTAATCTTTCAACCCTCTAACCTTGAATAAATCTTTAACACGAGGGCTGAAAGTAGTAATAAAATACGGTTTATCCCACAATTTAAATATTCAGTGTGTAAATCAGGGAAAAGGGAAGCCTCGTGGTGGAGATAATGTGATAGATGTAAGAAAACGCTCGATAAGTTTTTAGGAGCGTCCCTAATCTCAGCTGGCCATTAAATATTTAATTTATTAACAGCACGGGACAAAACCTCCACCAGTTCATCATATACTGGGGAAATAGATGGCGAATCTAATTCAACAGTGTGTGTGCTTGCTTTCACTTTCAATATTCTCAAACATTTAACCTCCTCGGAGGAAGAATATGAAGGAAAAAGGGCTCTCTCTCCCCGAGCGGAAGAAACCGCAGAGCGTGCTTCCGACACCGGGGAGATAGAGCTGGATCTTCCGGGTAAGGAAGGAAAAAAGGCCCACGGACCCGTTTCAAACCCCTCCAAAAGATCCATCTGCGATCCCCAGGAATGCATTCCCCACGCTGCCTCGGCAAACGCGGGTCCTGGGAATCGCAAGCCTGTCACTATCATACAGAGTGACAGGCGAGAGCAGAGCATACTAATTCACAGAGTTGGAACTCAGCCCCCACCTTTTTTTTCTTTCAAGGGCTGAGAAGTATGCTCTACCCCAAACAAATTAAACAAAACTCGTGTGTGTCCCCACCCGTTTAAATAAACGCGGGGAGGGAGGAACACACTGTTTGTACATTTGTTTCGCCATAACGTTTCCATACAATATTACAACAGACAACAATAAATAGACAGAGACAGTTTTGACACAGATCGCTTGCTGAGGCAACAGAAGCTAAATGCCGGCGAGCAGCGGAAGTGCTCTTATCCTTTCCTGGTTCATGACGTCACCCGCCCGTGACGCTCATTCTCTCATTCCATTGGACTAGTTGGCATAGATGCTTCAGACGCAATCACGCAAGAGGCGTTCCCACCGTGTCGTTCGACGCATCTCGAAGTTCCCTTTTTCGATAAAGGGAAATAATGTTTTGGTCATCACATTAAAAATGACATTTAAATATATATTTATTTATATAATATTTATATAATATTTGAGTTTTGAAGTGCTGGAAAAAGATGTGTGAAGTACTTGAAACCATTTCACTATCCCAGCCAAACTGGCTACAGTTAGTGTTACTATATTAAATCCATGGTGAATGTTGCTTATCTGTGGACTTAAAGCCTAACGTTATTACTAGTTCATTCACGGCACAATGTTTCTCCTGGTTTCCACGTCAGCGCTGTTTGATCTAATAGAGATTTACGATTAATAACAGAGACATGTGAACGCTTCTCATTAGATCTCGCAGCGAGGTTATTACTTCAGTGGCGAATTCAAATGCTTTCTTTACTGGATCTCTTAGCGCTGTGTAGTAACAGTGTCGCTTGATCGAGATCGGCTCGCGCTCATAGAGCTCGCGCTGCACAGATCTAGGTTGCTGGTCCGAACTGATAAACGATCCGTGATGCACAATATAATGAGTAGCGCGCAGTTTCGTTCCGCTTTCATTACGTTTTCTATGTGATGTTGCGCAACATTGTGGTGGTCGCGCTCGCGCCAACGCGGATTTTGTCGGCAGGAAAAATGTTCCAAGGAATTGATCTGTTTCGACCTCACTCTGACCGTCACTACGGTCTAATAGGATGATAACCTTCGTTCCGCCTTCTCTCGAGACCTTATGTAAACAAAGTCATGCCCATGACCCCGGAAGCGGAACGTCAGGCACTATAAAAGGCGAGTTAAACTTCCGGCTCGTTCTCTTTACCTTTCTCGCCTATAGAGACCCGGTACAGGTAAGAACCGAAATTTTATTTCACCATTCAATTCATCACCCAAATGGTGCAGGTGCCTTGTGCCCCTGTGAATTGTGGTGTTTTATATTTTGTATGACATGAGGCTAGCTTCTACATACTAGCCATTCTATATTTCAATGCAAGCACTCAATTCATGTTATAGCCTAACCTATGTGCTTATGAATTAAGAATTATTCTATGGTACTATTCAGATATTCTGAGACTAGTTTCTAAACATACTAGCCATTCAATATTTTGGGTTATTTCTGGTTTTTCTTTTCAGAGTATCCATCAATAACCTAGTGAATATATTTCATTACAAAATTTTGGTGAGTATTGTTGCCTTTGGAGCCCTATATCACTGTTCGCAGCTGTTGGGGTTTGATATAGGCCTGCTAATACGTTCGCGTACTAGTGCAGGTCATTTTTGCTTTCAGTGGGCTTGATATATCCTTTACGGCTGTGCGCAGTCAGTGGGATTGTGTGTGGCATGGCCTCTCATTGCTGCCGATATTGCCAATCACCAATGGACCCTCGTGATGGGCATAGAGAATGCCCTTCATGCCTGGGGATGTCTCATTTAAGAGAGGATGTGGATAATCCCTGCAGTGCGGCTTGTGACCTCCCCAGAGGGGAACGACTTCACCGCGCTAATAGAGTACGCAGTTCGGTACCTGAGCGTGGTAGGGAGAGGGAACGCTCATCGGACAGGCATAGTCATAAGCGTTCTCGCAAGCACTCACGCGAGGGCCATGAACCACACCGATCAAGCCATGAGAAGGTGGTGGAAGTGGCTAAACCCCCAACTCCTGCTCCACCAGCAGAGGATACCAACACAGACACTCAACTACAGATCCTGGCTGCTATTCAGAGTTTAGCACGGAGGATGGACAGAGTTGAAGCCCGTCACTCATTTTCACCATCACTACCTCCTGGGCAGGAAGGCGTTCCTCCACCTGCACAGCAGAGTAATCCTGACACGGACACAGAAGATGCTGATGTATTATCCCTTTGTGCTCCCCACTCGCCAGTTGATAATGCGCAGCAGGCAGAAGGAGGGAGCCAAGGAGAGGGACCCCATTCAGATTCTGCCGAAGTGGATGGCGAATCAATAGGGAGGGATGATTTTTCAGCAAATACTCTTATGGCTAGAGTATTTACTGCAGCAAAAATTCTTTGTTTGCAGCCTTCGGCACCGGACCCAGCTCCTGTCGGGGGTGTCTGGGAAGGCATACCTCAGACTAATTCTCCATCTTGCATTCCAGTGGCAGATGATTATACCGCAATGTTGAGAACAACATGGAAGAAACCATCTCAGAAGCCTCAATTTAATGCAGGCTGCAGACGGTTGGCCAATGCCCGTTACCCAAAAGAAACTGGTCTGGGGGACATGCCACCAGTAGAACAGGAAATAGCATCATGGACAACACTGGGACCAGCTTATGCATCTGCTAACCTTCGCTGTCCCAAGAAGGAGTGTGCGAAAACTGATCGTCTGATCTCAAGATCCTTTAATGCCACTGCACGTGCAGCTCGTACAGGTAATGCTTTGGCTATCCTCTTAGCAGCCTTAGGGAAAAAATAGTGCGGATGACCAGGATTCTAGGAACCTTGTTGATTCTGCTCTGGCAGCCCACTCGCAATTGACCCGTGATGTGGGGACGCTATGTCTTCGGCTGTTTTATGTCGTAGACAGATATGGCTGGCACAAACCTCTTTGCCAGAGACCATACGAAGTGAGCTGATGAATTTGCCAGTAATTCCCGGTCACGTTTTTAATTCAAATTCTCAGGAAGTGCTGGATAAGCGGAGCGTTCCATTGCAACAGAGAAGCCATAAACCAGCTCCAGTCTTCAGACCAAGGGCTCGAGAAACACAAAGGCCACAGCAACCGCCTGGTCTAGACACATGAGTGGCAATCTTGTTATTGTTCAAGGGCAGAGCTTTCGTGGCCAAAGACAAAATCCTGCCAATTATCCCCAGAGGAGATTTCAGTCCCGTGGGGGAGCCCAACAGAGAGGTTCACGAAAGGGTACAGGACGTGATGGGGACCTGCATAGGGGTCAGGGGCTGCCGTCGACTTTTCCTCTCAACTTTCAGGGCCATTGGAGAGAGTGATCTCAGACCAGTGGATTATCTCAATAACTCACGTTATCGTAGATGGCGGCCTAACATATCAATACATGCACTCTTGCAAACGATATTATCGCGTATTAAAATAATCATTTCAGAAAGGTAGATAACATAAGGAAATCACTGCTAGTAGGCTATTGTTTAAAAGACGAGTAGTTTTGAGACATTTATATCAAACTGTAATTATACAAATAATGTTGCAGATGTAAATCAGTACACTACTGCAGAGACTTTAACAAAAAGCTTAAAAAGCAACTACATTACTACATTATGTTAAAATGCAAACATTTAAATTAAGCATACACAATTGACAAAACAGTTACCATACCTTTTCTTTGCATTTAAATCTTTTTACAAGAAATATTGCGGTCACAAAGACTTTTTTCCACTCCACAAGAGCAACATCCATTATTGTCCGTTGTTGAGGTAACTTAACTGTGTAATTTTCCTTGCTTTAATTACCCCGAGCTTAAATTAAATAGAAAATGATTGAAAATAGTAGTATTAGCATTTAAGGAGAGATTACTAATTTTCATATCAATTCGTGTTCATTTTGACCACGAGTCCTTTAATTCAGCACGTGCACACAATCTGTGCTGAAACGATCTCAACGCATTTCCGCACCGCATCCCGTGCAGGCCTGTTAACATGGGTACGGAAAAATACATCACCGCTATGCCTCATTTACATGCAAACGGAGTATTGTGAAACAGTGTTAGCCAGAACTGTTGCCCCTACAGAGTATAGTTTGCTGCAGTCGTCGGACGGCTTAAATCCGAACCTAATCCAAATAATGGAATGTTGCACCGTCTTTTCACCAGTCCTCCGTTTCGCTTTCAGACGCAGTTACAAGAGACGAATATGATGATGCTTGCTGCGTTGCAGCTCGTGGCTCTAAATTTTGCGGAAAATTGCGTCAACATGCAATACGCATAGTGCAATAGAATTAAAATCTCTATCGTAGACCAATTTATATCGTTATATCGCATATCGTTTATATCGCCATTACTATTATCGCTACAGTTCGACGGCCCCCCCACCATTTTCAAGTCAAATACTATGTCAAGGACCCACTATTGGAGCCCGATTGAGGGAAGAGTGCAAGCTCTTTTACAAAAAGGAGCAATCACAAAGGTTCCCTGATTTAAAGACGCATATTTCCATGTTCCATTTGTCCAAGCACAGCCTTTCTCCGCTTTGCGTTTCAAGGCCAGCCTTTCAGTTCAGTGCTACCGTTCGCCTGTCTTGGCACCGGAGTTTATCGGTGATCTCAGCCGCCCAGCTCCCCTTCAGCTGCGCGTATCAAATCCTCATATCTGGACATTGTTAATTGTGCCCTCTCAAGAGCAGTGATCAGAACACAGAGAGTATACTCACTTTCATCCGGTTCACTGTGAACGAAGAAGAGCATCTCCAGCCTCAACAGAAGTAAATTCCTGGCTATATTTCAACTCTATAACAATGAAAGCATGTCTCACTCCCAAGAGAATAGACAGCCTGGAGAAGGCTTAGGTCACTTCCAGAAGGGAAGCTTGTGACAGCCCACAGGGTTCAGAAGCTGGTAGGACTGATGGCGGCAGCATCAATGGTGATTCCCTTAGGCCTACTGGGACCCACGGCATACAAGGTGGTCAACTTACCTATCCGAAAAGGACATGGCAACGGGCTGTCTACAGAAGGCACCGCATCCGGGTGTACAACCCGAGCAAGGACTTTTCTCCGCAGGGCACTCCACAGGGAATGCTTGCCACAGAGAAGTAATAACACAGAATATTGGAAATATACCCCGATACATGCGAGACCATGCTCTCAAGGTGTACATCCTCGTGTTGCCTTACCAAGGAGGACGACCCACCTTTGGCCTGGGCATGGTACTGTCCTCACTGCATCAATGAGGAGGACATTTTTAAAGGCCTGGAGATGACCTCCAGTCACAAAGAATGTGGTGGCCCCCTGAGAGGCTTATATTATAAATGCTTTATTTTTCCCCCCTTTCCTCTGATTTCTCAGGTCCTCCAGAGGATCAGGGAGGGTCATTGCACAGTTCTGCTAGTTGCCCCACGCTGGCGGGAAGACCATGGTTCCCGGACCTAGTTCAGCTGGTTCAGGGTCCTCCGTGGCAACTTCCATCACGGGCAGATCTCCTATCCCAAATAGACGGCCAGATTTGGCATCCAAACCCGATGGCACTACGCTTGTGGGTATGGCCTCTGCAGAGTCCGTCCCTCAACAGCTAGATGAAACGGTACGTGAGACACTGAATAACGCCAGAGCTCCATCTACTCGGGCTAATTACTCCATAAAGTGGAGAATTTTTTCAGAGTGGTGTTTAGGCTTGAATGTTGATCCAATAACCTGCTCTGTCCCACTTGTCCTTAGATTCCTGCAGGCTCAACTGGATCAGGGCAAAGCGGCCAGTACAATCAGGGTTTATGCTTCATCTATTTCAGCATCTCATCGGGGAGTGGATGGCCAGCCATTAGGCCGACATCCCTTGGTAGGTCAGTTCCTGAAGGGAGCTGGTCGTTTATGTCCAAATCGCACTTTACGGGTACCCAATTGGGATTTGCCTTTTGTACTGGACTCTCTCACTAAGCCCCCGTACGAGCCTATGGCAGATGCAGATTTTAAAGCTTGGTCTCTCAAGACAGCTTTTCTCTTGGCTATATGCTCTGCTAAAAGGGTAGGAGAATTGTGTGCGCTATCTGTTAGTGAGGATTGTTTACGTTCGAGGCCGGATGGCACAGGTGTGACGCTCTGGCCCAACCCTGCCTTTTTACCAAAAGTACTTAATTCTCAGTTCAGGAATCAAGTTCTGGAGATAGCTCAATTTCAACCCCCCTCACAGGCAGATCAGCAGAATTTGCTCACCCTTTGTCCAGTAAGGGCATTACGCACTTATGTTAATCTTACTCAGACCTTGAGGAAGTCTCATTCTCAGCTTTTTGTTTGCTATGGGAGGGCCAAACTAGGGTGTCCACTTTCTAAGCAACGTTTATCACATTGGTTGGTTGAGGTTATTTCCCAGGCTTATACAGGAGGTGGGTTACCAGTTCCTATGGCAATACGGGCCCACTCAACCAGAAGTGTAGCTACTTCTTGGGCTGCACTAAAAGGAGTTTCAGTGGGTGAGATTTGTGCTGCAGCATCATGGTCTACACCATGTACATTTTCAAAATTTTACAGAGTTGACGTAACTAGCACAGTGCCTGTCAGCACTGCAGTTTTGATGTCGGTAGCCCAGCGAGGTTTTACAGAGTCTGTAGTTCCTCGCGACCCTGTTGACATGAGTCATCCTATTAGACCGTAGTGACGGTCAGAGTGAGGTCGAAACAGATCGTAAGTTATGAATATAACTATGGATCTGTGAGACCGAAGGATGACCGTCACTATCCTTGTCGCTCGGAACACTAGGGCGTTCAAGGTAAGAGAACGAGCCGGAAGTTTAACTCGCCTTTTATAGTGCGTGACGTTCCGCTTCCGGGGTCATGGGCATGACTTTGTTTACATAAGGTCTCGAGAGAAGGCGGAACGAAGGTTATCATCCTATTAGACCGTAGTGACGGTCATCCTTCGGTCTCACAGATCCATAGTTATATTCATAACTTACGTTCGGTTTGTATGCGTACCGAACCGGAAGCCTCGAACCGAAACGGTTCAATACGAATACACGTACCGTTACACCCCTAATATATATATATATATATATATATATATATATATATATATATATATATATATATAATATAATATAGAATATATATATATTATCTCTCTCTCTCAGAGAGAGAGAGAGAGAGAGAGAGAGAGAGAGAGAGAGAGAGAGAGAGAGAGAGAGAGAGAGAGAGAGAGAGAGAGAGAGAGAGAGAGAGAGAGAGAGAGAGAGAGAATTATATTATATATCCAATTGTTTAAATAGAAATTGAAAAAAATATATATAATTCTGGGTAATGAGTGTTTATTTGTAATGAGTTATTTTGTGTTTAGCAGATAACTGAAGAGTTGTGATGGTCTTCTGTGAGCTGGAAACATGATGGAGGAAAACCCTGTGAGTTAAAATCTTTTCATTTTAATGCATTTTATATATGATGATTTGATTGATTTGTTATTGAATTTGTAATAAATGTTAAGTTATGTAACAAGTATGGCACCATATACCAAATTATTTGTTGATAATTGTTTTGCCTTTGTGCAAAATGGAAATACTATTTTAAAGGGACAATGTGTACTTTTTTTAGGTATTTTATTATCTAAAATCAATATTGTTATTCATAAATATTCCTCAATGGTGAACAAATACCTCTGCCAATTATCTGACTTATCCTCGTAAACGAAGAATTTATTATGTTTATATACATGGGACGGGTCGGTCCACGGAGGCTTCCATGTAGTTCCGCCATCTTGTAAAACAACAATAGCAAGCGAGGGACAAAAAGTACTTGGCCAACGCGTTTCCACAAGCGTTTCCGTTCAGAGCCAGCGTGACGTGACTGAAAGCAGCAGAAACGGAGGAGAGCAATGAGAGGCGCTTCACTGCCACCGGCAAGTTTAAAGCTGCATTGCACTGTTATTTTTAATGGCGGACCATACATATGTCGATTCACAGAAGAAGAAATCCCCGTCACCAAAAAAGTCCACAATAGAACGTAAAAGGAAGTTCACCCGAAGGAAAACTCGACAAAGTGCGAATATAAGACATCCTGTCACAGCTCTTTGGTACATAACGGCTACCGTAGATGCAACACGAATTTGAAAAAGCGAGGCGCTGGAGAGCACAATCCGTTTGAATGCAAAAAACAATTTCACTGCTAGATGGGAGAAATTCCTACACAATGTCCCTTTAAATACTATATATAAAATTAAAAAAAGTCTACAGATGAGAATATAACTATTACATGTTAAAGTAAAACACATCTTAGTTTACCCAAAAATTAAAACGATTACAACAGCCAAACACAATCAGAGTTATATTACAAAATATCCTGCTCTTCCATGCTTTATAATGGGAGTGAATGGTACATTAGATGTTGAGGCCCAGAAAAGCACATCCATAATTATAAAAGTAATCCATACGGCTCCAATAAAGTGTGTGTACTGTAATGATACGTGACATTGTTTACAAGCTGTTTTATTTCCGCGGATGAAACACTGATTGAGTGATTACACCAGATACTTTCAGTAAGTTGTTCTAAATCTTTCAACATGTTCATTCATGTTTATTCTGTAAATGATAGTGAAGTAGAAGAGATGATAATAGCGTTATCTCACGCTTGATTCACTGATCTCAGTGTTTAATCTCTTATCAAAAATGTTAAATTATTTACTGGCTTAATTTTGACTTTATCCAACAACACTTATTTATAATGATGGATTTTTAAACACGTCATGCACAAAAAAAAATCAAACAGCATCCTTTAGAGTCACACACAAACATCAAAAATCAGCATATCAATCTCAACAATGTTGTCAATAAAAATAAAAAGATAAACTCTGACCATCACATTACAGGCTACAGAAAAGTCACAGCAAAAATACGAGCAGATAAAATACTGTAGAGAATTTAGCAAAAAGTTTGTTTTACAATTGCTAACTGAGTGTAAAGTGTATAATGTGCTTGTAGTTTTGCAGACTTGGTCTGAAGATTCGGTACAGGAGTGAATGGTTTCACTGAGTGAGCCTCAAACAACACTTTTAGTGTGCAAGAAAAAAAACCCCTAATGTTTCATGCTCAGAAATTCAATAAGTTACCACAGAATTAAGATTCATAATGACTATTTAGTTTTATTATATGCTGAACACTAAAGGGGCTCATTCAACAGTATTAGTATATTTTATAGATAGTTTATTAAGAAAACAAAGAAAACGTGCAGTGTTGGGGGTACGCCAGGACAGGTTTGAGAACCACTGCTTTAGAGCATAGGCGTAGCCACGGTATTTTTACACCTTAAAATAGTTGCAGAATTATTTTTTTAAAGTCTTAAATGTGCATTGCGCAACATTTCATGTTAAAAATACCCGTTTTTTAACCCATACATGCGTAAACAATTGCCTGATGGGCTGAATGAGCCCTTCTCTGATCACTGAGATTGCCTCTATAGTCCTGTACAGTAAAATAAATAAGAGGGATTCGGGCTCGAATCTGAGACTGGGCGTGACGTCATGCGCGTTCACGCTCACCAGGCGATGTCTCGGAGGTTTGTTATTATGAGCCGCCATTCTCCTATCAGCGAAGTCAACTCGAGCGACAAAACTTTAGTCAACTTTAAACTACTTCAAAAGTAGAAGATGGATTCAAAGAGACCGGCTTGTAGTTCATTCCAAACCCCAACGCAAACTCCACGTAAGACAAAGAAAAGAAAACTTTTGTCTAGTTATTGACCAAAAGGGCCAAATTGGAGTCAGGCGTCTAGGGCTGGGTACCGAGTTCGGTACTTTTTAGGTACCGACCGAATTGCCTCGGTACTACCGAGTATCGAAACATGTCTTGTTTTTCGGTACCAAATTTCGGTACCTAAGTGGTTAATCTCTTCAACGTCAGTGAAACAATAAACATGCAGCATGATTGGCTGTGGCGGAAAACACTAGTTTACGCGGCTGCCCAGAGACGTAGCTCGTCGCACGTGAGGCTGTAGTGTGTGTGTGCTTCACAGTCTATGGTGTGTGCGTGTAAGCGTCCCAACCCAGATAGAAAATATGTGGAAATGATCCAAAGTGTACCTATGTGCCAGACTCGATGCCAGAAGCACGCGATGCAATATTTTCGACAAGATATTTGCCGCCGGTAACACGGTAAATCTGATAAGCGCGCAGACAAAGTTTATCCATTTTCGACTGCAAGAACTGGAGCGCGTCACAAATGAAACCGAAACTCAACATATAGGATACTTGCCTCATAGAGATGAGAAATAGGCCTGTAGACGGTCAAAATATGTCTACTTTTAAACAAAACAATTAGAAATAAATAGTTGTTTCTATATCCATATAGGCGCGCGCATTCACTACTGCAGGAATGACGACGAGTCAGCATCGCCATAATCATAGGCTATTTGCTGCCAGCACACTTATTAAACACTTGTTCATTAATAAACAATTAAAATATATCCTTGCTGTTGTTTCCCGACACATCCATAATCATTAGGCTACTGTTGCCAGTGCTTTGCGGCAAGCTTCATGTGTGCTGAGCGCGAGGCATAAATCCCGCCCCCCAGTAGCCTATATTTAATTTAATTCACATTTATTTGTATAGCATTTTTCACAATACATATCGTTTCAAAGCTGCTTTGCAGAAATTGCATGTTTCTAAATTACAATTTAGAAAGATCTGTTATCAGAGGTGACAGTGAAATGCATTTCAATTAATTTTCATTCAGTTTCATTGTTAAACAATGCATTAAGATAAGGCAGAAACAATGAGCTCATTGAAGTAAAGAATACATGTTGTTAAATGATTATGAAACAGAAAAATTTAGCATTGGTGCTTTTTTACATACTCAAAATATGAGTGTGAAAAGTCAACAAACTGAAAAATAAAATGAAAATTTAGGTAATATTATATATAAAACTGGTTACATAAAATTGGTATCAAAAAAGGTATCGTTCAGGAACCGGTATCGAAGTCAAGGTATCGGTATCGGTATCGGTATCGAACATTTTGTTACGATACCCAGCCCTACAGGCGTCGGAATAAGACGAGACGAGAGTCAGCATCGGGAAGGCTTTCAACAAATGGATAGATCTCCGGTCTGCTCTAGGGCTCAAACGGGATCCTCAGTTGGCTGTTTTCTTGATAAAACGGTAAGATATACCCCAGTCTCTAATGTCTGATGCGGCAAATCTATGACAACAAATGACGATGCGTAAAATGTGTAATGCTTTAGCCTAAGCTAGATAAATGTACAATCAGAATTGATTTGACTAACGTTACCATTGTCAGTGAACAGGTTCATAAACTAGGAATTGTCTTCGGAAGAATAGTACAACATGAAACATAAAACATGTCCCATAAAAGATATAACTATGTTTTTGTGTATGGCCTACCGGTAACGTTAGCCTTGTGTCCTTTGCCTGCGCTCTGCTCTTCTTCTTCCATCATATTACTTTAGACTTTCCACCATAGTCTTTAAACGCCGCCGTTCGTACTCCGTTATTAAGGTCCCGGTAGGCAGAACAGGAACATTGCGATAGCCTCCTCCATGCTGGGTTGTTGTTGTTGTATGTGGCGCCGGCGCCGCCGTGCTCGCGTCACTCACTTACCACTCGGTTCTGGCCACTGGCCAGTGCGACCGCAAACAGCAAAACCGAGTTTGGGGGAGAGTCGTTCTTAGAACTGTTTAGAAGTGGACAGTTCCTATAACTAATTTCCTATAACTACTTGTTATGAAAGCGGATATAGTGCCATTTGATTGTTTATTACCTTGAGACATTTGAGTGTACTTTGTTGACCAACTGTGTATGGTATGATTATTATTTTGAGCTTTTACAAAGTAATAACTTATATTGTTCATGAACGTGTTTCCATAATAATACAATCATAAGTGGATACAGTAAACACATAAAACAGTTCAACATGGAGATAGATGGAAACAAAAACTTAAGTTTTCTTCTACCCCCGTTTTCCCCTCACACATAAGTGTGTAATTTACTCAAATGCCTTTCCTTTCATATATGTGAAATGACTTGCAGATTTATAACTTTATAACCTCTGAAGACATTATGACTGTAAACAAAAGATTTGTGCGGCTGATGCTCCTTTGGTTATGAACAGCTCGTGCTCGTGCAAGCGTGCGTGTGCGTGTGCTCCATGAGTGTGCACACCTCTGGTTGCAGTTTCGCTTGTCGCCAGAGGGGCGTAGTTCTGCAAAAACTCAGAGACCTGCGTTATGCACCTTTAATAAAAATGTTATTTTTTTTAAACTTGGACTATTGTTGTTTACTTTCAATATTTGTACATTTAAAATGTATTTACATTTTTTAATTATTATCGTTAAAAAAATATCTGCTGACATTCGGACTGCCAACCAATCCGCAAACAGCCGCTGACTGACGGTAACAAGGTTGTGCTGTTGAGGCTCTCACAGCCTCACGAGGAGAAATGGAAACAAATGAACGCAGATCACACAAAGAAACTTAATGAACATACAGCGGTTAAAAAATTAATGTGGAGTTTTTATATGTATAACATACAGTATATAACTTACAATATCCCAAATAACAAAAACTATTTGTAAATCGTGAGAAAATTGCGATTTTATCAAAGGAAACGGGGCGTGTGAGCAGCAGTGAGGAGTCGCCAGTCAATGATGTCATATCCGCGTTACCCCCGGTTACCGCCAGGTTTGACCTCGTACTGCAATAGTAACCATGGCGACAGACGTTGACAACTGGCTTATGCCCGTTATGCCTAGCAGGACGCTCACGCTGTTGTTGTTTTGTTCAAACATTATGGACCATGGCAAGCAGACTTTGAGACAAAAAGAGACTAAAACGAAGATCAACATGTTTCGAGATGCCGAGAGCTCCACGTCCGCGACTAACTTCCACTCGACAGAGACGCGCGTGTTGCATGTACTTTATTAGACAGGAGAGCAAATGTACATAAAACTAATGTTGATCTAGCTTACTTAGTCTCATACAGCCAACATACAACCCAACTAACAACATTCAACACACTCAAATGCGTTTAGTGTGATAGTGTAACTGTTAGAGCGAGTGAAACAGCGCTGCGTTACCTCAAGTTTAACTCGTCTAATAAACTGACCTGTGTGAGTATTAATTCACCACTTGTGTGTAGTTGGGTAGAATGAAATGACCTTATTCCTTTATATCCGCGGGACTGGCGTTGCGTGTGGCGCTGGTGTATGTCTAGCAATCGCTCCTGCTTCACCACAGTCATGTTAAAAACATCAGTGTATTCACTCATCCATAAAAGATCCATCAGCTTGACGACAAGATCCATAATTACGCTTAATGCAGAATATACATCATCAATATACACCATGGGTCACCAATCTCGGTCCTGGAGGGCCGGTGTCCTGCAGAGTTTAGCTCCAACCAGGTCCAACACACCTGCCTGACAGTTTCTATTATGCCTAGTGAGACCTTGAGTAGCTGGTTCAGGTGTATTTAATTGGGGTTGGAGCTAAACTCTGCAGGACACCGGCCCTCCAGGACCGAGATTGGTGACCCATGATATACACCTTTGCTATTGTAAGAGGTTAGCGACCCCTGGTGGCGAAACATCCTGCATATTGTACCTTTAAGCAACATCACATGACCATGAGTGCTGAAAACCATCACGATTGAAAAAGTGACTTTCATATGACAGTTCAATAAACAAGTTATTAATTTCAATTCGCTTACATTTTAGATAAAATATTGAATGTTTTTTTTTTCTATTTGAGCAGCGAAAATACTTCCAAACAGAAATCACAGCAGAACCACAGCACATCTCACCGGAACACATAACCACATTACTGAATGATTCAGCGCTTTGAACGAATCCATCAAAGATTTAATGATAGTCTTAATACTTTATTAAGAGGACATATATTTTTTTTTTTTCTAAAGGTGTCACCTACGCTGACAAATTGTCTTAAGTGTTCCCCAAACAGCGGTTTCTTTCGCTTGAGACAACACCCCGGCCATCTCCTCCCTCCCAGCGGAAATCAGGGGGGAGAAGCGCAAAAACAGATGCTCCTTTGTCTGTTTCCCGCCGAGCGCAACACGCGTTCACACCCACGTCCCCGCACACACGCACATACATATGAACTCTGATTTCCTATCTGTAAATCGTTACTAAAATATATTTGCTGTTTTAAATACATGTAAAAGAACTGTGAGTGTGCAAACTTGTATTACGAATGTTTTCAGGAATGTACGATCCTTATGAGTGCCTGAATGTGTGCCTCCAGATGTAACTCTGTAATAGTACGTCTGTGATGTGAAATGTTTGATATTGTTGTAATCCTACAAATCTGATCCATCTATTAAGCTGTATATCCATATCGTGAAATGTATAACTACATGCATATGCTATTACCAAAGTAAGCTTAATTTTCTACTTGGTCATAAATTCATATTACCGCTGATCTCCACCCCAATAAGGGGGCGTACGCGCTCCTCGATATGGGATGCTATCATTGGCCGGCGCGCCTTACCCAGGCGTGCCCAGCTCATCTTTAAATTCTCCAACACAGAGACAATCGCTCTCTGTCCGTGTGTATCCTGTTCCTGTGTATTCTTTGTAATCGTCGTATTTTATTTTAATGTTCCTGTTTTTACTTTAACTTCGTTTCATTTTGCGCATAGCTAGTCTGTTCTTAGTGTTCTCGTCTCCCGACTGAGACCTCCACGTGCGTTTCGTAAGTCTTCCAGCACTCCGGTGAAAAGACTCTCTTCACGCATACAGAACTAAGCCAGAGCGTTTGAATCTCCCGCGAACCAACCACGCTGGGACCCAAAGAAACCCGACCTCCATCTCCGGGACGCCACACGTGCTTCCGCACACCAAACGTACAGGTCTGAATGCAAAAATTTGTTCAATACAAAATTTAGACGTTGTAAAGTATATCTCCTGTGGCTGTCTCTAAAGGGTTTACTCTAAACTGTGCTAGCAATTGTATTTTCCTTGTGTTTTCTTTTCTTATTGTTTTATTTCATTTTGTTTAATCTATATCCTGTTACATGTAGTCTAGTTCACTCATTAAACCTCATTTTATGCTTTATTGACTCTGTGATTGTTGCTCGTATAACAAAGCCTCTTTAATATAAAAGATCCTAGCTACAATCTGATAATCGTTTAAGTGCACAAAACATTGTCAGTTAATTTAAGGTAAAATAGACCATAAGTCATTTGCATCCTCCAGCCTAAATACACGGCGGACGTGTGAATGAGCGAGGAGGGGTCAAATGCTTTGGTATTGTTGAAGATCAGCCATTCCTCTGTGTAGGATGTATATTAATAATTAACCATAATTCGTTGTGTTTAATTGTTATATACTTACCCTGAACAGACGGGTACGCTGTACACCCCTTTGTGGGGAATTTATTAACGTAAGGACCCGGTTCAAACTGTATTCAATAATTTGTTGATCATAGATTAATAGTTATTGAATATCTATCCCCAAACTTAAAATTGATAAAGAGCTTATGGGCCGGAAACCCTACAGAATTTTGGTGGAGAATGCGGGCAATAGTTTAAGCTTTGTTGTGTGAGCAATTAATGCAGTGGCAATATTGTGTTTTTTGCTGTGTTTTATTAAGAAACGCGAGCGCGCCGCGCGCCGCGCATGTTGCAAGCTGAAAGCCAAGTTTCAGCTGAGCACATTACAAACTGCTAAATTCACCTAAGCGTGTAATCGTTGTAATTGCTAAAATGAATTACAGTTCGTAATACTGATATTCACGGTTAAAGTATTGAATGTAAACTGTAGTTCGCAACAAAAGAGATATTACCTCTGTAAAGACGTTTACATGTTAAGATATTTTCTTTGATCAGCCTGTTTTCAAAACGAGAATCTTTTGAGCAGTGCGATAGAGGAATTGAATGCAGCGATGCTCCTGTTTTCAACCTATAAGGCCTGATATATATAATCGTTAGATTAACGAAAACTCCTGGTTTCAACTTTGGCTGAGCTAACCAAACGTTAAACCAAAACATTTTAAATCATTAAAGTGCTAAATGATAAATGTATTGAGAGTTAAAACCACAGACGTCAATTCCTGTTGGTATTGTTATGTAAGTGCAGTGAATTAAATCTGCTTTACTAAACCCGTGGAACATAGCACTGTAAATCCGCCTGAATCTAAATTATTTGCAGTATATAGGATTCTGCGCGTGCCCTGAAAAGGTACAATTGAAGCGTGTGGTTGTGATTCTGTTGCTGAACACTAGAGCGCAGCCGTGCGCCTCAGTCTCAAATCACCGCCACACCCTCTTCTTCGACGTGAGCATAATAGCGCCACCGTATGGACGCTCTCAGATAAGGTCACACTCTCCTGAATTTTTCCTTTCTAAGTCAGTTGTAGTTCCTCACAGGAAGTGACTCACGGGGAACGCCCCCTTGTGGCCTTCAACGCTGAGTCAGCTCTTTGTAATTCTCGATTTCTGTTTGAGATTCCAGCCTATTTCCAGTTGGGTTGTTCTAAGGCTGTCACTGATTACCTTACAGCAGTCGTGATTAGCATTAGAAGTAATCCATCCGTTAATTTTCATAGCCTCATTCAGATTGGTCTAAAGAAAAACTTTGAAGGTAAAACTGAATTAAATTCTCACTTCACTTTATGAATTAGGTTACGAATAATTCTACTTGATTTCGTTTTCTGTCCGGATAAGGTTATTGATTGTCCCTCAGATAAATCAATAAATCTTATTAAATTCTTTACCTTTTTCCTTCTCGATAAATTAATGAGTTTGATAATTTGTTTTAATAAATTGATAACTCTTATTAATCGTCTTTCCAAAAAAATTAATTAATAATTTTTTTTTTATTAATTTTTTTTATTTAATTTAAAAAAAAAAAAAAAAAAAATTATTAATTTTTCTCTTCCAAAAAAAAAAAATATATATAATTTTTTTTTTATTAATTTTTTTTTTCTCTCTCTTTCTCGCACTCAACCCTGCCGTCTCTTAAGTGATATTTCTATCACGACGGTACCCACACTATCTTAGGTGTTATTCAACATCACCGTCTATGCTTATTTGAATTGAATTCAAACCAGTTGACTTACAATTCCAATTAAGTTGTTTCCCTAGCCGGCTAACCACTGGAAAGTACCCCCTCTTGTGGCCCAAAACCGCCACTACAGCCTACTTACTCCTGTGTTTATCCTGCCTTACTCACTGACCCTTCTCCGTAGGTTATTCTGACAACTAACAGTGTCACAATTCCCTCTCTGCTTCTCTCTCTCCCATTAGGTAACAAGGTTTTGTATTTTCTACACATACAGATACTCAATTTTGTTTTAGACAAAGTAAGCTTTGAAGTAATTCTAGAGTCACCTTTCTCTATCACATTTGTTATCTACAGGTAGATTTCTCTTGCGCTGGTGTGATCTGACCGTCATATCTGGTTGGTGTCCAGTGGGCGGGGTCGTCTGACCGGCGTAACCAACGCTTGCTGTGGGTGAGTCGCGGACCTCCCTGTCTCTCCATTGGTGCGGCACGCAATAAGACATCAGCAATTTGGCGCTCCCAAAAAGGGGAGGCTCACCACGCGATAAGACACAAGGCAATTTCGGACCTAGTACACAAACCGGGGCCTAATAGGGGGCCACTCGAAAGAGGGTTCTGGGGAAAAGTCCCCTTTGCAGTGTCGTAAGCAGGTGACCTCCCGGGCGTGCCAGTTGTGTTAAAGTCTATGTTGTTTGGGAGGGCGCACGGTGGTTGACGCACAGGAGAGGCCGTGGACATCTCGGTTAAGTGCTTGGAGCGACGGAAAGATTGTCCTCGACGCTGGCTCCCGCTAGTGTGATTTCAGGTCACCCCAGACAAGCTAAATTAAGGTAAAGCAAAGACATCCACTTAGTATAAACCACAAGAATATTAGATATTCTCCCGTGACATTTAAGAGTGTCCACCCTTTTTCTCAGAAAACCACACATAGTCGGCTCAAGCCCTCTTAGTCCCCGTAACCATTTCTGTACTATCGTTTACTCTGTCTTAACAGATCCATTAATTCCTATTGTCTAAATCTCACTTTAAGTTTTTCTTGCTATTCTTCTGTTACTTCTCTCTGTTCTGTGTGAACTGTGCCTTCCAGGTCACCAGAGACAGAGCCTACAGAGACACCCCAGGAGAGCTAAATAACAGACTGACAGCCGAGCCGTTAGCACCAACCGTGACCTACTAGGCTCCGGTCCTGTCAAAATCTTGATTTAGGCCCTGCGCTGACCTAAACAATTTGTCCCTACCTAACTGTCTGCATCAGTTAGTCAAAGTACCGTAAACGGCATCGCCGTATTAAGGGTATAAGCGCATAAATTGTAGAACAACTTTGCATTTGGTCTGTTTGTGTTTGTGTTTGTGTGTGTTGTGCTCCTCTCGCCTGCAGTAAGCCAGCATGTCCCGGTCTCCCAGCCCCGCAGCCCACTGGGACAGCCTTGAGACATGGCTGAAGGCCATGACAGCCACCGTCCTGCCCGAGGATACCGGCGACTCCGAGCCCCGGAACCAGGCGCAGCTGGACACCGACCTGGACCTGCTGATGAGGCACGACCCAACACAAAGCTACAGCCACAAAGAATGGGCCCGAATCGTGGGAAACCTGGCCCACACACTCGTCGCACAAGCCCGCCTTCACGAGAGACACGCCATCGACCTGGAACAGGAGACGGCAACTCTACGTCTCCAAGCGGAGGAGGCCCGGCGCGACCAAGCAAAGACCCAAAGTCGGCTAGACCAGCTACTACTCGAGAACGAGGAGCAGGACGAGGAGGAAACGGACCCAGAGTCACGGAAGGAAGTAGAAGAACTTCAAACTGCTCTGGAAAACCTTCGTCTAGACACCGACCAAAAGGAACTGAAAGAGAGAAAAGCCAGAGAGACACTCACCGAAAAACTGCAACAAGGTGAAGCTCTCCTTGAGAGAGCAAACAATGAACTAAAAGAAAGAGACGCCAAAGCCAAAGCCTGTGAGAAACACTTAAAGGCGGCCAGAGCTGAAATTAATGAACTTATCCAGCAAAAAGAACTTTATAAAGATGAGCTCGACGCTGTCCACCGTGAGTTAAAACACTCTTATAAACTTCAGAGTGACCGGGAAAGGGAGACACACACTACCAAGTTCTCCCTGACCGGTCAGTCTGCACACTTCAGCCAAGAACACAGAACGGTGAAAGGAGACGGACATCCACCGTCCCAGACATCAATGGACAGCCTACAAGAGCCCTCGCCCTCAGGAAGAGGAGGGGCGCCACAGCCAACCCTTGCCACTTACCACGGCATGGACTTTAAAGAACTGGACAAGCTTGCCAGGAACATTCCGACCTTCACCCCAGACCCTGCCGGAGGCCACGATGTGCATGCCTACTTAAAAGACATTGATTTCCACCTATACGCTGTTCCCCATGTCACCCCGTGGGACCGGTTATACCTGCTTCGGATTACGTCTAGTCGGGATGTACGCAGTTTTCTGGATCGCCAACCAGACACAGTCAAGTCGGATTATCAACAACTGCGACAGGCGTTCATCAGGGAATTCTCTGATCCAGACACCGATCAAGGACTCATCACCGCGATGAGCCTCAAGCAGGCACGCTTGGAAACGTCGCAGGCCTTTTACACTCGCCTCCGACAAGCATACTTTGGGGCACGGAATTATCCCGGGATGGAGGAAGACTTTAACTTCAGAACTTTGTTTCTCCGCAACCTGCATCCCACTGTGAGCCATCACTTAGGGGTCCTGGCCTGTCCTCGCACAATGTCTACCCAGCAACTGAGGGATCTCGCCCACAAAGCGTTCATCAAGCAGAAAATTGCTTCTGAAAAGACTGTAAAAACTCCCTCTATCTGCCCTATCACTGATCAGCACTCAGAGCTGTCACTACAGGGCACCCCACAACACCACACTAACAGACTTTCTAGTAACGAGCCAAGACCGTTTCAAGCCAGCAGGGGGCAACGCAATCGCGATGGTGCTCGTCCTAAGCATCAGAGCGGGCGCTCTGACAGATCATACGGCAGCCCACGGCCACCCCACAACCAAAAGGGGGAAACCACATCAGAGACAGCAGAGATCCTAAAGGTGCTGAAAGAGATTCTGCACGAGAAACTTCACAAGGGAGACTGGAGGGACGAGCCAGGCATCCTCTGTCTAAGCGTAAGTGCTGAACCAAGCACCACGAACACTGTTTTCCTGACACAGACCACAGAACCAGCTGTCGCAACACCAAGTGACAACGACACCCACTCACTGCTGTCAACAACCACACAAGCCCCCACATTAAAACTCCTAGGGAACCTGGTCGAAAAAGGACTAGCACGCAAACCTTATCTCTCTATCACATTGGAAAATGTGGTGAGGCTCGAAGCTCTGGTTGACACCGGATCGGATCTCACTTTGATATCAGCCGAACTTTTTGAAAGACTCAGATTTGCAGCTAACAAGCAGAACAGAACTTTAAAATCTCAGAATTGTGAGCTGAACGTGCAGTCGTACAGCCAGAACGACATCCGGCTTGAACAGGTAGCTCCCATCCACCTGACACTTGGTCCTTTCAGTCTTACCCACCCAGTGTACATCTCACAAATGGACACTTACCCCTTCCTGATTGGCAAAGATCTGCTAGAGCGCTTTGAGCCTTTACTAGACTTCAAACACCTGATGATCTGGGCCCAAGTTCAAGAACCCCTCCCCCTCCAGTCACACAGGCCATCAATGCCAGACTGGCAGGTCACAGAGGTCACGAGAACTACAGCAAAGCCAAACTCAGCACCAGGTCAAGTTTCAACTGTGCTACCCGGCACCTTTCAGCTACCTAAAGACTGTGACACCTGCCCAAAGGTCATGACTGACCTGCAGCTATATGAAGCGACCGCACACTGCTTGACACCTTTACGGACTAAACTGCCTACCTCACAGCCGCTTCCGCGGGCTCCGCCATTTACAATGCCCAGCATAGCAGACAAGCGGGCTTCGGACACAATAAAGACTTTGTTTAACCGCCTCTCTGACCCCTCCAACCACCCTCGCACGCCGTCTACACTAACTAACAACCTGTTACTCGGACCACGGCATGACACCAAGCACATGCTGCGTGCACAGCACAACAGTCCTTACTGTGCACCATCGGACACCACAACGCAAAGGATTGTGTTGCCATGGCGCAAAGGGGGGATGAGGCCAATGTACATCCGCGACGCATCATGCGCTGCAAACCACAGCACCAGAGTCACTGACAAGACACTGAAACAAGCGACATGCCAACAGCAAGATGTGGCGAAAGATGGGCCAAGGCGACCTAAACCCAGTCGCCGCCCACAAAGTAAAAAGACTGCCCTGTCCAACCAAGGACAACTCTCGCTGACACCCTGCCTCTCTCTCTCTCTCTCCCTCTCTCTCTCTCTCCACATCTCCCCTTTCAACTCTAATAGGATGCTGCTATGGTTTGCAATCTTCTGCCTTCAGTCGACCAGAGGACAACCGCCACCTGACGTCATCACACCCGGCCCGTCGACAGGCATCGTGCTGAGAGAACAACCGGGCCTCCTGATCACCAACTGTCGGACCCACACCCAGAAGGTGTACGTTCGACTCGACCCCCGCAACGTGTACAGAGCACATTACCCCAGCGCAGTAGCCCAGTACAGCTGGGCCGGAGCCCGGTGGACAGAGGATGCCATCGCCCACGCCGAGGCCGACGTCAGACACATGCTAAACCAACTTGAAAAGATGACCGTCACCCAAGCGGAATTAGGCGGACACAACCGCCGCCCCAAACGGTTCCTTGGAGCCCTCCTGGGAGCCGCAGCTGCAGTGGGAACTCTGTTCAACATTGGTATGTCAAGCGTCAACGCTGTTAACCTAGCCACCGTGAGACGACATGTGGCTGAAATCCAGACAGAGATTCCCCAGTTAAAAGAGCAGCTCACCGTGCAGAGTGCTTCTCTGCAGACCATCGGAAGGACCTTAAAGGGAACTGTGGTCATTCTCAACACCCACAGCGTCATGCTGAACCAGACTGTGAATTCCATGAAACAGCTGTTCACTGTTTTCCAAAATGACTTTGCCCAAACTCAGCTGGTCACCGCCCTGATGACGGACATGTTAAGGGAGGTGAGCTCATCTATTGACAGCTTAGCCATGGGTAGGATCCCACCCTACCTCATACCTCTGATCCTTGTCCAGAACGTGCTGGCTTCCGCCATCACCACGCCAGCTGATCCGCTCCAAGTACACCTGGCCTACTCTCTGGGCAGCGCCATCCCACTCTATGTCGACCCAGAGCAGAGAGAAATGGGATTCCTCCTGAACTTACCCATCATCGAGTCAAGCCGAATCTACAGACTCAAAGACATTGTCAACGTCGGGTTTTGGAAAGGTAACACGCACATCAAGATCCGCACTCCAGAAGTGGTAGCCTACCACGACAGCGATCCTCAGCTGTACCTGGCTCCAAACCTGCACATGTGCACCTTGACGAAAGACATTCATTATCTGTGCCCTAGCAAACCATTCCTTAGAGACAACACTGATGGAATTTGCGGACTGCAAACCATGTCCAGCGACAACCGCTGCCCTGCCGAAGCTAAGCCTCGCATACAAGTGGAAGAAACCCGAGCAGAGATCATCGGTGACCGGTGGCTTGTCAACACTCCGGTACTCACTGCCACTCTCACCTATGACCAACATGACACCGCTACCCGTGTCAGCCTACTCAACCAGAGCATGTGGATTCAAGTACCTAAAGGTGCCATCCTCCACGTAGACGATCTGGCATTGTATCATCTTCCGAGCCACGAGTACGAAACAGAATTGGAAATTCCCTCCTTCTTCAAAGACCACAATTTCACCCTGAGTCCAGAGCTGGAACTGGAAATTGAGACAGGGGGGTCACAGCTAATTGACATTGCTCCTCTTGACTCCGCCCTACAAGCTTTGTCTCGACAGCCCACTTTGACTGCTTCACCTGTTGCCCGAGCCTGGACCGCAGCTGACACTGCGCTCTGCCTCTCTATGGTAGTCAGTCACATCCTAACATTGGGCTTGGCTTTCCTCCTGTACAGGAGACTCAACGAGACACGAGCATCTACCGTCAGGCTCTCCAAAGCCGTGTCCGGAGGCTTCCGACGAAACCCCCGAAAGGAGGATAACACGCAAGAAGCCGCCGGTAACCTCATTGAGCTAAGCCCTCAGCCCTGATAATCACCTGTTACCCGAATTCATGATTCACCTTCCATCCTCCCATGCAATGATTGTCGGCAGACGATCTCTCCGCTGGGACATCATCTCCCGAAAGGGGGGAAACTGTAGAGACTCGGAAACTTTCATTAATTCTCTTTTATTGAGTCACGAACTCGCAACCAATTTAAATCCAGAACAAAGGGACCTAACTTTAACAGACATTCCTAAAAGGCCATGTGGTCAGCCCTCGGAACCTCTATCTCCCGAACTGGCGTCTTCAAGTCTAGAGAGTACACCCTAAAGGTGTCACCTACGCTGACAAATTGTCTTAAGTGTTCCCCAAACAGCGGTTTCTTTCGCTTGAGACAACACCCAGGCCATCTTCTCCCTCCCAGTGGAAATCAGGGGGAGAAGCGCAAAAACAGATGCTCCTTTGTCTGTTTCCCGCCGAGCGCAACACGCGTTCACACCCACGTCCCCGCACACACGCACATACATATGAACTCTGATTTCCTATCTGTAAATCGTTACTAAAATATATTTGCTGTTTTAAATACATGTAAAAGAACTGTGAGTGTGCAAACTTGTATTACGAATGTTTTCAGGAATGTACGATCCTTATGAGTGCCTGAATGTGTGCCTCCAGATGTAACTCTGTAATAGTACGTCTGTGATGTGAAATGTTTGATATCGTTGTAATCCTACAAATCTGATCCATCTATTAAGCTGTATATCCATATCGTGAAATGTATAACTACATGCATATGCTATTACCAAAGTAAGCTTAATTTTCTACTTGGTCATAAATTCATATTACCGCTGATCTCCACCCCAATCAGGGGGCGTACGCGCTCCTCGATATGGGATGCTATCATTGGCCGGCGCGCCTTACCCAGGCGTGCCCAGCTCATCTTTAAATTCTCCAACACAGAGACAATCGCTCTCTGTCCGTGTGTATCCTGTTCCTGTGTATTCTTTGTAATCTTCGTATTTTATTTTAATGTTCCTGTTTTTACTTTAACTTCGTTTCATTTTGCGCATAGCTAGTCTGTTCTTAGTGTTCTCGTCTCCCGACTGAGACCTCCACGTGCGTTTCGTAAGTCTTCCAGCACTCCGGTGAAAAGACTCTCTTCACGCATACAGAACTAAGCCAGAGCGTTTGAATCTCCCGCGAACCAACCACGCTGGGACCCAAAGAAACCCGACCTCCATCTCCGGCACGCCACACGTGCTTCCGCACACCAAACGTACAGGTCTGAATGCAAAAATTTGTTCAATACAAAATTTAGACGTTGTAAAGTATATCTCCTGTGGCTGTCTCTAAAGGGTTTACTCTAAACTGTGCTAGCAATTGTATTTTCCTTGTGTTTTCTTTTCTTATTGTTTTATTTCATTTTGTTTAATCTATATCCTGTTACATGTAGTCTAGTTCACTCATTAAACCTCATTTTATGCTTTATTGACTCTGTGATTGTTGCTCGTATAACAAAGCCTCTTTAATATAAAAGATCCTAGCTACAATCTGATAATCGTTTAAGTGCACAAAACATTGTCAGTTAATTTAAGGTAAAATAGACCATAAGTCATTTGCATCCTCCAGCCTAAATACACGGCGGACGTGTGAATGAGCGAGGAGGGGTCAAATGCTTTGGTATTGTTGAAGATCAGCCATTCCTCTGTGTAGGATGTATATTAATAATTAACCATAATTCGTTGTGTTTAATTGTTATATACTTACCCTGAACAGACGGGTACGCTGTACACCCCTTTGTGGGGAATTTATTAACGTAAGGACCCGGTTCAAACTGTATTCAATAATTTGTTGATCATAGATTAATAGTTATTGAATATCTATCCCCAAACTTAAAATTGATAAAGAGCTTATGGGCCGGAAACCCTACAGAATATATATATATATATATATATATATTTTTTTTTTGTTCTGTGTAAAAATGTGTTTGTACTAAATTTATTCGAAAACAATCATGTTTAAAGGGAAATTAATATAAAATTTAGTCCTGTGTATGTGTATATAAATATCGATTGATACATAAAATTCAAGTGCTAAAATTCTTTGACACGTCACGATTCTCTCTTCTGAGCTTAATTTTTTTTCTTCAAAATGATTTATGATTTGATTTATGATTTGTACACATATTTAAAGTTCATAGAGTCATCAAAGTACATTTTGAGAACAAACCTACCTTAACAACCCTGGTAATTACAGTAGGTCTGGGTATCGTTAACATTTTTTCGATATCGATACCTTGACTGATACCGGTTCCAGAACAATACTTATTTTCTATACCAATTTTCTGAAATCTGATACCAAAAATATGAAATTACATTACATATTACCTTCAAATATCTTGTTGGTTTGTCAGCCCAATGGTGACCCACAAAACTCCAGTGTATTTTCCATGGTAAATAATATATATATATATATATATATATATATATATATATATATAATATATATATATATATATATATATATATATATATATATATATATATATATATATATATATATATATATATAAGGAAAATACATATATAATGCGTAGGAATAAGGTCGATACAGTGGATCCCCCCCATGCTAAAAACAGCTTCTGCTGCGAGACAAGGGTGTATTTAGGCTAGATACAGCCTAGATATTCCCCATTTAGCATGTTATTTTTTGTGCTTAATTTTTAATTAGTCAGATGTTATATAATTGTATATGTTTATCCTTATTATTATTTATGGGCATAATAGTAGCCTAAATTAATTATAATCAGCACCTGCAAGTGTACACTTTGAAGAGTAAAAAACTAAATATACGAATGCACAAATTTATTTTAAGTATAATTAATAAAACATAAAAAGCAAAGGCAGATCAGATCGTGTAATGAATAGGCACAGGTGGGGAGTGTGTGAGTGAGCGGCCGAGCGCATTAAGGGTTTTTCTGTTAGAACGGTGTCATGTTAGATAAGTTAATAACTAATGATCTTTACAACAGAAGTGAATCAATCAAAACTAACTTTAGCTGGACAATAACTTTATCCTAGAGCTGTGGTAAAGCCTAAACAATCTCTCTTACTGTAATTTGATTTCTATTATCACACTAAAGCTGCTTTGAAACAGTCTATACTGTTAAAAGCGCTTTATAAATGAAGGAGACTTGACAGGTAACGTTAAAATCTGCAGAGAACAAAGCAAATCGGAGCTTCACATGACAGGAATATACAGGGAGTACTAGCCTGAGCAAAACATAATAGCATAAATAGCATAAATAGCAGACAAATCAAAGGAAAAAATAAACAGGTGTGCGAGCAGTTACAAAAAAAAATAATAATAATAATTCTCTGTGCGTTTACAAAAAAAGGAAAAAAGAAATGACCGTGCATTAAGTCAGTGTCTGTTCAAGAAGTGCTGAAATGTCAATTACTCATCATTAGTGTAATTTTGTGTCAACGTTCTGTGTTTGCTGGGTCGTGGTTTGATTTTTCATGTTTGTTGTTTGTTGGGGGCCTTAAGCACATTTTCGCGCAAATTCATCTACAAGTACCAAATTTGGCACAGATGTAGCTCAGATCATACCGAAATGATTTAGCTAGGGCGCCGGAGCCAGCGACCCTCGGGGCCAAGATGGCGGCCAAATCCAATATGGCCGCTGCCCGAAAAGGGTTCCAGCTATAACTTTTGAACCACATGAGTTACAAATACAAACTTGATATGTTTTTCAGCTTAATTGATTATGGGAAACACATAGGAATGTTTATTTGTATGACCCAGTATATCTGGACCCCTTGATCCTCCAATAGTGTTGTTTTTGGCGGCCTGTTTTAATTTTAGTTTTAGTCTAGTCTTTGTGTCAAGCTGTCATTTTAGCCTCTCTTATGTTTCAAAATGCGGCAAAATGTCTCTTTGGGCCACCTGGCGGTCATTTTTGCTAGTGCGACGGAAATAGGCATTCTGGTTGATTACCAACTGTATTATGACAAGCTAAGTAGGCTAAATGTATTATAAAAGCCTAGAGGAAGATGATCAGGTGTTTTTGGCTGTTATGATGCCATAATCTTCTTGGACTTGTTTTATTCACTGATCTCTTCCGGTGTCTAAGCTTTGGTTTTATGGCTATTGTAATTTTATTTTTATTGATTATAGTATCTTTCTGATTCTACAGCACGATATCCAGCAATCGTTTAGTATTAAGTTATTTCTATTAGTATTAACCTCCATCTCAAGGTTTTCAACATCATGAATTGTGTAATTGTTGAAAAGTCAGCAGCTGTTGAAGTTCGACTGAGCACTGAGAAAAACACAACTGAAATTATTCAATAAACAGCTCATTTTTACAATCACTTTGCCTCATTCAATAATCTAGGTCCACTTTGTTGCTAAACTGACCGAAAAAAAAAAGCCCATGTGTGCATTGAATATTGTTATGAAAGCAACACTATCCTCCAATTCCAATATGGCCGCTGTCCAAAAAAGCAGTTTGGGCTGTAGGATGGGGCCTTACACCCCATTGTTAGCGCAAATTCATCTATAAGTACCACATTTGGCACAGGTGTAGCTGAGGGCATACTGAAATGATTTAGCCTGGGCGCCCGAGCCAATGGTCCCTGAGACCAAGATGGCGGCCAAATCCAATATGGCCGCCGCCTGAAAGGGATTCGGCTATAGCTTTTGAGTCAGATGAGATACAAATACAAACTTGATGTCTATTTTACCTTTTTTGACCATGGGAAACCCATAGGAATACTTACATTTATGATTAGGTATATCAGGACCCCCCAAATTCCCTAAGTTCAATATGGCCCCTGTCCGAAAAAGGGTTGTGGCTAAACATTTTGAACCAAATGCGCCACAAATGATGATGTGGTGTCTATTTTATGTTTATTGACCACAGGAAGTCAGTTGGCATATTTATATTTATGCTCGTGTAAGTTATAAAAGTGAAATGCTTTTCAGTGTACCATGGGTGAATACATTTCAAAGTGTAATTATATAAGAAAGAATATTTATATTATGTCAAATTGTTAATGGAATAATATAGTAATATTTGTCCAAAGCTCTTAAATGTTTGCTCAGCATAACAAAAAAAAAAAAAAAAAAAAAAAACAGCAATTGTCTGTTAACAACAATTAACAAACATTAAAAAAACAACAGTGAATTCTCATGGTCTCTCAAATAAATCAAATTACCTATTTATGTGCTTAAGGCCCCCAACTATGTAGGATTATTTGGAAATGACCATAGTTGTAGTATTTCATCCTTACTATTAATTGATATTAGCCTCTCTTATGTTTCAAAATGCGGCAAAATGTCTCTTTGGGCCACCTGGCGGTCATTTTTGCTAGTGCGACGGAAATAGGCATTCTGGTTGATTACCAACTGTATTATGACAAGCTAAGTTATATTTTCAGTTTTCAAGTTTTCAAGTTTAATTTTCAATTGAACAATACTATTACAACATTGTTTTCCTGTTATCTCTGTAAAGCTGCTTTGAAACAATTTGTATTGTAAAAAGCGCTATATAAATAAAGGTGACTTGACTTGACTTGACTAAGTAGGCTAAATGTATTATAAAAGCCTAGAGGAAGATGATCAGGTGTTTTTGGCTGTTATGATGCCATAATCTTCTTGGACTTGTTTTATTCACTGATCTC
This sequence comes from Chrosomus eos, assembly GCA_036326025.1. Lineage (NCBI taxonomy): Eukaryota > Metazoa > Chordata > Actinopteri > Cypriniformes > Leuciscidae > Chrosomus > Chrosomus eos. The sequence goes on along the minus strand of CM070818.1, from coordinate 249,860 downwards.
TTCCGGTGTCTAAGCTTTGGTTTTATGGGTATTGTAATTTTATTTTTATTGATTATAGTATCTTTCTGATTCTACAGCACGATATCCAGCAATCGTTTAGTATTAAGTTATTTCTATTAGTATTAACCTCCATCTCAAGGTTTTTAACATCATGAATTGTGTAATTGTTGAAAAGTCAGCAGCTGTTGAAGTTCGACTGAGCACTGAGAAAAACACAACTGAAATTATTCAATAAACAGCTCATTTTTACAATCACTTTGCCTCATTCAATAATCTAGGTCCACTTTGTTGCTATACTGACCGAAAAAAAAAAAGCCCATGTGTGCATTGAATATTGTTATGTTCTGTATATTCTGTATATGTACTATTTTGTGTCTTTAAGTAATGAATTTTAACCTCTTGTCCTATAATTCAGCACAAAACAATCAAAATGAAACCAGAGCAGCAGAAAGAGCAGGTGAGTTTAATTAGTCAAAGTCTGAATGCTCCTATAACAATGACTGTGAGGATTTGCATATCTAAACTGAGTCTTACTGGCCTTTCTTATCTGTGATGTAGTAAAAACCAAGACTTCTCTCAACAACCAGTTTAATTCAATAAAACAAAGTGTGTGTGTGTGTGTGTGTGTGTGTGTGTGTGTGTGTGTGTGTGTGTGTGTGTGTGTGTGTGTGTGTGTGTGTGTGTGCGTGCGTGCGTGTGTGCGTGTGTGTGTCTACCTTCTAATTTTTATTCACATAAATAATTTGTATATACATATTTATATTATTTAATAATTTTATGTATTTAATATTTTGTGATACTGAACATTGCACAACAAGAAATGCAACCACAACATATTAGTATTAAATAAATGTATTAAATAATTATAATAAATGCATTAATAATAAATAAGCATAAGGTAATCAGTAGCTACTGAATATATAGTAAATTCATTTTTTGCCAATACTTTTTTGAGTAATATTTGTATTTATAACGTGTTATTTTTGCTTATGGTAATTTTCAATCTGAATCTTGATTGTAGAAGTGTTAAAAAAACATGAGTTCACCATAATAGAAGAACTCGGACACGGGAGTTCAGGAAGAGTGTTTCTGGTGAAGAGTCCAGATGAAGATTACTTTGTGGTCAAAGAGATCAACTACAGAGATGTAAGTACTATCAATAATTTATTAAAGTATTGAACATATTAATTAGTGACGGCACTGTCGTCTCACAGCAAGTTACCAATCCCTGGTTCAATGCTAAAGAAATTTTGTGTGATTGTGTCCCAAATCTGCCATAAAACCTGTGAGAAATCCAAATGTGTGTGTGAAGTTAACCCTGCAACTAGCGGAAATAAAGCTATGAAGAGGGATAGATTGATTTAACATTTTAATAATATCCTATAGATAAACATCACATAGATTAAATGTGTTCTTCGCAGAATGTGAATTTTAATCTAGACACAACCAGAAAGGAAATCAACATCCTGAAGAAGCTGCAGCATGGATATATCATTGGTTACAAGGACTCCTTTGAAGGTGTGTCTGATTAAATTATAGAAAGAGAAGCATGACAATGTTCCTTCAGTCTGAAAGTAAATTTTACCTTTTTATGAGAAAGTGTGAAACCTTTTTATGAATGTGAATAAACAGTTTTGGGGTAAGATGTGGAAAGATGAGTGATGTGCATTTACTTTTAATGTGTAATATCTACGGGTTAAAAATACAAGTCAATTTGACCCTCTTAGGAATTAATGGAATGTGAGGAATGCTCAAAAATGCTCAAAAAGTCATGACATATTGTTATATTATTAATTTGAATATAAAATTATAATATTATTAATTTTAACACTCATAAGTCACTTGTTCACACAAAACATGACAATGAAGATATTCCATAATAATACATCTTTGGTTTTATTTTTGGATGTTTTTTTATGATCAAGAATCTGGATACTTTTACATTGTGTCGGAGTACTGTGCAGGAGGAGATCTACACAAGAAAATGATAAAGAAAACACAAGAAAACACACGTTTTGAAGAAGAACAGGTGAGTGTTAAATGCACTCTGTTGAGTCAGAGAGCTCATTCGCTCTAGAGCTGTTAATTATATTATGTTATGCTAATTGTAGCTCGGTTTATATTTTATGATGTATTGTGTCAAAAGCATCGCATTAAAGTTAGTTTCTGGTGTAGTACCAAAATGTATCTTAATTTACTCTTTTACTGCAGGGAAAGATGTTAAAGCCAAATGGATAAACCTTTGAGATAAAAAAAAAACAAGGGAAAATAAATTTTCGGTCAGTGCCACCTATGTGAATTAGCCGAAGGCAATCGTCTCGGTTACGTATGGTAACCCTCGTTACCCGAGGAGGGAACGGAGACGTAAGTCAAGACTGAGACTATCTACTTCGAGTGAAACTAAACGAGCCAATGCACATTGGCATGCGATAATTCAAGGTGCATCGCATCCTTGTTTTATTTCGCTGTGGAGAAGCTCATCAACTGTGGCGAGGGGGCTTATGTCTCCGTTCCCTAACGAGGGTTACCATACGTAACCGAGATGTTCCCCTTCGTCAGTCAATACTACGTAAGTCAAGACTGACGAATGAGGATATCTACCAAAACGCCACGGTTGCTGGCCCTTCCAGCGCTCAGCTTGAGCCTCCTCTCCTGACCGTAGTGTTGGGCAGAAAGTAGGAGCTTTAAGCAGAGGTCAGTCACTGCTGTTCCGCAAGACCCACTCAGTGTGACTTATTGGATAACGCTGAGAAAGCGTGCCACATAATGTCACTGCTCGCTGGAAATAAAGGGGGACGGGAGTGGCAAGGCATGGAAGCGTCACTCACTGCCATCCACAACCTCTTGAGAACCAGAGAAGCTGCTCTTACTGAGAATTAGGGTACCGATGACTGAGACTCCAGCGGCAGAACAGAATTAGAATAAACAAAAGATTCTCCACTTGGCCTTCAACCTGGGAAGAACAGCTGACTCTGGGTCACCTGTCTCAGGGCTGCCGAAACAGGTGGTGCGGTCTTCCTGTGAAAGCTTGACGTCAAAGTAGAGCTGGCTGTGACAGTTTTGTTTTTTCATAGGGGACTGACACCCTTGGTAACAAACAGGGGAAGCCCATGAGTGAATCTGGTAGCACATCGGGACAAGCCCTTGGTTACCTCAGCCTGCTTCTGAACTGTGGAGAACCGCTGTGCACAGTCTCCAATATTGTCGCCGAAAAATGCCCCCTCGTGAGATGGGAACATCGAGAAAGTGAGCTTTGGCGATGTCTCGCAGGTCTGCAAGGTTTACCCTTTGGACACTTCTGGACCCGTCTGACTGAGGGCCAGCGCTGTGACTTAAACCACGGTCAGTCACTATGCACAGCTCAACCCCGACTCAGAACTATCCTTGTGTTTTGGCCTTCCACAGACTTGTCAGGTGGCCATCACATGCAGGGAAGAGACGGTCTGCAATTAGCAAAGCCGCCCCACCACCAAGGGTAGTGAGAGAGGAAAAAAGCTTTTCTGCAGATTTTGACATGTGTGGCTTGCCATATTGGTGCCAATATGCTTCCATACTGCCAAATGTTTTCACTCAAATCCGGACAGGCACAGGGACGGGGCAAGGCGATTACGCGTCGCACAGCGCCTCCAGAGTAGCCCAGGAAAGTGTGACTGTCAAATCTAAATCTGATTTAGCAAAAGCGCACACACCATTACAGTGGGAACTCAGCATCATCTTTATTTCCAGAGTGTAGTAGCCAGTGTTGTGCCTGAACGCGTTCAATGAACGATAGTTCATGAACTCGTTCATATTTTGGGCGAACGTGAACTGAACGTACTGAATTACTGCCTGATGAACGTTACTGTGAACGCGTTCATTCAGGTGTCTGTGAACGCACGCTCTCTGTTTAACTTCGTTCAATAGGGTGCCAGATTTCTATAGAGCCTTCCAGGCCAAAACGCCTTAATATTTAGCGAAAAAAACACCCAATCTGGCAACATCAGCCACCAGTCCCGCACGCACCGCCGCATGCGTCTTCAAAACAAAAAGCAGCATGTAAGTTAGTCGACAAAGCAGCGAGCGAGGAGGTGTCGTATGATCATTTAAACGAGTTTTATGACAAGGTCGGTGAGGATGGGAAAAATCTTACATTTCTGTGCAAACTTTGCCAGTCGATAAAATAATTGCTGTGTGTGGTTGTATATGGGCTGTGGCAATAATAAAAAAAGAAGCTTGCAGCAACATATGGACTATGAACTAGAAAAAAGAACTATGAACTAGTTCATTTTTTGAAGTATGAACTATGAACTGAACTAGTTCATTTTAAAATTTGTGAACTGAACTTTGAACTAGTTCATGTAGAAAATGAACTTTCCCAACACTGGTAGTAGCCCTCTCTCCGATGCAGCGATCGACATCTGATCCTCCCCTGGAGGAAATGCTTGGTCATTCATGAGAAGGACCAATAATCCTATCCGAAAGCTGCCAGGCATGCAAGACAGTGAACGTGGCCGTCAAACTCGATGGCACACAGCACACTGAGAGCTCAAGCCCTCATGAGAGAGGCAAGACGAACAACATGCCGACGTGGTCATGCTTTCATGGGACAGCATAAACCACCCACTAACGCAGTGTCAGCATGTTTGTGATGCGCTCGAGGAGTGAGGGGCCCAACGAGGCGGTCTCGTCAGGGAACACTCACTGTAATCCTCAGATAACCAGAGCTATTAGCCAAAGTAGCCCTTTACCTGTGCACCAGAAGAGGAACTAGATCGGGGAATAGGCAAAGGGACTCCACCCCTTTTGAGCGCTGAATGACACGCGCTGGGTTGCAGTGAGCAACACACGGCACACGTTCTCTGATCAGAACATGAGAGAACATGAACCACCCACAAACGCAGTCTCAACACGCTTAAGCCCAGGCATGTTAAACAGTGATCGTGGCCGTTAAATGAGGACAGAAAACGACTGCATCCAGAAACACATGGTTTGAATGAAACGTCTTTGTCCTCCGCTGTGATTAGGTGGCTTTGTAAAAAGTGACAGTGATTACCACGTTTTATCCAATTTTCCATCTCTCAGCGACCAGAGAAATGCTTTAAAACGAGCTGCGCTTATTTTGAAAGATTTGAAAAAATACGCTAAAAACACATTGGTGGACAAGCGACCTTAATGTCACATTTACTTCAGAGAAGTAATCCAATGATTACAGTTTGTTAGTTAACTATAAAATACTCCAGAGAAGAGCTAATATCACTCATCCCTGTTAATACTCAACACTGAATGATACATTTGGGGTATACTGTAAAACAAGAACAATTTTTTTTTCACTATGGTAGACTAATGACAAATACAACCTTTTAAAACTCAAATATACCAAATAAAACAAATACATTGCATGGAATAAATTACTGCTTTCTTGTTTCTTCTGTGTGCAGATCCTTGACTGGTTTGTTCAGATTTGTCTGGCTCTGCAGTATCTTCATGAGAACAATATTCTCCACAGAGATATAAAACCACAGGTAGACATTGACAAAGGTCATTTAATCATTTATTAAAATGAAGGGCAAATGTGTTTGTGTTCATGTGATGATTTATGGTGTTCTTCTAGAATGTTTTTCTTACTGAGGATGGCTACATCAATCTAGGAGATTTTGGATGCTCAAAAGTGTTGCAAAGGTGAAAGTAAATAGTAATAGGATTTTTGAAGGTATTTTGTCAGTTCCATCCATTTTAATTTATGTGTTTGATTTTTCTGTTTAAGTGCTGATGAATATGCAACAACGGTTGTTGGTACAGAGCTCTATGTCAGCCCAGAAATCTATGAAAAGAGACACAATTCAAAAAGGTATGCTTTTTCTAAAATATATGGCAATACATACAATGAGGCCTGGTTTCACTGCCTTAGTTCAGTTTGGACATTTAAGTAGCTTTTATAAACATGTCTTAGAAAAAAAACAACATTACTGGTTTGCATCTTGAGACATATTTTAAGATATGCTTTCAGTTAAAACAGATCAATAATGCATTTTAGTCTGAGACTTAACCCTTGTGCTGCATTAGATTTTTTACGCCATTGAGTGCATTAACCCTTTGGGGTCGAAAACCGCGTCCACGCGTTTTGCTGGATTTTTTCCTTATCAGTGCAAAAGAGAATCAAATTACTCTGTTGATTTTTATCTTAAATATAAGTGTTGTACATCATTAGATCCTGTTAAGTTTCTATTTTTTTTGTGGATACTCACAATAAAAACAAAGTGTTGTGCTTTTCGCCAAATAAAGTAAAAATAAACATGATGCGCGTTTTACCTTGTCTCTGTCAGTGAGGTCCGTTCTGAAACGCGTCCGAAATATTAACTGTAACTCTCTCAATACTTGTCACAGAGATACGAGATATGTCTCTTTATGAAGCTGAGATTCTCTTCTTTTAAATGAAGTAATTTATTTAAAAAATATATATTTACAGTTTATGTAATCCGTTTGAAACAAAGGAGAGTTACAGTTTTTTCGCTCTCCCTTCATTATAGTTAATTAGGTGAGCCCGCCACACCCCCAGCGCTTTTGACATGGTAAATCTATGCATCACACGCGGCACGCCCCCCGATCAATGCCAAACACAGATAGTTCATCAGAGATTCACAGATAGTTCATCGCGTTTTAGGGATGGAAGCACGCTAACGTTACTCCTTCAGAGGATTATGGACAAATGGGAATAATTCACCTTTTTCTCAGTGGAATTTGAAACTCAGACGACGAACGTTCCATTTTGAAGAACGAATTAACCCAGAGGATTCAAGTTCGGAGTAAGTTGTTTATAGTGTTTTATAATTCCTTTTCTGATCATAGAGCTCAAATGCATTTTCATATTGTGCCTAGTAATTACCTCAACACAACATTCGTGTAGCAGGCCTATACGCTCGTGTAAACTTTTTAAATAACTGCTTAGGTTATACTGATTTAGTGAAATATATCGATCTGCGAGTGTTGTTTGAGTTCTTCTGTGGTCGAGTGGTTAGAATGCTTGCCAAGCGTGTCAGAGGGTACGGGTTCGAAACTGCCCCCGGCATACTTTTTTCTCTCATCAAAACCGAATATGTTCATCAGTGGTACAGTCTATTAGCCTGGTAATACCAGACTCTGCTACTTCACTTTGCTTCGTAGACAGAGTCTGGCATAGCATAATAGAGAAGTGTTTTCTCTCTCGCTAGGGGGCGATTTCTGAAGTTTAAAATAATTGGTTACCCGTAAGCCAATCAGATAAGTTTATTTATGACGTATGTTATGCGGCGACACAGCCGTATCGAACCACAGACATCATGCATCGAACTCAAATCTATGATCGAACTTCCACTGTAAACACTTAATGATGCGAGCGAAATACTGGAGTGAACATGGCTGTAAACGACTTTTTTAATCGGTGATTGATGTAATAGAATGACTGCTGCACTTGACAGGGCGCTAACAAGCAGAGAGAGAGAGAGAGAGAGCGAGCGAGCCCTGGCCGCGCGCGCAACACACTATCACGTCTTCAAACAAACAACATGAGCGCTGTCTTGCTCTCTCTCCCTCGCAAATAATCAAAATCAATCGACTAGTAAAAGGTCGGAACACCGCAGTTTCACGTGGAGCATTTGGAGATTTTTAGAGATTAGAGACTCTAGGAACAACATCTCAATGAACAACATCTCAACACTAAATTATAAAGGCCTGTCTCATACAACGTTAGACGCCTGTCTCAAATACAAGCCGGTGAAGTTCGACGATTTGGGCAAATAAAAGCCTGGGCTATTATTTGAAGTTTTACGGTAATTAAGACCTGGAAAAGAAAGGAGACACTGACCTGTCAAAAGGCTCCCCAGTTTCTCGCTGACGATCGGCAAAAGTTGATAAATTAAACTTTTCCCAAAGGGAGTAGGGCCACAACATCACCTCCATTCAACATGTTTAATACACACTCTTCTTGTTCGGCTTCAGTTTGCTAATGCCGGGAATATTCTCCACAACAGAGCGAATTGCATCCGTGTCTCGTCCGCGGTCGTTTTCGATTTCTCTGACCTAATCTTAAACTCGGCGCTTGGCGACTACGTCACTGCTTTCAGCCCGCCTTCTGTTCGCTGATTGGCCCGGCTGTTTTCAGGCCGGTGGAAAACAGAAAGACAGGCTGCTATCTCAGACTGACTACAGGAGCAAAATGAAATTAGCGGAAGTAGGAAGTCTGACATAGTCAGGCTAACAGTCTATATCAAGCACACACGTATATAGGACACCCGTTTGTGTGCGTTTTATTTTGTGATTTCACCGGAATGAATAGTGTCCGCAATGGCAATAGATTGAAGAGCACGTCCTAAGAGCGAGTGAAGACTGCGCGCGCGTCGCCACAAGAGACTGTATCCATGACACTGATAGCAGGACACGAGCGCTCAGCTTGAGTTCAAAAACAAAACATTTTAGCTCTAGATCTCTTATTTAAGAGCGGACTAAATGAATGCTCTACTAGTTAACTAGAGATGTTTTATTTGTATTAGGTACAGCCGTTCATTGAGTGTATCAGTAAATGCGTGCGGTCTATATGGGCCATAAACAGATACTTGCGGTTACGCGGTCTACCCATCAATAGATGTTTCTCCGTCCATCAACAGATACATTGTGCATCTATAATCATAATTGTCCATCAGTTTACTTTGGATAATGTGCTAAGAGTTTTTTGTTTTGTTGTGTTTACATCGTCACCATCAGTCTTCAGAAATCATTCTGATATACTTTTATTTTTTTTAAATCAATGTTGTAAACAGCTGTGCTGCTTAATTTTTTTAACCTGTGAGAGTTTTTTAGGATTCTTTGAATGCACTTTTTTTTTATTTATATAACCACTATATAAGCAATATTTTATATATATAATATATATATATATATGTTTTTATATATAAAAAAAACAAGTTTGGTCTTTTTATGTTTTTTTTTGTTTTTTTTTTAAAGGAAGTGTTAAGTGATATGAATGACTTTAAGTCTTTATGTTCTTAGGAAAGATTTCTATTTTGAATAAATGCTGTTCTTTTTAACCTTTTATTCATCAGTGAATCATTCTTAGTTCAGGCTGCCTCACAGCACCTTGATGGGCCATTAGCACATTGGGGGAGTGTCTTTAGTCTTCCCAGGTGTAAATCACATTAATATTCATGGACATTAACACTCCCACGCATACAGCAGTAATGACCCAAAAACTGATGTAAGAAATTCAAATCGTTATATTGATCTTTCTGAAAGAGTGGTCAGAATGATTTTCACTTCATTTTGAAGTAAAAATTCTAGCCTACAAGAATAGTAACTCAAAAGTATTGTTTACAACTATTCAGTATGTGTTAAATGGCCTTATTGCGGTGACATTTTTTTCCCAAAACGTACTAACCACGCATATTATTTTTTTTTCTATAAAATGCAAACATGTACATCCATTTTGCTCACATATTATTGTACCAGAGTTTGTGCTGAATACAGCAAATTTATATGTTGGCAAATGGTATGTTTTAAGTAGCTGAAATAAGCACAAATGTCAGGGCATATCAAAACACCGAAAGAGCCCCAAAACAGCTCAGACCCCTAAGGGTTAATGGACAAAAATGGCCACATATTAAACATTGCCTAAAATATTATATATTATTATTATTTTCCGCTTTTACCAAGTTAAATCTTTTAACCAGCATCAGTCCTCATCATAACTACCAAATATTTATTTAATTTCAGGATTTTAACCCTTTAAATACCAGTTTTGGTGGCGATACCATCAATTTGTATAAGAGGAAAAAACACAAAAATGTAATTATTTTCAATACACTAAATGCAAAGAGAAAACTTTAGCTTTGGATTATCACAGTCTTGAATATGTCAAAGATTAGCGGCAACATTATTTCTGGTGGTTTTAAAGATTTTGTGTTATGTCAGATTTAAAAAAAAAAATCCCTCTTAGCGCGTTAAGGGACAAAAATGGCCACATATTAAACACTGCCTAAATTATTATATATTATTATTATTTTCCACTTTTTACCCGAGTTAAATCTTTTAACCAGCATCAGTCCTCATCATAACTACCAAATATTTATTTTATTTCAGGATTTTAACCCTTTAAATACTAGTTTTGGTGGTGATACCATCAATTTGTATAAGAGGACAAAAAAACACAAAAATGTAATTATTTTCCATATACTAAATGCAAAGAGAAAACTTTAGCTTTGGATTATCACAGTCTTGAATATGTCAAAGATTAGTGGCAGCATTATTTCTGGTGCATTTAAAAATTTTGTGTTATGTCAGATTTAAAAAAACAAAAAAATCCCACTCAGCGCGTTAAGGACAAATTTGGTCCTATTTGAACCCATTAAAATATCCATTTTTGAACCCACTGTCATATTATCATAAAATCATAATTTCTATTCAAATACCCTGTCATTACCAAGCCTTGGGGTAAAATATTTACTTTTTATTGTTTTCCACCAGTTGGTACCATTTTTCATATAATTGACATACCGCAAACATCTGTAGTACTGCAAATATTTTCCTGATTTCTACTAGGTGATTATAACCTGTGCCTGTCTCACTACACATCAAAATTTGCTCTAGAAAGAAAGCAAAACTACAAGATCACCATGAACACGAATTTTATTTTTTCTATAAACAATTTAATTCTATAAACATAAAATTAGTGAGGCCAGCAGGGGTGCTCTCCCTGTGCTCTGTGTGGGTCCTAACATGGTATAGTGGGACACTATACTGTCAAAGAGCATTGTCCTTCGGATGAGACGTTAAACCGAGGTCCTAACTCTCTGTGGTCACAAAAAATGGCCTCCTAATCATCCCCATATATATATATACTGATTGGCTTCATCACTGTCTCCTCTCCACCAGTAAACTGGTGTGTGTGTGTGTGTGTGTGTGTGTGTGTGTGTGTGTGTGTGTGTGTGTGTGTGTGTGTGTGTGTGTGTGTGTGTGTGTGTGTGTGTGTGTGTGTGTGTGTGTGGTGAGCGTTCTGGCGCAGTATCGCTGTCGTCGCATCATCCAGGTGGAGCTGCACATTGGTGGTGGTTGAGGAGATTCCCCCTTCTATGTAAAGCGTTTTGAGTGCCGAGAAAAGCGTTATATAAAATGTAATGAATTATTATTATTATTAATAAAACATATCAAAACTTCAAAACAAAATGGGTTCATTCTTCAGCTCATTTGCCTCAATGCAGCTTCAAAGACTCGACACGATCCCAGTCGAGAAATAAGGGGCTTATCTAGCCAAACCGTTGGTAATTTATAAATATAAAAAAAAGTTTAACCACAAATGCCCGTCTTGTATCATCTCTGATATGCGTCACGAATTAAGTCATCACGTTTGAAAGTTCACGCGTGACGTAGTCGGAAGTACCGACCCATTGTTTACAAAGTGAACGGGCAAAGACTAATACGTACCAATAATGATATGCACACGTAAGGACCATTTTAAACAATTAACTGACACAAATAGATATAAATATGTGTCATTCAACATACATTCATTATACTTGTAAAAACTGGGTCGGTACTTCCGACTATGTCTTGCGTGACCTTTCAAACGTGATGGCGTAATGCTTGGTGAATCTCAGAGATGGAACAAGACGGACATTTGTGGTTAAAAAGTATATCATTTTTATTTATTTCTTAGAAAATGACCGATCATTTTGCTAGATAAGCCCCTTATTTCTCGACTGGGATCGTGTCGAGTCTTTGAAGCTGCATTGAGACATTTGGACCTTCAAACCGTTGGTTGCAATTGAAGTCCATTATATGGAGAACAATTCTGGAATGTTTTCCTCAAAAACCTTCATTTCTTTTCGACTGAAGATGATTATATAAAAGATACGACATTTTGGATGACATGGGGGGTGAGTAAATTATCAGGATTTTTTTTTTATTTGAAAGTGAACTAATCCTTTAGTCAGAGACATGAGTCGGGTTTTGACGAAAAAAATGTGTCGAGTCATTTCTTGAAAATGGCTAAAGATTCAGAGTAGACAGGAGAATCACAGGGAAACAAGACCAGTAAACTAAAACGACACCAAACTCAAAGAACACAGGGCTTAAATACACAGAGGATGACAATAACTAACATTATGGGGACAGAACAATCAAGGAGATTAAATAGAACACAATCTAGCAAGCAAACAGGGAAAACCAAATCTCAATGAAAACAGAACATAGATGTGATACTATATCAATTGAGGTAACTAACTAAATTATACTGTCTTTGTTTAGTGACATCTGGTCATCGGATGGTTGCTTCATGATCTCTGCATGCTGGATATGTGGGTGAGTGTATATATATATTTATACCATGGTCTGGGTGAATACTCGATTCTGATTGGCTGCAGGGTGTCCGTTAAAAAGTGATAGAGGACACCTAGTAAAGTAGTTCTGGTGAAACTGCCTGTTTACCATTCGAAATTAATAAATAAATGCGCTGCCTACAACAGCTGTGAGTAACCATAGCAACAGGCAGTCCACACAGAGCGCGCTCGCGTTCAGGGTCCTGGTTTGCGCGATGATGCAATCGGCTGTTCTGGGGCTAATGCTAATACAACAATGAGCGACTTCGTTATTTCATCTTCAGTCTCTCTCACTGCTCTCACGGACTGACGAGCCCAGTGAGCCCGCAGACTGCTCTCGCATCGATGGCCTGTCACAGACATTATTTGACGGCTCTCCAGTCCAGCATCGGAGAGTCGACCTAACGTTACAGCGGTGCTTCGGAGGCTGTGGTGGTTAGTGTAGACAAGTGTAACACATAGTGTTTTATGTGTAATAAAAAAAAATAACTATGCCTTTGTGTTTCATGAACTAAAAATGCATTTTCGAACCTGAAGGGTTCTACAAGCTGAGCGGACTATAAATATCTCCGGTTGCTAAATAAACCGTCAGGCAAGTTATTATTTGAAAAAAAACTAGATTTAGCCTAATTAAAATATAAACTAATGTTTTAAAAATGTTTTATTTGGCAAGTGACCATGGTATAAGCGGGTTAATGCCCTTCGAGGTGTCCGTTGTAAGGTTTTAATGGACTTCGGCGGAGGCAACCGTCCTCCGCTGCGCGTCGGCCGGTTTACACCTCGCCGTCGTCCATTAAAACCTTACAACGGACACCTCGTCGGGCATTAACCCTTACATAAACACCAGAAGGAAATATTAGTTTACATTTGCACACACAGAAATCTTTTTTTTCCCTCTGCATTTCTCCTCTTCTCTAGCTTGTTTCTTAATATATGTGTATAATAAGTCTGGAATTGTGTCCTACAAATAATGGTGGCTTTGTTTAACAAATTACCTTTGTTTTTGTATGGCAAGTTACTTTGGAGAAAAGTGTCTGAATATAAATTCAGTCACATAAAGGTCTTATATTTTTAATTTTTAATAATCTAGAGGTTAATCAGACTTTTATTTTTTCCTTTATCTGACAGTCTAACATGCTAGAGCGTCGCTGTCTACATGCAAGTAGCTTGAAGGGAACCATACCCAAAATCTCAAATATGTACTCGAAAGATCTAAAGGAATTAATCGGTCAAATGCTGAGCCGTGACCCTCGTAAGAGACCTTCAGCTGATGAGATTCTGGCAAAACCATTCCTGGAGGCTGCAGTAAAGAGAAACAGGAGGATTCCAGAAGCCCTGCAACAAAGGTTACTGACTTTCGTCGATAACTTTAATGAGGCCTACAGTGAGCACTATACCGACTTTGAAACTGTAGTCAGAGAGTGGAAAACAGCAACAGATTCACTAGAGGAGATCCACCATAACTGCACTGTAGGCAGACTATCAGGTTCAGTGATCGGAGCCACTGGAGGAATCATTGCACTGGTTGGTGTAGGTTTGGCACTGTTCACATTTGGAGCGTCTCTGATTGCATCAGCTGTTGGGATTGCTGTTGCAGCTGTAGGTGGTGTAACAGGTGCTGCCTCCAACATTACCAGTAATCTCAAACAAAAATCACTCCGTAAGAGCTTTGAAAAAATTCAGCAGAACTACAAAATAGCAAGTGAACCGATTCTTAAGTCACTCAAAAAACTGAGAAAGTTACTGAGAAAACTTACAAGGTTCCGTGATTTTGTCCCTAGCTCAACTTTTGATAATGTGCAAATGGCACAGAGAAAAGGCAGAACCACAGTTGCTGGCGTCACAGAATTCGTGACTCTCGGAATGTTGGCAAGTTTCGGCAGAATTGCTGTTCAGTCTGCCGGTGTCGGACGAGCAGTCGCAGCAGCTTCAGGAGTGTTGAGTTCAATCTCAGGCATAGCTGACGTCGCCTTCATCGTGAAAGATGCCAGAGAGATTCACCGGATGAGACAGGGAAGAGATGATCCAGAAAACATCCAATCCACTGTACTCAAAGCCATCGCACAGTTGAGGAAAACACATAAAGAGCTTTGCCAGGTTTTGACAGTAATTAAAGAAACAAAAAATGAATTGGCCAGTGGTGGCAGACATTTAGTTTAAACATATAAATATGATACGAGATGCAAGCAACATTCTACTGATTTATATGTGATTATACCAGATGACGTATGTAGAGCGACAGAAATTAGACGAGGAAGAAGTCGATGGGTCAGAGATTTTTTTTATTTTTTTTTATTAATATAGAAAATTCAAGTACAAACAAGTAAGGCATACATCAACGATTATATTTTTATTGCATAATGATAACTTTGCCGTATAAAGCTCAGCCATACATTCTGCTTTTCTATGATGTTCAGGATTTTCTATACTGTCATAGAGGTGTAAATCCATTTACATGTTTTAGCATTGAGGTCTTATTTGTGGGGGTGCTGCTGTACGTATTTGCTTTTTATACCACGGGCTGTTTAAATACTTGATTCTGATTGGCTGGAAGGTGTGCAGTAAAACCGTTTAATGCACAGGTAGTTCCAGTCAGTTTGATTACAGTTCGAAATTAATCCGCTACTATAAACATTGGTAACCATAGTAACACAGTTACGCTTGCAAACAGCGTGTGTGTGTGAGAGAGAGAGAGAGAGAGAGGGAGAGAGAGAGAGAGAGAGAGAGAGAGAGAGAGAGAGAGAGAGAGAGAGAGAGAGAGAGAGAGAGAGAGAGAGAGAGAGAAGAGAGAGAGAGAGAGACTTTGACTTTTAAGATCACTTTAATTACAGAAAACATTACAAAATGCTACATTTTTTAGTAAAAAAAGCTGTAGTTCACTCTAGTGAGAGCAAAGGGGGAATAAAATAAGTTTTTTTCCTTTTTTTTTCCTCTCATTTCCTTTACAATCAAAAGCATCGCTCATACATAGATTTGGAGACAGCCATCATTATCAACATCACAAATACATTTGTTAATGCCCCATTTACCTCTGAAAACATCCAGGTCATTAACCAACTTGTAATAGCTAAACTCTATATTTATACGGGATTTTATTAAACCCTCCAACATTGCAACCACATCAGTTGATCCACCATCATTTAATTCTCTTTTCCGTGATAACCAAATTGCCATTTTGGCTTGTCCAAATAAAAAATTTAATAGAACATGAATTTCTTTTTTTTTTCCTGCTGTATTATGGCCCAAAAATAAAAAACATAGGCCCAAAAACTTCTCCCAGGGTCTGACACCACTCTTCTAATTTATTGAATAATCGCTTTAGCCTAAAACAATTAAAAAACAAATGAAAAAAACCGTTTCCTGCATCCCACAAAACGGACAACCATCCCCTACCTGTGGGTCAAGGTGTGCTCTGTGTCTGTTTGTGGCTATTATCCCATGCACAATTCTCCACTGCAGGTCTCCAGACCTCTTCTCTATAGGAGTCTTGTACAGGGACCTCCAGCAGCCTTTGGGGGAAGCGCCTGGCCCAAAGACCTCCTGCCACTTGGACTCTCTTACACTCCCCAGCGAATGCAAATGTGACACTTTCACACACAGTACGTACAAAGATTTTTTCCCCGTGTTGCTAAAAAATTCCAACTGGGGGGTCTTAAAAGAAAGCAGGTCTCCCTCAGTCTCTTGCCATATTCCAGTATCTGCTGAAAAAGCCAGTTCTGGGAAAGTAGAGGTTTCTTCCTCCCCACCAGACGACTCTAAAACCAGTCTATAGTCCTGGGGCAAAAACTCCCGTATTTGATTCAGCATTCTCTCCACCACTCGAACTGATCTAATGTCCAGCTTTTTAGCCAAGTTTTCGGCAGATATCCACCCATCCTCAGAGATCAAAAGTCCAACTTTTGTAATGTTTGCAGTCCATAATGCTCTTCTGAGGGACACTGATTTAAAAATGTCCAAATCCAGTGCTGGGTTTAAGAGCAGAGGTTCTTCCCTCATCCACAGTTCCTGTGCACCTTTTGGCTCCCGAGATATTTTTAAAAGTGTCCATGCTCTCAGTACTGACCGGTAGAAAGATGTCAATCCTGTTAAGTCCAGCTTGTCGATGTCCATAAGAAACAGGTGTCGGTCCAGCCCCATTTTGCCAGCTCTCCTCAGAAGGGCACAGGCCACCTCCGCCCAGCTCACGTCCTCCCCGTAGAGGAGTCTCCGCGCCGCCTGGAGTCTGAAGGCTCGGATCCTGGAACTAATGTCCACCAGCCCCTGTCCTCCTTCTTGAACAGGCAGGTACAGTACGGCCGCCCTCAGCCAGTGCTGTCCCGACCAGAAGAAGTCCACCAGGTTTTTCTGAATTTCTCTTACTAGATCTTCTGGGGGCTCTAGAATCATCCTCCTGTGCCATAACGATGAAGCCACCAGATTGTTGCAGACCAGAGCCCTCCCCCTATAGGACAGCCGAGGCAGCAACCATCTCCAGTGAGACAACCGAGCACACACTTTCTCCACTAGGCCCTCCCAGTTCCTCCTTTTATATTCATCTACTCCTAAAAACACCCCAAGATATTTAAAACCTGTTCTCCCCCACTGTTATCCACCAGGAAGTGATGGACTATTCAGACCAAGACCACACCAAAGAGCCTTACTTTTACTCCAGTTAACTCTAGCCAAAGATGCCTTCCCGTAACATTCCAGAGCTCCTTTTAAAGACTGAACCTCACTCTGGCTGCTAATTAAAACTGTAATGTCATCTGCATATGCAGATAGTTTTGTAGGTTCTTTAAAAACCAGTGTACTAAAACTTAACCCCGTGAGCTGTCTTCTTAATCTACATAGCAGAGCCTCGATAGCTATGCTGTATAGCTGACCCGAGAGAGGACACCCCTGCCGAATGCCTCTTTGAATCTGCACAGGAGTACTGAGTCCACCAGCCATTTTAACCATACACGTAGCCTCAGTATACAGTAGTTTAATCTTAGAGATAAAAATATCCCCAAATCCAAAAGCCTTTAAAGTGTTAAAAAGAAAAGTGTGGTCGACTGGAAGACGTGTGGAAGAGTGTATGAATGAAATGTGTCACGCGAAACGTCACTGACTGTCTGGAGGAGACAATGCATTGTTCTGGGGACTGTTTGGCTGATGCAAGGAATGACTGTGAGTCTGTTTTTAGTCGGAAAGGGCTTCATTTTATTCATATTAATGCAAGGAGCTTGCTGCCTAAACTCGAGGAGGTCCGTCAACTTGCAAGTACCTCTAAGGCTGCTGTGATTGCCGTGTCAGAAACCTGGCTTGATGGATCAATACAGGATGTTGAAGTTGAGCTTTTGGGTTACTCCATCTACAGGCACGATCGGAACAGAAACGGAGGAGGAGTGTGCCTATTTATAAGGAACGATTTGACATATAACCCACGGGCTGATCTCCATGTGGATGGTTTGGAGACTGCATGGATTGAACTGTTGCTTCCTAAAACTAAGCCCATTATAATATGTGTTTGTTATAGACCTCCTAAGCAGACAGATTTTTACGAGTTATTTGAAAAGGTTTGTTGTAGGAGTAACGTATGTATTGAGAACGAATGTATCATTATGGGTGATTTTAACACAAATGTACTACAGCCTCGTAGTAGTAGTTTGAAAGAATCTTTTTTAACTTTTTGTAAGGTGTCTGGCCTACAACAGTTAATTACTGAACCTACTAGAGTGTCTGTTAACATTCAAACGTTACTGGACTTAATATTAGTTTCAGAACGTGAAAATATTTCTCAATCAGGTGTCCTTGATATTGCTTTGAGTGATCATAACGTAATTTTTTGCACTCGCAAAATATCTAAATCACTATTGAAGACTGGTAACCATAGTTCAATTAGGTACAGATGCACAAAACATTATATAGCTGAGGAATTTAAAGAAAGTCTTTCCAGGAGGGATTGGTCAGATGTTTTAGGAAGCAATGATGTTGATGGGGCTTGGTCTTTGTTTAAACAGCACTTTTTAGCCGTTCTGGATAATGTTGCACCAGTGAAGGAGACCAGAATTAAACAGAGAAGTGCAATTTGGATGACTTCTGACATTCTGGATCTCATTAGACAACGTGATAAATGGTTCAGAAAGTTTAAGAGGTCAACTTTGTCTTGTGATTACGATAAATATATATATTTTCGTAATCAGACTAGTTACAAGGTACAGAAAACAAAGTCTGAATTTTATGCCAATGCTATTAAGGCGAACTCACATCAGCCCAAAAAGCTATGGAAAGTTCTTAATGATATGGCCGTTAAAGGAAAATCTAAATCTAAGTCTGGTAATATTGGGTTAGTTATTGAGGATAAAATGATTGTCGACAAACAGCAGGTTGCTTGTGTTTTTAATACCTTTTTTACGACAGTAGCTGCCAGCCTGGTTGATAAGTTGCCGTGTGTGTCAGGTAGATATGGCCCATCGTTTGTAAATTCTTTTTATAAAAATAAACACGTTACTCCTGATGCTTTTGAGATAGGCCCTGTCTCAGAGGAGAGGGTGAGATTGTGTCTATCAACATTGTCAACTAACAAAGCAACTGGACAGGACCTTATTCCTTCCAGATTTTTGAGTGATAGTGCCAATGTAATTTCTAGGGTACTCACCCACATAATAAATTTGTCTTTAAGTCAGGGTATCTTTCCAAGTGATATGAAAAGGGCTAGGGTAGTCCCCCTTTTTAAGAAAAATAGTAGATCAGATGTTGGTAATTATAGGCCTGTATCAATTTTGTCAGCCATATCGAAGGTGTTTGAGCGTTTGGTGTATGAGCAGGTTGAAGAGTATCTTGTCAAAAAAAATCTACTGTATGAACTTCAGTCGGGATTTAGAACAGCATACTCTACTGAAACCTGTCTTATTCATTTATGTGATTATATTAGAAAAAACTTTAATGAAGGAAAGTATGTGGGCATGATTCTTCTTGATTTGCAAAAAGCCTTTGATACTGTAAACCATGCAATATTACTATCAAAGCTACAAAGTATAGGCTTCAGAAATACTGCTGTGAAATGGTTCACCTCTTATCTTACTGGAAGAACTCAAGTATGTGATGTTGATGGGACCATATCAGATCCTCAGGATATTACTTGTGGGATTGCCCCAAGGTTCAATCCTTGGCCCCCTTTTATTTTTAGTTTATATTAATGATATGCCAGCTGCAGTGAAATGTAAGCTGCTTCTATATGCTGATGACTCTGCATTGTTGGTCTCGGGGGATGATATCAGTGAGATTGAGAAGACTCTAGGAAATGAATTAAATAGTGTTAGCAAGTGGCTTATAGACAACAGACTTTCAATACATCTGGGAAAAACTGAGTCCATTTTATTTGGAACAAAAAGTAAGTTGTCTAGAAAAAATGTACTTACGGTCTCATGCAATGGCACTGAAATAGGGTCTCGGAAAAGTGTTACATACCTGGGGTTAACTTTAGAGCAATCATTAACCTGTAAATTGATTGCTGATAAAATATTATCCAAGTGTGCAGGTAAACTGAAATTCTTGTATCGCAGTACAAGGCATTTACATTTTTCTATCAAGAAATTACTGGTTGTATCATTGATTCAGTGTCATTTTGATTATGCATGCTCTGCTTGGTACTGTGGATTATCAGTTAAACTTAAAAGCAGACTACAAGTGATGCAAAATAATGTTATCCGCTACCTGTTAAAAGCACCCCCCCCGGACCCACATTGGTAGAGATGCTTTTAAAACGGTGGGACTGCTGCCAGTACATGTTAGAGTGGAGCAGTTAAAGCTGAATCATATGTATAATGTCATAAATGGCTCTGCTCCCAAATATTTATACTCCCATATAAAAATGGTTAATACACAGCATAATCATAACACTAGGGCCAGTGTTCGTTCTTGTAAAGTGCCCAGAGTCAATAATGCAGCTAGAAATTCTTTTTTTTACACAGGTATAATATTATGGAATAACTTACCACTTTCCCTCAAAAATGTAAATACTAGAGGGGCTTTTAGACATCAGGTTAAAGCTTTTTTATGGAATAGACTAGAGTAGCCAATCTTTTTAATTAGCGTAGACTGATTAATTAATGTGATTTATGATTTTAGAATGCTTTTGAATTTTGGATGATTTATGCTAAATGTTTTTGTCTTTGTCTTGTAATAGGTATTTGTTTTGTGTTAAGTGTTCTAACACCAAGGACCATGTTGGAAATAAGTGTTTACACTTTAACATGTTATCCTTTGGATTATGTTGTTTGTCTAATCCAAAATAAATCCAATCCAATCCAATCCGACTCTGTCAAAAGCTTTTTCCTGATCTAATGACAGAAAACCAATATTAATATTATTTTGAAAAGCAAAATCAAGCATGTCCCGTACCAAATGTAAATTATCTGTGATGGATCGATCCTTTATACAATAAGACTGGTCTCTGTGTATGATTTCATACAATACAGTATTTAACCTGTTTGCCAGACATTTAGAAAATATTTTGTATTCTGAGCATAAAATTGCTACAGGCCTCCAGTTCTTTAATATCGTCAAATCGCCTTTTTTTGGGAGAAGTGTTAAAACAGCCCGCCGACAGCTTGTGGGAAGGATTCCTTCTGTAATGCAGTTCTGTAAAACCTCAAAGTAATCATGTCCTAAAACTGTCCAAAAAGTCTTATAGAACTCTGCAGATAGCCCATCCAGGCCCGGTGCGCGTCCTGAAGAGAGCCCCATAACTGCAGCAGTGACCTCCTCAAAACTGAGCTCAGTCTCTAGCAGGTGTTTATGCTCTGGGGTTAGGACCGGAAGGTCCTGGAGCAGTTAATTTGTGCACTGTTCATCTGAGATTTCAGCAGTAAATAAATCAGAATAAAAATCTACGGCGATTCTACGCATTGTGACTGGGTCGGAGGTTTCTTTTCCGTTGTTTTCCTTCAAACAGTACATCTGCTTTTCTTGACCAGATTTTCTCTCTAAATTAAAAAAATAAGATGTAGGACCATCCATGTCCCTTGTTGTTACAAAGCGGCTCCTTACAAGGGCTCCTTTAACTTTCTCATTTAGTATGAAGCTCAGCTGATTTTTCTTTTCTGTCCACAATTCTTGTAAACCTGTAGTATCATTAACAGTCATGGTTTTCTCAATATCAATGATCTCCTTTTCTAGCAACTCTAGAGTCTTTTTTAAAACCAAAGAAGAATGGTTTGCATATTGCTGACAAAAACCTTTTATATGGACCTTACTGATTTCCCACCACTGAATTATATTGTCATATAAACATTTTTCAGTTTTACAGGTTTCCCAAAAAACTCCAAAGTTCTCACAGAAATATTTATCATCCAGGAGTTTATTATTAAAATGCCAATAGTAACTCTTTGGAGCTCTTTCCACCAATGAACACTCTATTGTAATGAGTTTGTGATCAGAAAAAGATGTAGGAGAAATGGCTGTGTTTTTAACTCTGTTTCTCATTATGTGTGATGTGTAGAACCTGTCCAAACGTGCCCCAGAAATCCTACCATTACCAAATTTCACCCATGTGTATTGTTGTGCTGATAGATTGTGTTCCCTCCACACATCTGATAAATTTGTTTTTTTTTTATCACGTTGGCTAAAACTGCAGCGGACTGTGCGTGAGGTTCTTCCCCATTCCTATCTTTTGTGAAGTCTAAAGTGCAGTTCCAATCTCCTCCTAGAATTATTAACTCCCCATCCTGCTGTTGGCCCAAAACTTCCTCGAGTTTGGCAAAAAACTGCAACCTATCTGGTCCTAAATTTGGAGCATAGATGTTTATGAACACAAAAACAAAATCTAATTTCAGCCCTAATAAGCAATATTCTCCCTGGTTCTACCTCGTTTTTTGATAAAATGTTTGCTCTAAGACCAGGGGAAAAAAGCACAGCCCCCCCAGCACTAAGATTAGTCCCATGACTGAGAACCTTCTCCCCTTCCCACCACAAACCCCAGTCAACCTCATTTCTTTGGTCACTATGGGTCTCCTACAGAAAAACAACGCTTAGATCTTTCTGGCGTATAGTTTCTGAAAGTAACAAATTTTTCTTCCCATCCCTCATCCCATTTACATTTAGGGAACCCACCCGTAAGGTCTCCATAAGGAAGAGAGAGAGAAAAAGAAAGCAGTAAATAAAATAAAGGGCTACAGTCATTATTATTTAGTTTTTCCCCTCGCTTTTCCTGATTTCTTGCCTAATCTTAAAGCAGTTATATGTTTCTTTAAACGAAACCTCTTTTGTTGTGAAAGCTCATCATAGTTGTTCATTTTTCTAGCCCACATTACAGAAGAAATAAACTTTTCCACATCAGGGAAGTAGTCTCCTATTTCAACACCGGGTTTTCCTTTTGTTTTGTCGAGAAAAGAGTTGATTTGCTCAACAGTATACATATCTTTTACAACCTCTGACCACTGCTCATCCTCTTTCATTCCATCATTACTACACTGAGATAAATCCTCCATTTCATCATCCATATTTTCCTTTTCCCCTTCTACCTGTACTGTAGCATTACTCTGACACACCTCCTCAACATCATCACATTCAGTCTTCTCAACAACATCAGATGCACACACTGATTTATCAGAAGCATAACTACAGCCAGGCTGTTCCTTACTCTCAACATTTACTTCACTCACCTCCTGCTGTCCCTGCTCTTCCTCTGTAGTAACTTTATCCTGCTCCACAGCGATCCGTGTTCCTGTGTTATTTATTGGTTGATCGGTGTTGTTCGCGTCTGTTGTGGACTCGCGCTGTTCGTCTCTGTGTGGACACGCGAAGCGCTTATGGCCCAGATCTCCACACTCAAAGCATCGTAGACTGTCAGTAGTGGCGTAAACCATAAACGAATTCCCACCTTGGGTGACACGGAAAGAAACTTCCAAAGTTCGCTCCGGTGAATTTAAAAACATGTAAACATGGCGTCTAAACGAAAGTACATGCTTTAACTCTGCATTTTTACACCCTAAGGGAATCATTCGGACGGCACCCGCGATTTTACCAAATCTTTGCAACTCTTTGGTGATAACGTCATTAGATACGAAAGGAGGTACGTTTGAAATTGTGACTTTGGTTGCTGGAGCGGATAGCGGGGTTACCGGAACATATGCTTCCTTCACCCATATACCGCTGACAGTCAACTGATTAACTAGCGCCTCGGACTTTAAAAAAACAACAACTGCTTTATTCATCCGGGAAGCCGATACGACATTCTCAAATTTGACCTGCTCTCCTATCACCAGCAGCAGATCCTCCACTGTCACGCCAGGCTCTGGCACACACCGGCACCCGTTACGCAGTGACAGTGTTGGCGTTCCTGGCGTGGGAACAGACGCCATGCTGGCGTCTCAAAAACGCACACACACTGAGAAAAAAACTTATTCTCTCCTATTCTGTGTAAAAAGCGAGGGGAAAAGAAACAAAAGAAAAGTTCCGCAATTGCTCTCAGCAAACACACTCAGCTCCCACACACACTCCCAGCACAGCGGAAACAGAGAGAGAGAGAGAGAGAGAGAGAGAGAGAGAGAGAGAGAGAGAGAGAGAGAGAGAGAGAGAGAGAGAGAGAGAGAGAGAGAGAGAGGAGAGAGAGAGAGAGAGAGACATTATTTAGGTAGGCTAAATGGCATATTGTTTAATTTGTATGGTGAATATGGCAATTTGGAGAAATGGGCCCAGGCACAAGACGAAATAGAAGACTTACTTATTTCTAATATTCTGACCACCTCATGTATGTAAATAGGGTTGACAAAAAAACTCTATACAATGTAGTGCAACATCACATTTAACTATGACCTCACTGAATTTACACATTTCTGACTGGTAGCTAACATTATAGTGAAGTGTTAGTCACGTAAGCTAACGTTAGCTGCTGCAATTAACTATTATTTTCCAATAAACATTAACTAAAGTTGGCTATACAAATTACAACTACTGAGATTCTGAGATAGGCACGACACGCGTTACTTTGCAGGGAGACGTGACAGGTTGTCAAGTAGACGGGTGATTTGTTTACGTTTTCTGACGCTACGATTTAGTAGTCCCAGAGAATGTCTAATAAGGGGAGAATTGGCACTGTCTGGTTACTTCCGGTTTCTGGACTGGCTGCAGTAACACATCTCTGTCCATGCGGGGGCGCTCGCTCGCGAGTGCAGAATGAATGGGAGTCTATGGGGTTTCACCCCCAGAAATCCACTTTTCTCAGGATATAATTTTTTGTCAAGTAATTTGAAAGTTGCATTCAAAAGGGAGGGCAAAGATAATACACTCTGCTGAAAATTGCATTTTTAAGTTCACTTATCTGTTCTAAAAATCCGTTCAAACATGTGATGACGTCACACAGTAGCAGAATGCTAGCGTGCTCCGGCCAATAACGGCTTAACCTGTAAGAAATCGAAAGGACATAAGTACTCATTCATTCGACTTTTGGCCTATAATCTATATTGAACTTGCGGAATCAACAATAAAATCTACGTTTATTCCACGACAAGCAGGAGAAAGAGATACATTTAGCCGTTTAGCTCCATAGACTCCCATTCATTCTGCGCTCGCTCGCGATCACCTCCAGTGGAATTCGAATGGAACTGCAACCAAAGATGATACAACGGGGCTAATAGGAAGTGCCCAGGCTTTCCTTAGACGGGCTTTGGTAGTCCTACAAATAGGCTATGTGCACAAGCGTCGTGACGAGCTTCCGCTATTGTCAGAAGCCGGCATATCAGTTTCCGGTTTTCGGCTGCTCACCCGTATCCGCTATAAACAACCAAGATGAGAGCTGCTGTTGTACGAAAAAAAATCGTTATAATGTGCGTGACACATCTACGTTTCTAAGAACTGTAGGTTGATCTAACGCCCGTTTCAAACATACTCCGTTTGCCGTGCAGGAGCAGCGCGTGCGATAGTGCTTTTCACATGATGCGTTAGCAGCAGTGAATAACTGATCCACGGCTGTACCGCAAACACAAACTTACTATTTTTATATTAAATCCAGAAGTTATGCTGCAACTTTAATTAAAAATTCTATTATCGATTCTATTTGTTCACATACACCTAACATATGCACGTTTAAACACAATTTAAACAACGTAGGGCTATTTATATTCCATGCATTACTTATACTTAGGCTATATTAAGTTGCTCAAGCAAGTGGTCAACTATTTAACCACCATGTACTTATATTAAAAATCGCAAATTTTAAAACTTAAAATTGATAGCTTCTATAAAGAAGAGAAAGTAGAGAAGTCTTTTATGGTGCTGCAAACGCTGAATTAAAGTGACACCAGATGTTTCGTGGTCAAAATGAACAAAGATTGACTTGAAAATGTAGTAATTTCACCATAAATGCATTTAATTATATACTACTATTTTTCACAGTCATGACATACAAATTTGTAAAGTACACACACACGCAGTGCAC
Organism: Chrosomus eos; assembly: GCA_036326025.1. Lineage (NCBI taxonomy): Eukaryota > Metazoa > Chordata > Actinopteri > Cypriniformes > Leuciscidae > Chrosomus > Chrosomus eos. The sequence goes on along the minus strand of CM070818.1, from coordinate 224,141 downwards.
AGCTTTTTTAAATGAAATTAATGTTTTGAGCAGGTTCATATAATTTGCATATCATTTGTAATCATTATTTTTAATACTCTTAGGTATACTGTTCAATTTATATGTTAAATAATAAAATGCATGGTTAAACATATTTTGGATAAACCATCATTTCCACCACTACACAGTTTTTAAGAAAAAAAAAAAAAAGAATAACCAACGATGTGGATCTAAATGTACTTTAAAGGTATAGCGGAGGATCTTCTTTTTCCGGGTGGGTAGTCTAAACTATTGGTCCACCTAAGTGTCAATCATTCTGGTGATATGTTTACGTAAGGCCGTCGTACGTAGTTTTCGCTTTCTGCGCATCCGCACTTTCAGGTGTATTATGTGTGATGAGTTACGGTTTCAGCTATTCCTTTGAAAATGGCTGAGGGTCGAAAGAGAAAAAGTGTATACGAAGTGTATGATAAGAAGAGAAAGGCCGCAGAATATAGAAACAAGACCAGAGTGATTTTGGGTGAATATTTCACACGCTGGCGTGCGCTAAAAGCACAGGTTGGGCTTCCCACTGATGCCGCAGTCGCGAAGATTCTACTAGACAGGTAAAGTTTGTCATGCTATTTGGAGAAATCCATTTAAAATCACTGCTAGTAAAAGTTAATGTAAGCTATGATTAGTGATGCTAGCCCTGGCACAAGTCATGCACCGCGTAGACACGGTAAACATCTCAATTTGTTTGTTTCTCAAAAATTGGAGAGGGCGGGTCTTCTCTAAAATTCGGAAAGATCCTCCGCTATACCTTTAAATCAAGTATTAATAGATAATTACTTACAATATGTGTGTGACTTAAAATAAACAGACCTGAGCAAAAATGAAATGCTATATGCAAAAATCCCAACTCATGGCATTTAGCAATAAAAATGTATTAAGTTCATGAAGTATTAAGATTTATTTTGTTACATGATTAGGTATAGCCACTGGTGTTGTTGACTGATACATAATCTTATATAATCAGTTTTACAATATTATATTGTAATAAACTACATAAATTGAAAAGTGGTGGAAATGAACGCGCTCTTCAGAAAAACTGTTAAAAATAATAATATTCCATGGAATTCTAAAACTGCCCACTGTTATATTGTGTTAGAAGACACAGCTAGGAAGATTGTTTTAAGTGTGTTTTAAGAGAGTGAATTTTCCATAAGCTCACAGTGCCGATAGTGCTCCTAGTTGGAGAATCACACTCATCTTTTTACTTTTAGAAGACCGGGGTAAATCAGGAAAAACTACAACTTCAACAAGGCGACATAATGAACAACACTCGTCTCATTCGTGGAGGTGGAAAAACAAGTTCTTTGTGACATGTAAGATCTATCATATTAAAATTTAAATGCAAAAGAAAAGGCATGAGAGTCTGTTTTTGTCAATTCTAAGTTTTAATTTAAAATATTTGCGATTTTAATATAAGTGCATGGTTAAATAGGCTATTTGACCACTTGCTTGAGCAACTTAATATAAGTATAAGTAATGCATGGAATATAAATAGCCCTACGTTGTTTAAATTGTGTTTAAACGTGCATACGGTCAGTGTATGTGTACAAAGAGAATCGCAATGCTGACACAACTTTTTTAAAAATAAAAGTTGCAGCATAACTTCTGGATTTAATATAAAAATAGTAAGTTTGTGTTTGCGGTACAGCCGTGGATCAGTTATTCACTGCTGCTAACGCATCATGTGAAAAGCACAATTGCACGCGCTGCTCCTGCACGGCAAACGGAGTATGTTTGAAACGGGCGTTAGATCAACCTACAGTTCTTAGAAACGTAGATGTGTCACGCACATTATAACGATTTTTTTTCGTACAACAGCAGCTCTCATCTTGGTTGTTTATAGCGGATGCGGGTGAGCAGCCGAAAACCGGAAACTGATATGCCGGCTTCTGACAATAGCGGAAGCTCGTCACGACGCTTGTGCACGTAGCCTATTTGCCCGTTTAAAAATGTAAGCGTTTAAATCGATATCTTCATCAAATGTGCACACATCAACGTTGGAAACAATACTTACACTACTTATACGAATTTTTACATGCCATCTGTAAACAAATTACTTAGTTCTTTGGCAGGGATAAGTGAAATTCACAATTTCGGGGTCCGGCCCACGGTCTATAAGTGAAGAAAGAGGTTTTTGCAGAAAGTTATTTAAATGTACAGTATGTTGCACAAGCCACACAATAGAAGAGAAAAGCGACGTGAAATCAGACTTTTGCAATCATCTATTTTGTAACTATCAACTATACTAATAATTGCATGGATTATTTGTATTTATATGCACAGGAAAACTTCTCTGAAATGATTTTTACAGTTTTCTCTTGTTCATATATTAGTTATCTTGGTTTATTCATTCACTTTCTCATTAGTTTGTTCCTTGTATTAATACAAGGAACAAACATTTTGCATTTGCATTTAATTAATACCGCTATTTCAGTGTTTCGGTTCTTGTCAATGCCAATTTTAAGTCTGAAGCTTATTTCCTGTATTTTGATTTATTTTGTATTATTAAATAAAGCTTATTTGAGTATAAGTTTCAGTTTATTTAAGAAAAAGCAAGTTTAAAAACGGCCACTGGCCGACCAAAGTGCTGTACACATAGAAAATAAACTAATAAAATGTAGTCACATACATAATGCAAAGCAATTCAGAACAGAATAATCATTGTAAGCTAAAAGCAACAGAGAATAAATAGGTTTTTAGACGAGACTTGAACTCAGACAGAGAGGAAGTTGATCTGATATGCAGTGGGATTGTTCCAGAGTCCATAGTGTGGGACTGGCCACTTCAAAAGCTCGATCTCCCCTTGATTTTGGCCGGGTTTTTGGTATCTGAAGAAGTAGTTTGGTTTCAGATCTAAGACTTCTAGAGGGAGAGTAGAAATGTAGTAAGTCAGATAGATAAGAAGGTGATAAGGCATTTAACGATTTATACACAAATATAAAAATTCTATATTCAACTTTAAAGGGGTCATATAATGGTACATGCACTTTTACAAGCTGATTGTACTGAAATGTGTGTTGGCAGAGCCTGTACACAACCATCATATAATGATAAAAATCCATCCAGTGTTTTTGTTTTAATCTTCTTATATGTTTTCCCCTGCCTCAAAACGAGCCGTTCGAGCCTGTGACGTCAAACGCTCGCACGCCCCTCCCACGATCGTTGATTGACAGTAGCGTTTCAACACAGACCCGCCCTCGTTCGTGAGTAGGGCTGGGTACCGAGTTCGGTACTTTTTAGGTACCGACCGAATTGCCTCGGTACTACCGAGTATCGAAACATGTCTTGTTTTTCGGTACCAAATTTCGGTACCTAAGTGGTTAATCTCTTCAACGTCAGTGAAACAATAAACATGCAGCATGATTGGCTGTGGCGGAAAACACTAGTTTACGCGGCTGCCCAGAGACGTAGCTCGTCGCACGTGAGGCTGTAGTGTGTGTGTGCTTCAGCTTCACAGTCTATGGTGTGTGCGTGTAAGCGTCCCAACCCAGATAGATAGAAAATATGTGGAAATGATCCAAAGTGTACCTATGTGCCAGACTCGATGCCAGAAGCACGCGATGCAATATTTTCGACAAGATATTTGCCGCCGGTAACACGGTTAACGGTTAATCTGATAAGCGCGCAGACAAAGTTTATCCATTTTCGACTGCAAGAACTGGAGCGCGTCACAAATGAAACCGAAACTCAACATATAGGATACTTGCCTCATAGAGATGAGAAATAGGCCTGTAGATGGTCAAAATATGTCTACTTTTAAACAAAACAATTAGAAATAAATAGTTATTTCTATATCCATATAGGCGCGCGCATTCACTACTGCAGGAATGACGACGAGTCAGCATCGCCAAAGTCATAGGCTATTTGCTGCCAGCACACTTATTAAACACTTGTTCATTAATAAACAATTAAAATATATCCTTGCTGTTGTTTCCCGACACATCCATAATCATTAGGCTACTGTTGCCAGTGCTTTGCGGCAAGCTTCATTTGTGCTGAGCGCGAGGCATAAATCCCGCCCCCCAGTAGCCTATATTTAATTTAATTCACATTTATTTGTATAGCATTTTTCACAATACATATCGTTTCAAAGCTGCTTTGCAGAAATTGCATGTTTCTAAATTACAATTTAGAAAGATCTGTTATCAGAGGTGACAGTGAAATGCATTTCAATTAATTTTCATTCAGTTTCATTGTTAAACAATGCATTAAGATAAGGCAGAAACAATGAGCTCATTGAAGTAAAGAATACATGTTGTTAAATGATTATGAAACAGAAAAATTTAGCATTGGTGCTTTTTTACATACTCAAAATATGAGTGTGAAAAGTCAACAAACTGAAAAATAAAATGAAAATTTAGGTAATATTATATATAAAACTGGTTACATAAAATTGGTATCGAAAAAGGTATCGTTCAGGAACCGGTATCGAAGTCAAGGTATCGATATCGGTATCGAACATTTTGTTACGATACCCAGCCCTATTCGTGAGCGAGCTGTCAATCATGCGCGCGCGGACGGGTGTCGTGCCGAAAAGTACGCTGGAGCAGCACAGTCTATGAGCAGAATGGAGTCTATACTAAGGTAAGTGGTGTTCTGTTCTTGGGTGCAATAAGGAACACAGCAGTCATTAATGTTCCTAAATCCGAACCGCTGAAGACGCAGTGGCTGAGTTTGTTTTCGAAGGGAATATTAGCCACGATCAACGTCAATGCTTTCATGTTTGCGTGAATCATTTCACACACCAGACTGCTTTATAAACGAGGAGGTATAAAGCTGGTTTTGCTAAGAAGCTGCTCCTGAAAAAAGGAATCGATACCAACTATACGTGTTCCTGCACGTCCAGAAGAACTGAAGTGAGTGTAGCGTTTTATTAACCTTTATATTCATATTTATACTAATCTTTGCAAATCGCTAGCTTCACAATGAATGTGTCTAAGGTTTACACTCAGGGAACATTATGGCATGTTTTCTGTGTACGACGTTCTCAATATTCATAATCCCATCCATGTTTATAATGAACAACGCGTTATGCTTTTTGTGTTATTGTGTTACAAACGGTGCGCACAGAACAGAGGGGCGGGGTGAGCAAAGCTCATTATCATTTAAAGGCACATGCACTGAAACGGCGTGCTGACAACAGAGCTGTTTTTGACCAGGTAAAATAAGTGTTCCCTTTATCGAAAAAGGGAACTTCGAGATGCGTCGAACGACACGGTGGGAACGCCTCTTGCGTGATTGCGTCTGAAGCATCTATGCCAACTAGTCCAATGGAATGAGAGAATGAGCGTCACGGGCGGGTGACGTCATGAACCAGGAAAGGATAAGAGCACTTCCGCTGCTCGCCGGCATTTAGCTTCTGTTGCCTCAGCAAGCGATCTGTGTCAAAACTGTCTCTGTCTATTTATTGTTGTCTGTTGCAATATTGTATGGAAACGTTATGGCGAAACAAATTACAAACAGTGTGTTTCTCCCTGCCCGCGTTTATTTAAACGGGTGGGGACACACACGAGTTTTGTTTAATTTGTTTGGGGTAGAGCATACTTCTCAGCCCTTGAAAGAAAAAAAGGTGGGGGCTGAGTTCCAACTCTGTGAAATAGTATGCTCTGCTCTCGCCTGTCACTCTGTATGATAGTGACAGGCTTGCGATTCCCAGGACCCGCGTTTGCCGAGGCAGCGTGGGGAATGCATTCCTGGGGATCGCAGATGGATCTTTTGGAGGGTTTTGAAACGGGTCCGTGGGCCTTTTTTCCTTCCTTACCCGGAAGATCCAGCTCTATCTCCCCGGTGTCGGAAGCACGCTCTGCGGTTTCTTCCGCTCGGGGAGAGAGAGCCCTTTTTCCTTCATATTCTCCTCCGAGGAGGTTAAATGTTTTAGAATATTGAAAGTGAAAGCAAGCACACACACTGTTGAATTAGATTCGCCATCTATTTCCCCAGTATATGATGAACTGGTGGAGGTTTTGTCCCGTGCTGTTAATAAATTAAATATTTAATGGCCAGCTGAGATTAGGGACGCTCCTAAAAACTAAAAATATCGAGCGTTTCCTACATCTATCACATTATCTCCACCACGAGGCTTCCCTTTTCCCTGATTTACACACTGAATATTTAAATTGTGGGATAAACCGTATTTTATTACTACTTTCAGCCCTCGTGTTAAAGATTTATTCAAGGGTTGAAAGATTACGGTTATGATATAATGCCCCAGGCTGAAAAAAAAAAAAAAATAGAAAAATGCTGTTTTCACCTGGTCCAGCATCGTCATTTAAAGCCTCTGCTTTGCTCAATAAACCTATCACTAAAGAATCTCGCGTTTGCCGAGGCAGCGCGTAGGTTCAATGTTGTAATCAGAATCTAGCTCGGATCTCGCGTTTGCCGAGGCACCGCTTAGATTTCGAGTGTACTTTGCAAAATAAGGTTCTGTGGCTGGGATCTCGCGTTTGCCGAGGCAGCGCGTAGGTTTAATTATAGCTACTTTGGTTTTATGGGTAAAGCTTATACGGCAGCAGGTCAGCTGGAGAATGTTTATAGAAAACTATAGTATAATGCTCCAGGCTTATCAGGCCGATCTGCTGGGGTTCTGGATATAGTGAAATTTGAGCCTTCGCGTCTCTTCGGCGACGCATTCCATGCGTTCGTTGTTAGGTGATGCATTATATATATATATATATATAAAAAATATATATAATAAGGTTTCTCCCTCGCTGTGTCCAGCCCCCTGGGGCTGCTGGGCGTGAGCAGCTCCAGCCGTCTAGTTCATCATATTATGTGCACAGAAAGTGAGGACAGCCCCGACCGAAGTGGAGTGGTGTACACCTCATTACACGGTGCCCGTTCCATTTCGGGGTCCTCACGAGACCCTCCTGCCAACCCTGCCACCTCCGGTGCTTCAGGGCGCAGCGGTCTCCAGCGAGTCGCTGATGCTATGCTGCGGCACAGCATTGGTTTCGCGCCCTCTGAGGGGGGCTTTTGAGTAGTCAGGTCAGGTAGTTCCTGCCATTATGTTTCAGGCTCCAGATTTGGCTCTCTCAGTAACACCAGAGGCCAGCCTCGAGAGGCTGGTTCCCTTAGTAAATTTTTTGGCAGCGTGGAAGCTTCTGCCGAATATTTCTCATTGGGTCCTGCAGATTGTAGAGAGAGGATACAGAATCCAGTTTGGCTCTCGTCCTCCTCATTACAGCGGGGTGCTGCCCACAGTGGTGCATCCCGAGCAGGCTCTGGTAATGGAACAAGAAGTAAAGGCCCTGTTAGCAAAAGAAGCTATAGAACAGGTGTACTCACCCGTCAGAGAGTCGGGTTTTTACAGCCATTATTTTATTGTTCCAAAAAAGGATGGAGGGTTGCGTTCCTTTTTAGATCTTCGCCTGTTAATTCGGTCAGTTCGGAAACTAAAGTTCAAGATAGCTGACCCTCAAACAGATCGTGACCCAAATCAGATCCGAGGACTGGTTTGTCACGATAGATCTAAAGGATGCATACTTCCATATCTCCATCCTCCCTCAGCACAGGAAGTTCCTATGGTTTTCTTTCAGGGGCAAAGAATACCAATATCGGGTTCTTCCTTTCGGCCTAGCTTTGTCACCCGTTCGCATTCTGTATTATATCGACGACTGGCTGATTCTAGCGGAATCAGAGCAGTTGGCGGTTCGGCACCGAGGTGTCGTTCTCGCTCATATGCAGATGTTGGGGTTGAGGCTCAATACCAAGAAGAGTGTGCTTTCTCCAGTATTGAGAACCACTTTCCTTGGTGTGGTACGGGATTTAGTATCCTAACAGCCACAGAAGAGCTGAGGCTAGGCCAGTCACGCACTGTAAAACAGTTCAAGAGACTGTCGGGTCTTGTTGCAGCAGCGTCCAACGGAATTCCTTTTGGCATGCTGTACATGAGACCTTTACAGCGCTGGCTCAGGACCAGAGGGTTCTCCCCGAGGGGAAACCCACTTTGCATATCAAGGTCATGCGGCGATGCTTTCGTGCCTTAGTTATATGTAGTAAACACTGGTTCTTAACCCAAAACCAGTCACGCATTGTAAACAGTTCGAGAGACTGTTGGGTCTACTGGCAGCAGTGTCCAACGGAATTCCTTTTGGCATGCTGTATATGAGACCTTTACAGTGCTGGCTCAGGACCAGAGGGTTCTCCCCGAGGGGAAACCCACTTGCATATCAAGGTCACGCGGCGATGCTTTCGTGCCTTAGTTATATGTAGTAAACACTGGTTCTTAACCCAGGGTCCGGTGTTGGGAGCTCTTTGCCATCGAGTTGTGATCTCGACAGATGCTTCCCTCACCGGCTGGGGAGCGGTAATGGAAGGCCGCTCGGTTCAGGGTCTGTGGAAAAGCCATCATCTTTCGTGGCACATAAATTGCCTGGAGATGATGGCCGTCTTCAATGCGTTGAGACATTTCCTTCCGGACCTAAGAGGCCATCATGTGCTCGTTCGAACAGACAACACATCAGTGGTCTCTTATCTGAACCGCCAGGGGGGTCTGCGCTCGCGTCCGCTTTGCAAACTGGCGCACCAGATCCTCCTGTGGTCTCTGGGGAAGGTACTCTCCCTGAGGGCAGTGTATATTCCTGGGGACCAGAATATAGGAGCAGACATCCTGTCGAGGCAGGAGCTGAGGCCAGGGGATTGGAGACTCCACCCCGAGGCGGTGGAGAAAATCTGGGAGGCATATGGTCAGGCAGAGGTGGATCTGTTCGCGTCTCAGAACACGACGCACTGTCCTCTCTGGTATTCTCTGACGCACCCAGCCCCCCTGGGGCTGGACGCCATGGTGCAGACGTGGCCGAGGCTACGTCTGTACGCCTTTCCCCCTGTTGCTCTGCTCCCAGGAGTTCTGGAGCGGGTCCGTCGGTATGGAATAAGCCTACTGCTAGTAGCACCACGCTGGCCAAGTCGGATCTGGTTTGCGGACCTGATCCTTCTGCTAGACGGGCCTCCATTGGAGATCCCTTTGAGGAGGGACCTTCTGTCTTAGGCCGGGGGCACAATATTTCACCCTCGGCCAGAGATATGGAATCTTTGGGTTTGGCCTCTGAGGGGGCCCAACTTATAGATAGTGGTCTTTCAGCTGAGGCTGTTGAGACCATCCTAAGCTCCAGAGCTCCGGCTACGAGGAAACTTTATGCGCTTAAATGGAGAGTTTCTCCTATGGTGTCACCGACACCAGTGGGATCCAGTTAACTGTTCTGTCAACACAGTACTCGAGTTCCTGCAGGAGCGCTTTGTGTCAGGTCTTTGTCCTTCCACACTAAAAGTTTACGTGGCAGCCATTGCGGCTTACCTTACTATGGTGGGAGGTATATCTTTGGGTCGAGACCCCCTGATTACACGTTTCCTTCGTGGCACTTTGAGGCTGAGGCCTGCAATCCGCACTAAGGTGCCAGCTTGGGATTTGACTATAGTTCTAGAAGGCCTGTCTAGGGCCCCATTCGAGCCCTTAGATTCGGTCTCAGAAAAGTTCCTGACTTTCAAGACTATCTTTCTGCTAGCTATTTCGTCCCTAAAGAGAGTTGGCGACCTTCAGGCTCTTTCGGTCTCCCCCACCTGCCTTGAATTTGCACCGGGGATGGTCAAGGCGTTCCTATACCCAAAACAGGGATACGTCCCTAAGGTTCCAACCTTGACTCCGAGGCCTATTGTGCTGCAGGCTTTCTGTCCTCCTCCATTTGCAACTGCGGACCAGGAAAGACTGCACTTGTTGTGTCCAGTGCGAGCATTGGACACATATGTACATCGGACATCCTCATTCAGAAAGTCCGACCAATTACTGATTTGCTTTGGATCACCTAAGAAAGGTCTTCCTGCTTCAAAACAGACAGTCAGTAATTGGATAGTCGAGGCTATTTCACTGCATACGAGTACTCGGGCCAGCCTTGTCCTTTGGTGGTCCGAGCCCACTCGACCAGGAGTATGGCGGCTTCTAAAGCCATATTGCAGGGGGTATCTCTTCAAGATGTTTGTGATGCGGCGGGCTGGTCCTCTCCGCTCACATTCGTGAGATTTTACAGTTTGGACCTGGATGCTGCCCCAGGTTCTCAGGTGCTGAGTGCTTAGATCAACAGACTGACACTCAGGTACTTGTAATTATGGCGGGTTGGGTATTCTCGTTCCCACCGTGTCGTTCGACGCATCTCGAAGTTCCCTTTTTCGATAAAGGGAACGTCTCAGGTTACTATTGTAACCATAGTTCCCTGAGAAACAGGGAACGAGACGATGCGTCCCCCTGCCATACTTCCTGCGTCCCTGCGATCGGCTTGCTTCGGCAACTGTCGAAGCTAAATGCCGGCGAGCAGCGGAAGTGCTCTTATCCTTTCCTGGTTCATGACGTCACCCGCCCGTGACGCTCATTCTCTCATTCCATTGGACTAGTTGGCATAGATGCTTCAGACGCAATCACGCAAGAGGCGTTCCCACCGTGTCGTTCGACGCATCGTCTCGTTCCCTGTTTCTCAGGGAACTATGGTTACAATAGTAACCTGAGACGTTTTCTTACAATAGCCTACTAATGAGAATTTTTAATTAAAGTATATTACAAACTTTTCATTTAGACCCTAAAGAATCATATTAGCTTGTACAAAAATGGCATTATATGACCCATTTAAAATGACAATGAAGGGATCTAAAAAGGGGAGTGACATGGTCAAATTTCTTTTTTCCCATTAGAAATCTCGCTGCCGCATTTTGAATAATCTGAAGGCGTGCCGTATGGAACTTGGTATACGGAAGTAAAGAAGGTTACAATAGTCAAGACGCGAGGTTATCAAAGCATGGATTGCAGTCTTTAGCGAGCGTTTAGGAAGATAAGATTTAATTTTTGCTATAGAGCGAAGATAGAAAAAGCTAGATCTAATGAGAGCACTAATTTGCTTAAATTTCAGTGAACTGTCTAAAATCACGCCTAAGTTCTGTACCTGGGGAGCTATCAGAAATCAGAATCAGAATCAGAAAGAGCTTTATTGCCAAGTGTGCTTGCACACACAAGGAATTTTCTTTGGTACTGAAGCTTCCAGTGCACATATACAGATACAGATACAACAATAAACAGTCATACAAAATCTAAAAATAAAATTATAGAAAAAAAAAATAGGAAAATACTATAAAATATAATATATAAGGCCACAGTTGGGTTTAGTCAGAATAAACATTTACGGATTATGAACATATTTACAGTATTTTGAATAGTATGAATAAATATAAATAAAATCACCTGAGTTTAGAAGATATTGCACTAAACAGTGGGATAATTGCACTTAAAGGCATATGCCTTGGGAGATATGTTAACTGTTCAGGAGGGAAATGGCCTGTGGGAAGAAACTGTTCCTATGCCGAGATGTTCTTGTGGCCAGTGATCTGAGTCTCCGTCTTGACGGTAACAGTTCAAACAGGTGGTGTCCAGGGTGAGTGGAGTCTGTGATGATTCTACCTGCTCTCTTCCTCACTCTGGAAGAGTACAGGTCCTGGAGGGTTGGCAGGGGGGCACCAATGATCCTCTCTGCAGTCCGGACTGTCTGCTGTAGTCTCATGATGTCTGATTTGGTAGCTGAACCAAACCAGACAGTGATGGAAGTGCTTAGGACAGACTCAATGACGGCTGAGTAGAACTGAATCAGCAGCTCCTGTGGCAGGTTGAACTTCCTCAGCTGGCGAAGGAAGTACAGTCTCTGCTGGGCCTTTTTCACAATGGAGTCAATGTGATTGTCCCACTTCAGGTCCTGAGAGATGATAGTGCCCAGGAACCTGAATGACTCCACTGCTTCCACAGTGCTGTTCATGATGGTGAGTGGGGGGAGTGCTGGGCTGTTCCTCCTGAAGTCCACAATCGTCTCCACTGTTTTGAGCGTGTTCAGCTCAAGGTTGTTATAACTGCACCAGACAGCCAGCTGTTCAACCTCCAGTCTGTAAGCAGACTCATCACCGTTTCGAATGAGACCGATGACAGTGGTGTCGTCTGCAAATTTCAGGAGCTTGACAGTGGGGTCTTTAGAAGTGCAGTCGTTAGTGTACAGGGAGAAGAGCAGTGGGGAGAGAACGCACCCTTGAGGGGCGCCAGTGCTGGTGGTGAGAGTCCTGGATGTGTGTTTCCCCAGTCTCACTCGCTGCTGCCGGTCCGTCAGGAAGCTGGAGATCCACTGACAGATCGAGGATGGAATGGAGAGCTGGGTCAGTTTGGCTGTGAGAAGATCAGGCATGATGGTATTGAAGGCCGAACTGAAGTCCACAAAGAGGATCCTTGCATAAGTCCCAGGTCTGTCGAAGATAGATCTATAGATCCAAGGTCAAAATCATGGGTTTGCCTATTTTCTGAGGGATTAAAAATAATAACTTTTAACTTTTTGTTTTGTCTGAGTTCAAAAATAGAAAGTTATCAGTTAGCCACGCTTTTACCTCGTCAAGACATGCTGTCAGACAATCTAAGGCACTCTTATTTTTCTCAGATAAAGGCATATAAATCTGCATGTCATAGGCATAACACTGAAATGAGATATTATGCTTCCTAAAAATAGAACCCAGAGGCAGAAAATATAGTGAAAATAAGACAGGATAACTTTCTGTATATATCAATGCATAATTAAAATGTAAGTACTCTGAAAAAGAAAGTATAAAAATCGAGTGTCTGTAGACCTCTCACGACTGTTTTAAAGACAGCTCATTATTTCCATTCACTCCACCCCCTCCATTCAGGGCTCTTTCCAAAGCCACGCCCCCAAAACACATGAACGCGCGACTCCGACCGCTGAGCTGAAGACGCATTATTTACCTGAGACGAGCGGGAGAGGAAGGAGCGCAGTGCATGTATAGTGACATCATGTCAGACACACATGTAATAAAAAAATCTAACTTTATCATTATGAAGATAAACAAATAAGATGTATTTTAGTACTCACTATCAAGCTAGCATATTGATATTGGTAAAGTTTAAAATATATATTTATTGATTCGCTAATGAGCTAGTTATCTATAAGGCAAAGCTAAAAACAGGTTGCATGATACACGTTTTTCCATTGCCATCCTTTACACTGTGATGAAGATGAATTTCGTGTAAGATTCATAACATATATGGTGTTCTGCATAAGAGTTTCCATGATGAAAGCATTGTTGACTCTGATGAGGACTATACTAGTATGGCATCGTCAGCTCGAGGACAGATCCGGGGTCGAGGGCGAAGCAGAGGAGGTCGTGCAACTAGGGTCCGAGGAAGTAGAGGCCGAGGACGGGGTGGTCAAAGTGCAGGGCAAGGAGCACTTCTTGGACAAGAGGACCTGCGTCGAGTTTTGCATCTTCAAGCTCAAACAATTGTTTGGTCTTTCTCTGCCATTATTTTGCTATTCCTAGGTTCCGTGCCTCTTGAATGTACACAGGTCCTGTGTGGCAAAAGGGTGGTTGCCATGGTTGCGAGAGAGTGACAGTCGCCTAAGCCAATCCTTTGTTTCGTCCCGAATGGAATTAATGAGCTGTGTTTAGTGGAGATTAAACAGTCTAGAGTCACTCGATTTTTATACTCTTTTTATCAGAGTACTTACATTTTAATTATGCATTGATATATATATATATATATATATATATATATATATATATATATATATATATATAGAAAGTTTTAAAAAAAAATGGAAAAAGTTTTTTGTATAAAATTCCTACCTACAATACCTTTAAGTGAAAAAAGAACTTAAAATGCAACCACACATCTAGTACTGTAAACTGAAAGAGTTATTTTAGTTTTACAATATAACTGTGCAAAAAGTGCAACAGATAAATCTAGGAATCAAAAAAATGATATATGAATAATATAAGAAAATAATCTCTGTATAATTTCAAGTACATAAACAATTTTGTTAAATAAACGGCATTTCAGTTTTGACCGCGGCTGGTCATCCAGAACAATAAACTCATACATGTTGTCGGTTATATTTATTGCTCATTGGCTGTCTTTTGAAAACTTTGAATGAACCTTTCAGAGATTGTTGATTCTGGCGCGGCTCATTCTTCTCTGCCCTTGCCTTTTGTAAATATCGTGTTCTGCGGGGTTACGCGTCTTCAAATGTTTAAGTTACTCGCATTGAAGTTGCTAATACTTATTCCACCCCTCGAAATTGCAGTATGGCCAGAGAATGTCTAATTGAATCCGTTAGACGGGCAGTATAGCATATGAAACATGTCGCCCTTTTACTGGCTGGTCGGTCCAGTCTGAAATACTGCTAAACAGCGGACCTACTGCTATCGCACACGCGTGCGTTTTCTTCTTCGCTGCTCTAAACAGTGGTTGCTTCAACAGCACAACTTCCTGTGTCGCCACAAGCAACCACTGTTTAGAGCAGCGAAGAAGAATTGATCTCCAATTTGCAGCCTTATGCAAAGCTAGCGTGCATAACTAGATATTGTTTAAGAAAATGGTATCGGATCGGTACATGGGTAGAAGTACTCGCCGATATCGATTCCAGAATTTTTATTGGTATCGGCGGCATTTCCGATACTAGTATCGAATCAGGCCGTATGAATTCGTACAAATTAGCCACCTCGTAAAAATTGTACTAATTGCTTTGAGATCAGGCTGGATAAACAGTTTAGTCCAGTGGAGATCATAATGACCACGAAGCAGACAGAGACACAGTCAAAACAAAGAGTTTATTGAAGACAAATGATTTAAAAAAGAGAGAGAACGATTACAAATGTGTATGAGACATGAACTAAATTAAACAGTCACTAGTAATTACAGGCACACGCAAAATCAATTGAACCCAAACAGGCTCAGAAAGGTCAGGATTAGCAAGATCATGTCTTTATAACTATAAACCTTAAACCTTATGTTACCTTATACCTTATGAATTAAGCAATTGTAAGTAAAAATTAAAGTAAATATGAATAACTACATTTAGTATGCTACCATGACCACTAAAAATTAGTACACTAAAAAGTTGAGGTAACTTGAATAATTTGAAGAAACCAATAAAAAAACAATATATGAGTATTCCACTAAAAATGCATACATGTGTAACGATCACTGCACTATTGCTTTTCTAAGCATTCAGCTTAATCAATAACAGATCCCACAAAAAACAACAATAGATAATAATCCTGTGCAAAAATACACAAAATAACGTTCCTTTACTCTCCTTATACAATCTGTGGCAAAAAAAAAAATCTGGGAAAACAGATTTCCCTGTTTGTATGATTAATTGTGTCCAACTTGTGTTGAACATTGGAATCATTCAATCACAGATATGTTTTTTACACATCACTGCTTGTTTGCAATGTAGACACAATACATGAAAAGTGAGCAATGCAACCAAATAATGTATTGACACTTGATACACAGAGCTTCATTATAATGGGAGCAGTCTAACAGAAAATAATTCATGCTTTACTGGACATAAATCAATGAAGAGAACAAACTAGGACAACATACATTCTTAGGATTATTATGTTCTAGGAGCTTGTAGTTTTAGGCTATTTTCAGCCCAGCTTCTTTTCTGATATTTCGAGCATTTTCTGCCAGATCATTTAATCCTTCTCTCAAGAGGTACTGAGTCGTACTGAAGGACATTACTGCAGCAATAGCACTGCCCACACCTGGAAGGAGACTAAATAAATACTCAACAGTAGCAATGGTAGTGAGTGAAGCAGAAACTTGTACTCTGGTCAAAGCTTTTTCTTTGATGGCAGCAACGAACTTTGATTTGGCCATATGTTTCAGGTGGGGCTTGTTCACTTTTTCTGAAAGCCTTGACAGTGATCTTTCATCCAAACCGAATGAATAGTAGCACCTTGACAGGAAAAGCAACACTATGCCTGCATCACATGCTACTGAAAGACCAGGCACAGGGACCGCTGCTATACCAGCAGAGGCCAGAGATGCAGCCCAGATCACGGCTTTGAACAACTGGATCTTCTTCTCAAGAGATGCTGCGGAGCACACTGGCCAGGCTTGTAGAAGAGCAGATCTCTTATGGTCTGGAAGCTCTTCTTCGAGAGTGTTCTGAAGTATTTCAAAATCATATTTCTCCAAGACTTCAGACGATATCAAGTAAACTTTAGGTTCCCCACATCTTTCAGATTTTTTTGACAGTAATCTCTTATTATGGAAAGAAGTTTCTGCTCATCAAATCCCGTTTTCCTTTCCTCTGCTCTGATGTCACTGTCAATCTTGGAACGAACAAAGTAATAGTTTTTCTTCTGTTTTCTTATTTCTTTAGCCAGCATGATGTCATTATGTGTGAACCTTGCTGAGTTAAGGATAATAAAGAAATCATAGTTCTTAAATTTGACATCTTTAAGGTATTTATTTGCTTTGAAGTTTGGTGTTCCTATTCCAGGCAGGTCTCAGATCTTCACATTTGGCATTGTAGGATGTTCATACATGGTGGCTTCCATTGTAGTTTCGGTAACTCCAGTAGGTGCTGCTCCGTCATCATCTTCACTTATCCCTCTAAGTGCATTTACAAAAGAGGATTTCCCAGATCCCGTATTTCCAGTCACGGCGATGTTAAGTGAGACATTTAACAACTGATCAAAAGTTTCTTTAGCTTTTGCTGTAGCCTTTTCCAGGGTGGACTCTCCTGATGTCTTTACTGCCTCAGCAACAGCAGGGTCTTGAGTTTCCATGTTCTAAACAACAAATTTATACATTCATTTAAAGGAGTATGTAAGATTGTGGCCAAAACTGGTACTGCAATCACGTTCATATTAGGCCTACTGTAGAGCGGTGTGCAATCTTTGAGAGTTTTGTTTCTTTGACAGGGAATGCAGAAGACCAGCGACGAGTGAGAATACTGCGGGACACAGCCTGTTTGCAATCACTAATGCTGTCTGGCACTCTCCCCGTGTGTGACAGTTCTGATGTAAGTGCAGTCGTAAAAAATGATTACAACCAGCTTGCCCCGTTGGTGGCTAAACGAATGGGTGGGTCTTAGCGAGAGCCCTCTGCATACGTCATCTCCTTCATCGCTCTGATTGGTTTTAGGTCTATCCAATTGCGCCAAGAGGCATTTGAGCGACGTCCGTTGGTGTCTATGGAGCTTTGCCAGACCATAACTCAGTTACAACTGAGAATGGTCTGGTTTTAACCAGGCTAGGGCAGGACATAACGCGTGGTTAGTTGTTTAACACACTTGATTTATATACTTCCACACATGCTAGTAGTATGACGAAACTTCGTGTATTTATTAGTTGCCATATCAACACTATATAGCCCAAAAAATTGCAATAAAAATTCTGAAATAATAATTAATAATCATCATACACATCTCTGTATTTTGTGTTTATTTAAAATTAGATAAATCTGATATTATTGTAATCTTATATTAAAATAAAAAAACTATACAAAAAAGAATTAAAAAGAATAAATAAAACTATACAAATATAAATTTGAAACATATTCAGATGTTAATCTGAAAATATACATTAATTAGACAACAAATGGCAACACAATACTGCAAATGTGATTGCAATAAATGATATTCAGTCGCTTTACTGTCTAGTTGTTTACTGGTGATATAACCAGAAGAAGACACTAGCAGGGTTTAAATCTGCAGATGCACAGCTGGGGCATGTTGTCACACTAAGTTACAATGAGCCCCTATTAGAACTATGCTATTCTATTCTATAAGCTACTTTTATGAATTATATTGAGAAACCATGAGAAAAGGGTGAATAAAGACTGAGAGTCAATGTTCAGAAATGATTAATAATTATTTTATTTTTAACTATGCTCTAGTTGTGTTTTGCGATGTTTGTTTTCAAACTCAAAAATCATTTTATTTATTTTAAAAAAAAAGCCATTATTTTATATGAAAAAGTTAATAATTGTATTTTATTAACAACATATTTGAGTTTGACTTTATATTTTTATATTTTTGACTATATTTTTTTATTAGATCAGATAGCATTTTAATCAGTCACATGGTCCTGTTACAATGTACCCCACCTATGGGGCATGTTGTCACATTTCACTTCCATTCTTATATCAAGAAAAAAGTATACACTGTATTAATGAAACACAACCACATGATTGTACTAGACGTGTGGAAATAATGCAGGGTAAAATAAATACACTGAACCCTAAGTAGATTTACACAAACTGAGAAAGTCAAAAAGCGTTAGGTTGTGCCCTGCTTTCCCCTAAGTTTCTCCACAAAGAACTTGTCGTTTCTTATGGAGGGATTATTGGGTCAGATTGAAAACTAAAAGTCTAAAACTAAAAGTCGTAAACGAAAACCAAAAGTCTAAGTTTGAAACTAAAAGTCTAAGTCGAAAACTAAAAGTCTAAGTCGAAAACGAATTTGGTATTTAGGATAGGGCATTTGGTATTTAGGATTGGGCATTTGGTATTTAGGATTGGGCATTTGGTCATTTAGCCATTTAGGATTTAGGATTGGGCATTTAGGGATTTAGGATTGGGCATTTAATCATTTAGCCATTTAGTATTGAGCATTTGAGGATTGAGGATTGAGGAGTGTATGCAAATAAGGAGGCGTGGCCCAAATACTGGAGGCTGGGTTTGAAATGGCTGGTGCGCAGATGCACCTTATGGACAGCAGAGGGAGCTCCAGTGCTAAGGAGCACAATGTAAACCAAACACAGCGAGTGAGCAGGTCTGCAGCGAGGACTGTACTTTATAATGTGATAACTTCAACTTAATGACAGCGTTGTATAGGGGTACTGGAACGGTACATGTATTCCTATTGAACCGAAACGGTAGCCTACGGGCGTCACGGTTCGGTGCACGAATTTACACGGAGAATACATGGTATAAAAATAAATAAAACTCTAAATAGCGTTTCGCTCTCGCGTCTGGTGTGAACGCAGCATAATAAACAGCACAAATTTCAAACTGCAAAGTGTGTATATTTGTGTACACTCGCAATAAAATACATGTGCTTTTGTCACACTCTAAAATCTTGTCAAACTGTAACCGTCACCCAACCAAAATCCCACACACACACACACACACACACACACACACACACACACACACACACACACACACACACACACACACACACACACACACACACACACACACACACACACATACACACACACATATAATGAACTCCAGGTCTGTTGTGCCTTGTAGGCATATAGCGTGCAGTGCTGCATAAAGTAATAACAATAGCCTATAGCAGGTTAAAATTTTAAAGGGTACCTATCATGGAATTTTGAAAATTACCTTTCATGTAGTGTGTAACATAGATCTAAGTGACCGAAAACATCCTGCAAAGTTTTAAATATGAAAGTTCACCGTATACAAAGTTATTATCTCTCAAAAGTAAGAGTCGACTCTGAGTCGTTGATATGAATCGATAGACGAACGATGCATTTTCTCTAACTTTCGTACGTCACTTGTACAAGTTATTTGAATAAGATACGCCCACTCATTGCATTAGGAGACACCAGGGAAAACATCGTGTCGACGAGACGCTGCTGTGTTTTGAAGTGCGACGCAAAAGCAAACTTTTTTCATCTGCCCAGTGAGGAGCATTTGAAGACAGTGGCTACAGTTCATAACTATACCACAGAAGTATTATAGCCCGAACTTGTTCTGTGTTCGCGTCATTTTGAAGATGATTGCTTCACAAACCTAAATGCTATAAAGTATGAATTTGCGAGCCGCCTGATACTGAAGGAGGGAGGTTCAGTACCGAGTTTATTTGGATCAGCTTCCTTCTCCGAATCACAATCTGTAAGTAGGCTGTTGCTTTTATGTTTGTATCATGTTCTATAATTATTTTGTGTGTTGTGTATGCACAGGCACAGCGCAGCTTCTAGCAGCTAACTTAGGTCTTCAATGTCAATTGTATTGAAATATGTGAAGTGTTTGTCGTTGTTAATGGAGTTGTCACAGAGTGTCACGCATCACGCATTGAGCGTGACAGTCATTCATTTCGGTCTTTTGTCACGCTCTCCGGCCACACATTGTATTTCTCACGCTGAAAAACTATTTGTAATATATTTAATATGCCGCAGTGCCCAAAACTCACTCACTGTGGAACCGGCAGGATTCAAGCACGTCTCCTCCAGTGTTGCCAGGTCCGTATGCAGGGCTGGACTGGCCATCGGGCATACCGGGCATTTGCCGGTGGGCCGACGTGCTATTTGGGCCGATACATCTCAAACGTAAAAAAAAAAAAAAAAAAAATTTTTTTTTTTTTTTTTTTAAATCTGACCGGCCCATAAAACATCGGCGGGCCATTCGTTTAGTTTTGATTAATTGGCGGCGCTGGGATCTTTGTTCCGGTGCATTGGACAAAAAAAGTCAGTAGGTTTTGTTTTTCTCTCAGACCGGCCCATGAAACGCGTAGATCAGCGGCCCATTGGTTATTTTCTTGATTGACACTGGGCTGGTCCAATCACATCTTGAGGGCTTTGAGAGAGCCGGCGGTATCTGTTTAAATCGTCAGAGCGATGGAGAAGAAACGCAAGAAAAGTGCAGGGAAATAGCGTGAAAAAAAGAATCAGGCCCTTCAAGTGGCTGATGAGGAGTGAGGAGTTTAGTTTAGTTTAGTTCCTTTATTATCCACAAGTGGAAATTTGTCTTTCTCTTTGGCTTCACTATACACCACCAGTGTTGTGCAAGTTACTTCCAAACTGGAATACATTATATATTACATGTTACTGTTATTTAAAAGTAATTCATTACCTTACAATATTACTGTCTCAGAATTGTAATGCGTTACATTACTCCTGTATTACTTTTGAGTTACTTTCATCAAAATAAATATACAGAAGTAGAACTTAACATTCTAAAATGACTAGGGGTTTAACAATATGCGATATGAAACCGAAATCGCGACACTCAGATCCACGAACCTGCAGAATCGCGACACACCCTTTCCAACTCCCAGTGTTATCCATACCAGATCCAATGCTACCACATCTTTAAATTACTATTAGTATTATTTGAAGTTAACTTAATATTATAAAATACGTAGACCTACACCACAAAACAAGTTGAGGATAAATTATTTAAAATTTGGGAATTCCAGCGTTATGGAAATGACATTTACTGTCAAAACTTGAAAAAATAAATTCTCAGAAAATGCATTAATACCATACCAAAATATTAAAACGTCTGTTTATCCATAGGCTCCTCCCTGAAAGGAGTCCAGACATTAGAAAAATATCAGTCTACACATGCATTTTATATTTAGGGAAATAGACAGTCATGCGTGACAAAAAAAAAATCTTAAACTTTTAGGAGGAAACGATTTTTGTTGTTGTAATTTTGTGAATTACACTGCGCAAATCGGACGAAGAAGGGTTGGCTCTCCACAGAACATAAAATATTAATTTTATTTTATTTTTCGTGTTCGCATTTATGAGGAAAAAACAATGTTACAGACGTGACAGTTCTCCGTTACGGACGCGAGCGCTCTGAAGCGGCACTAAAAGATTGCTTTAATACTTTCACAGAGACCTTACACAGACACAAAGCCTTTCTTTAAAGTGAATTTCGTTTTGTATTAATTGTATCTTAATTTTAATCTATGTTTCATCAACCAATTGCCTGGATTTTATAAATAAGAAGTAGGTTAAATATAGCAGACGATTATAAATAATCACGACACGGAGGACAATTCACTCATAAATGAACCGAAACTCAGCGTATAAGTTAGCCTATTCACGGACCTGAAAAATATATCTATATTGAAATGTCTACTTGTAAAACAGAACAATTCAAAACGAAAGAAAACAGACTGCTCTCTGCTTATGAAATGAAATGTGCATTTCTCTCTGGCGCACTCCTACTGCGAATATCGCGAGTCAGCATCGTCAACTTCATCCTGCCTTTATTAATAAACAAGTAAAATGTCTCCTTGCTATATTTGACATATTCATAATCATTGCTTTTGCCGGTTCTTTGTGACAGCTCGGTGCTTTATCGGCAGCGCCGCTGCCCTTACATGAAAGCGTCACCACCGCATCAAAAACATGATTGCGTGATGAAAACATGAAAAATACCACATAAACATAGCCTAACTGTTTAGAAAGAAAACACACAACGAATAGCCTAAAGCGCATACGTCCATCTCGCGAATGCACAGTCTTCTTCATGCCATCTTCACCATTATAGCCGCTTCTCCACTGGCCAGCGCGAGCACAGAGGCCGAAATCATACCTCACGGCAGTCCTGTAAAAAATAAATCGCTATACAAATATATCAGACGCTGCCATATAGTTTTTATTAACAGACTTGGACACCACACGCGGCTATTGACTGACCACGAACAGGTAATTTAGCCTGCTTGTCTCGCGGTCTTGCTGTGTAGACTTTTTTTTTTTTTTTTTTTTTACAATTAAAACTAAAAGTCTGTTGTAAGGCAAGCCTTACTGAACATGTACCGAGTAAAATATTACTGAAAATTGATTAGTAATGCCTTACACTACTGAGTTACAGCAAAAAGTAATATGTTACTGTAATGCATTACTTTTGTAACGCGTTACTCCCAACACTGTACACCACACACAAGGACACCAACACAAACATAAAAATATACATAAATTAAAAACAGTAACATTCCCATGCAGCTATATATAGCCTACATATCCACCCCTACTCATGTTTATATCTTCTCAGCATTTAAAATTCGAATAGCAGTTGGCACAAATGACATCTGGTACACATTTTTACTCGCCCTAGGTTGTCTAAACCTTCTCCTTGATGGAAGCAACTGAAAGCTAGAGTGTAAGGGGTGAGATGAATCCTCTATAATAACCCATGCCTTTTCTTTTACTTTCAATAAATATATCTCATTCAATTGTCTTTGTGTCTTACCTACGATTGCGCTAGCTACGTTAACCACCCTAGACAATTTCTGCTTGGATTTAACAGTCAGAACTCCATACCACATAGTCATATTAAAAGACATAATACTCTCTACAAGATTCTTATAAACCATTTCTAAAATATTTTTGCTCACACCAAAGTGTTTTAGCCTCCGAATAAGATGCAATCTCTGCATTGCCTTTTTAAATACATAATCCACATTTCCAGCAAAACTCAAGTTACTATCTATGAATGTTCCCAGGTATTTGAAACTATTAACTATTTCTACCTGGTATCCATTGAGTGTCAAGGGTTGCAATTGTTCAGAGAATTCACATTTGTTTCTACTAATCACTAATTCCTTAGTTTTGTGCAAATTTATCTCAAGTGCACTCAGTTTGCACCATTTTTGTATGGAATTTATATAATTATGATACAATTTATCTCTTTCAGTTCCACCTTTGTACAAAAGGCCGACAAGTGCCAAATCATCAGCGTATTTAAGTAGACTAAAATATGAGTTGTGAATTTTAAATTCATTTATGTACAATGAGAATAATAGAGGAGATAATATAGTTCCCTGTGGTACTCCTGTGTTTAAAACAATTGTTTTTGAAACTTTATCATTAAGGAGAACTCTTTGTGGACGATTTAAAAAGGAGGATCAGGAGAGAAATGAGTGAGTGTAGAGGACTGTGGTGAGCAGAACTAGGCTACTTTAGGCTATGAGTGTAGAACTCATTAGCCTACATTATTTCCACATCTAGTTGATGATTACGCATTTTACTAGAATTGTAATGAGACGCGTTTGGAAAGCATGTTTTCCGCCAAAATAAAAGTTTGATGCAGTTTCTGTCAAAATAAAATATCACGTGTTTCTCTATAAGTATAGATTAGTACGAAACTAATTATGAAAGTTTATTTTATTTGTCAGTGCATTTGTTTTACAATAGGGGAGACCGGGGGCAATTGTAACATATTTTACATTTTCCTTAATAACTCACAAACTACTTGAGATAGACTAGTCATCTTTTGATACAAGAAACACATATATGTGCACTACTTAATAATACAATTTATATATTTTCACTTATAAGAACAAGACTAAAATATTTAATTAAATGCAAGAAGTCAGAGTGTTACAATTGCCCCCGCCAAGGGGGCAATTGTAACCCTGAGAGATAACTCCTATTAACCCACTTTATCTCAAATAAAAGCCTACCTCAAAGTAATCACTTTACTGCTGTTGTATTTAATAATCTTACTATTCCCTATCGTCTTTTTGGGCCTGAATCTAGGCATATCTTACTGCAAAGAAAAAAACTTATGCTAAGTTCTCTGTTCTAACTTCATCAAATTGCTTTTTACAAGTGAACTAATCATTTTCTTTGGTTTGGCTGGGTCTTATACAATCAAAACACTTTAAATCCACTATACAAATAAACTGACAATGAAAGGAACTTTGCTTTTGCAAACATATAGCGTATAATATTCACACTTTGTCAAGCACATATAAAACACACATTATTTTATATAAAAAATTAATGTTAATTGATGATTTGTTAATACTGGAACAAACATTTATTTTAATACACCCTTTTAAAATGAAGTTTTACAATAGAATTTAGTGAAATATTTTTTACCAGAAAAGTATGTCAACACACACAAACAAGCTTTACAAAGGCATTACAAAGGGCCTTGTGGCTCGGAGGCAGTTGTAACACAGTGTTACAATTGCCCCCGATACTGCAGCCATGACAAAATCTTATATGCTAGCTAGCCCAACCTGTATTAGCATAGGTTGTTCATGTTCATTTTTAATCAATAACCTAGGGATAAAATGTATATAAGTTTAAATTCACAGACATCTAAACTTTAGACAGCAGAAGAAAAATACTGTAGCTACATCCCAAAAATAACTTTCATACCTCAAAATCAGTTTGTCGTTAACAACTTCTGCTAAAGTTGAATTTTTTTTTGCTTCTTTTCCACAGATAGAGAGAGAATCCTACTGGGCATGGACAGATTAAGTCATCACTCTAGCTTGTTTCTGCTTGTAGGAATTGAGTGTGTTACAATCGCCCCCTGCAATTGCCCCCGGTCTCCCCTACATGTATATTACTGTCATGGGATTAATATTATAACTATTATTATGTAGTAGTGTAATGTAGACAGACACTATATCATAACTAAAAGAGGTTTGAGTTTTTCTTTGTTCAATTTGCACACTGAATATGGGTTGGAACTCTTAATTTTTTACTCTAAAAGTGCACCAGATGGCTGAATTTAACATTAAAAAGCACAAAATTTTCTTTCGGGGGAGCATGCTCCCGAACCCCCCTAGACAGATCAAGGTACACCCACCACAGATTTAACAAAAATCCTGTATGAAACACTGGTATTGCTATGCCAATGCAACTTATACTGTAGCTTATTTTTGGGATTCATCACTGTGTAGTGTAGCCTACTTCAATTGTATTTTACAATTATTAGTTATTTCATCTGTTAAATCTCACTCATTCCTACTTACTCATTATGGCATTAGTGGTTTTAAGGGATATGAGATGATATACATATTTAAGGAAGTGCAAAGATTGGTTGTGTTAATGATCTAGTGGGCCTGTCTGGGCCAAAATGCCCGGGCCGATTTTTCGTCCCAGTCCAGCCCTGTCCGTATGCCTGCACTGTTTCCGCGGGTTGTTTGTGTAGTGCACGCTGGTTGACGCGATTGTTTTATCCACTGTGTCACAGGTTAACCTGGTGACTCTATAAACTTGGACTTACAAACATACACCCATTTCACTGTTACTGTGCATTGCCGGCAATATTAACAACTGTGTACACATCAGGAAGGTGTTATGGATGTTTTTGTTTGTTCAGTCTAAAGTTTGTTACTGCTGTGTTTTGTTATAGTTTTCAACTCTTTATAGTTTTCTTAAAGTTTGTCATTATCTTTCTAAAAGAACAGAATGCCACAACACACAATAATTTATAGGATAATTACCTTTATTTTTTCCCATATTTTTCACAAACCTTATTGCAGTTAAACTTCCCGGTTCACACTCTGTACAACCAAACCCATAATCCAGGTTAAACTGATTTTTAAAGCAACAGCCACATCACTTCCTGTGGAAGATACCATTTTAGTGTGATGTCAGAGGAGGGGGAATTTGGAAACAGTTGTGTTTACCATATAATTTGTTTGTTAAACTCTCTCTCTGTTAATGGTTGCTGTTTTAGCTGTTTGGAAGGTTTAAGTGTTGTGTTGGGTGTTTATATTATTTAAATTGATTGTTACAAACGTAGTAGTTTGTACCTGTGGTTGGTATGCCCTATAGGCGGGGCTTCAGCCTATAAATAGACTTGCTGGTTGAAACGATTTCAGTTCTGATTGTGAACTCAGAGAAATCAAACACTGAACAGTGTTGTGAACATTGGGCCATTTGGTTTAGCCAAAATTAGCACATTGTTGCAGTTTTCTTTTCTTTTTGTACAGTTTTTATTTATTTTTGTTTTCTCCTGCACTGTAAATATTTCTAGCACCTTCCAATAAACCACCATTTTGGATTTTGCATCAACTTTTTTTGTACAGCACGTCATTTCCCTTTTCCACTCCAACTGGTTGGCTTCCCAACATATGGTGTCAGAAGTGGGATCCTCCCACCAGTGAGTGACGTGCCTGCATAAGGTAATGCCCTGCTGACATGCCACCCAAAACGAGGGGTCAGCCTGTAGAGGGCACAGATGCAGTAATGGACCAAGGTGCTGTTGGAGGTGTTGCCGAGGAGAGATTGCTGACTGCGGAAATCCCAGCCACTGGGGGAGATGCTGCTATCACAGCGCTGGCACAAATGTTCCAGTCATTCATGCAGTACCAAAAGGATCGGGATGAAAGGCAGGAGAGGGATGCTTCTCGCCGCGAACAAAATTACAAGGTCCTCAGCCACCAGGTCACCCAAATGCAGCTAGACATGGAGCGGACAAGACATGGAGCTTCGGAAGGAGCTGCAAAGCGGGTGATAGACCATGAACCCCGAATAGCCAAGCTGGAGGACAGTGATGATATTGAACACTACCTTACAACTTTTGAAAGACTTGCAGAGGTGTATCAGTGGCCAAGGGACGACTGGGCCATTCGTCTTATTCCCTTGCTAACGGGCAAGGCCCGAAGTGCTTTTGTTGCTATGAATCCCTCACATACCACAGACTATGACCAAGTGAAAGCTGCAATCTTGAAAAAATATGAAATCAGTGCAGAGACATACCGGTTGAGATTCCGGTCCCTTAGTACCCCTGCCGATGAGACCCCTACGGAACTCTATATCCGACTGAAGGACTTGTTCTCCAAATGGGTACACTATGAGCAAAGTAATAAGAGGGACATTATGGAGTCCCTTGTGCTGGAGCAGTTCCTGCGAGTGTTGTACCCTGAGGTGAGGACTTGGGTAAAGGAAAGAGATCCTGACACCGCTGCAGAGGCTGCAATATTGGTTGAGGCCTACATGGCTGCACGGAGGGGACCTGGAACTACTCGATATGCTGGCATTCTCCACTCTTCAAAGGGTAAGTCTGATGGGTTGGGGGTGGGTTCAAACTCTCAAAGTGGCCCTAAAATCAAGCCCATTCATTCTAAACCCCCAACATTAGCCACCATGCCCCAGACAACAGTGAAGGGAGAGATTGTTGTATGTTATAACTGTGGTGAGCCAGGTCATACTAGGCCCCTTTGCCCACTCAAAAAGCCCAAGACAACTGGTCTTTGTTATATGCCCCGGCCAGAACAGTTAAGAACACAGCCCGAACGGGAGCCAGTCATCACTGTACTGTTAAATGGAAAACCCCTTTCAGCGTTAGTGGACACAGGTTGTTCCCATACTCTAGTACAGGCCCAATATATACCCAGAGATTCCTGGAGTGAAGGAGACGCAGTAACAGTTTGTTGTGTGCATGGGGATAGCACTGAGTTGCCTACTGCTGAGGTTTATATTGAGGTCTGTAATCAGTCATATCTGATGAATGTGGGTGTTGCTACCAAATTGCCCTATCCTGTACTGTTAGGTACTGACTTCCCTGTACTAGCTGAATTGGTGCAAAAGACTGTATGGTGTGGTGTTGTCACGAGAGCCCAAGCAAAGCAGCTTACTCAGGTTCCACAGCTCCAAGAAATAACACCAGACACACTGCAAGAAATACCTTTCAGCTCTGAGGCTAGTTTAGGTGAGTCACGGCCTACAGAGCAGGAAAGGCTACAGAAACGCAGGGAGTGGGTTGAGGGGTTGTTGGAAACTTCAGAGCAAGCTGAGGAAGGGGCAGAAGAACCCGAACTCACGGAAGCAGACTTAGTTGTCCCTGGTAATCTAGCCCAACTTCAGCGTGAGGACTTAACCTTAATGGAATGTTTTAAACAGGCTGAGGAAAATGAGGGTGTTGTGTCTTTGCTTGGTGAGACTTTTGTGGTAGAAAATAGTCTTTTGTACCGACAGAGTAAGGAAGATGGACTGCAGCTGGTAGTACCTAAGGCATACAGGAAAGAGGTTTTAGAACTTGGGCATTCTATTCCCTGGGCAGGTCACTTGGCTTTTATGAAGACATTTATGCGAATTGCAAAAAGATTTTACTGGCCAAAGATGTACAGTGAGGTTAAGGAGTTCTGTAAATCTTGTCCAGAATGCCAGCTCACTACGGGCCGTACTCCTGCCTACGCACCCCTTATACCACTTCCTGTAGTTGACACTCCTTTTAAGAGAATAGGAGTTGACGTAGTTGGGCCTGTGGAAAAGAGTCAGAGAGGGAACCGATTTATCTTGGTTATTTGCGATTACGCTACCAGGTACCCTGAGGCATACCCATTACGAGAGGTCACAGCTAAGCAAATAGCCACTGTACTCCTACGATTTTTCTCGCAGGTTGGCATACCTCAGGAAGCTCAATAGTGTGAGCAAATTTGACCCGTATCCCATGCCAAGAGTGGATGAGGTAGTGGAGAGTCTTGGAAGAGCAAAGTATCTCACCACACTTGACCTCTGCAAGGGGTATTGGCAGGTTCCACTAAGCTCGGAGAGCATGGAGGTGACTGCATTTAAAACACCCTTTGGACATTTTCAGTTCCGTGTCCTTCCCTTTGGGCTTCACGGAGCTCCGGCTACTTTTCAAAGGATGATGGACCAGATCCTCCGGGGGACTGAAAAGTTTGCTGCGGCATACTTAGATGACATAATCATCTACAGTCAAACTTGGCAGGAGCATATGAGTCATCTGAAGGACGTGCTACTGAGAATTAAGAGTGCTGGTCTAACCATCCGCCCAGACAAATGCACCCTAGCCAGGACTGAGACACAATACCTAGGGTATGTGCTGGGTCATGGAGTAATACGTCCACAGGTGGGGAAAGTGGAGGCCATCAAGAATGCTGAACGGCCAGTGACCAAGAAACAGGTCCGTTCTTTCCTTGGACTTGTGGGGTGGTACAGGCGTTTTATCCCCAACTTCTCTGAACGAGCCTTTACCCTAACGGATTTAACTAGAAAAGATAAGCCAAATAAAGTTGACTGGACTCAGGACTGTGAGAGGGCTTTCCAGGACCTAAAGGACTCCTTATGCACAGAGCCTGTTTTACAGAGTCCCGACTTTAAGAAGACTTTCACTGTACAGACCGATGCTTCTGAGCATGGCATTGGGGCTGTACTGCTTCAGGAAGGTCAAGGTCAGCTCCAACCGATTGCCTACATCAGCAGAAAGCTCCTTCCCCGTGAATCCAGGTATTCCACAGTTGAGAAGGAGTGTCTGGCAATTAAATGGGCATTGGACGCTTTACGATACTACCTGGTGGGACGCAAATTCACACTTGAGACTGATCACAGGGCATTGGCCTGGTTGGGCCGTATGAGAGACACAAATGCTCGTATCACCAGATGGTTTTTAGCCATCCAGCCATTTGACTTTGAAATTTTGTACAAAGCTGGATCACAAAATTGTACAGCAGATTACCTCTCTAGGACACCTCAGGTGTCTGAGGGAGGGGGGAGAAATGTCACAGGTTAACCTGGTGACTCTATAAACTTGGACTTACAAACATACACCCATTTCACTGTTACTGTGCATTGCCGGCAATATTAACAACTGTGTACACATCAGGAAGGTGTTATGGATGTTTTTGTTTGTTCAGTCTAAAGTTTGTTACTGCTGTGTTTTGTTATAGTTTTCAACTCTTTATAGTTTTCTTAAAGTTTGTCATTATCTTTCTAAAAGAACAGAATGCCACAACACACAATAATTTATAGGATAATTACCTTTATTTTTTCCCATATTTTTCACAAACCTTATTGCAGTTAAACTTCCCGGTTCACACTCTGTACAACCAAACCCATAATCCAGGTTAAACTGATTTTTAAAGCAACAGCCACATCACTTCCTGTGGAAGATACCATTTTAGTGTGATGTCAGAGGAGGGGGAATTTGGAAACAGTTGTGTTTACCATATAATTTGTTGTTAAACTCTCTCTCTGTTAATGGTTGCTGTTTTAGCTGTTTGGAAGGTTTAAGTGTTGTGTTGGGTGTTTATATTATTTAAATTGATTGTTACAAACGTAGTAGTTTGTACCTGTGGTTGGTATGCCCTATAGGCGGGGCTTCAGCCTATAAATAGACTTGCTGGTTGAAACGATTTCAGTTCTGATTGTGAACTCAGAGAAATCAAACACTGAACAGTGTTGTGAACATTGGGCCATTTGGTTTAGCCAAAATTAGCACATTGTTGCAGTTTTCTTTTCTTTTTGTACAGTTTTTATTTATTTTTGTTTTCTCCTGCACTGTAAATATTTCTAGCACCTTCCAATAAACCACCATTTTGGATTTTGCATCAACTTTTTTTGTACAGCACGTCATTTCCCTTTTCCACTCCAACTGGTTGGCTTCCCAACACACTGGAACATGATTGTTATTGAGGAAACACCCGGGAACGCTATTTGAATATTTTTGGCCGTGATTGGGTTAGTTTGATGAGCAATTGGGCTGGTTTTGTTGTGCAGACCTGGCAACCCTGGTCTCCTCTGGTGTTGTTCGTCTGGTGTTGTTAGCCAATCAGAAAATAGCACTGTTGTATCTGGGTAAGATCTAGCGCAACAACCAATGACACCCCGTCGGCTGGGTGTCTAACATATCACCACAGATTAGCGTCACGAAAAGGCGGGGTTTGGAAAAATGACTCGCTAAACGATTCATATGGGAGTCGTTGAGAAAATCAGGTAAAAATAAATGCATATTATAAGACAACAAAAGTGTTTTTTGTCATTGCATGCTTGTAAAACTGTTGTTGGGGACTCCCAGAACAATATTAGGAACATTTTAAATGCCATAATAGGTACCCTTTAACGCATTATAGGCCGCCTGCTATAGGCTATTGTTATTACTTTATGCAGCACTGCACACTATGCACACGTACATCTGGCCAATGTCGCTCAGAGAGCGTTTGCTATTCGGCAGTATGTCAAGTCATCCTCATTTATATAGCGCTTTTAACAATGTAGATTGTTTCAAAGCAGCTTTACAGAGACACACAACATTTAAGGTAACAAAGAATGGTTTGGTTTTATAGCGGTTCTTGAATATGTTGTTTCCAGCTAAAGTTAGCTTTGATTGATTCACTTCCCTCGAAATGATCATTTGTTATTAAATTAGGGGGCGCTAAGACGACGCCGTTCTCTCTAAATAGACTTTAAAACGCGAACCTGTGATAAACGCTGATGGCGTTCACATGCGCGTTAAGAATTTATTCTATAGTTATGTGCGTTTGAATATATGTGTGCGCAGGTTTGTAATTCGCTACAAACCATGCCTAAACAAACTACTTGTCTTGCCTATAAATTTTGATGCAGAATTTGATTTTATCAATAATTAGGGACGCAAAACTGGAATTTCATAGCGCTTTATCTGTAGAGTGGAATAGGATCCTCCATAGGGAGAGGCTAGTTGGCACTTCAGCACTGTGTTGTCATCGGGTCCAGGCAAAGGTCCTTCGTCAGATCTGGAAACGGCCTGGATCCGGCAGGCTGCAGGAAAACCTTGGGATAAACAAAGACACTAAATTAGCGTAGATGCCATTCTTCTTATGATGTAACGAGTACATCAGGATTTAAGGGAAGTGTTCCCGGTCCCATGGTAGCTAAACCATTTAGGCCCCATTTACACTGCATGGTTCAAGTGACCCAAATCCGATTTTTTCCTCTCATGTGGCACAGATTGGATATGACCCATGAACGTGTAAGCAGGAAAAAAACGCATGGATTCCGATTTTCTCAGATCGGATCTAGGCCTCACTCATATGTGGTAATAAATCAGATATGAATCGGATATGTGCATTTGCGTGTGCCATGTAAGCAGAAAAATCGGATATTCCCCAGTAAATGCAAGTCGTACGTCATTAAAAAAGTGACGTCAACTCTGGGGGACACCACAACTGCGCGATCACATTCTTATTATAGGCGCGAGGGAGAAGGATACACACACACAGTGGAGCGATGCGGAGGCTTTTAAGTGTTTGGGGCGAAGAGACCGTGCACGCAAAAATGCAGGGTTGTTACAGAAATAAATCCGTGTTTGAAGAGATTTCCCGAGATATGGGGAGGCACGGTTTTAAGCGCTCGTGGCTACAGTGCCACCATAAGATAAAAAGCTTAAAAAACAAATATAAAAAACGAAAGCAAAACACTGGATAATTTTATTCGCATCTGCATCCATTGCATTTCGTGCTGTTTTACTTCCTTTTCCGGGTCAGAACGTCTACATTTGGTAGTTTCAGCAGTATATAGTGTAAATGCAAAAATCGGATACGGGTCACTTTTAAAAGCATCCACCCAGTAGAGCATTACAATAATCTAGCCTTGAGGTCATGAAAGCATAAACTAATTGTTCCGCATTTGTCAGTGAGAGCATATGACGTAATTTAGATATATTTTTAAGATGGAAAAATGAGGTTTTACAGATACTAGACACGTGACTTTCAAATGAAAGATTGGTATCAAAGAGCACACCCAGGTTCCTGACTGACGACGAAGACTTAACAGAGCAGCCATCAAGTGGTATACAGTGTTCTAGGTTATTAGGTGAGGAAGTTTTTTGTCCAATGATTAGAATCTCTGTTTTTTCAGAATTTAGTAATAGGAAATTACTGGTCATCCAATTTTTTCTATCAGCTATGCATTCCGTTAATTTTGTGAATTGGTAAGTTTCGTTAGGTTTTGAAGAAATATACAGCTGAGTATCATCAGCATAACAGTGAAAGCTAATTCCATGTTTCCTAATTATATCTCCTAATGGTAGCATGTACAGAGTGAAGAGCAGCGGTCCTAGTACTGAGCCTTGTGGTACACCATACTGAACTTGTGATCGATAAGACTCTTCACTTACTGCTACAAACTGAAAACGGTCAGATAAGTATGATTTAAACCATGCTAGTGCAATTCCACTAATGCCAACATAGTTTTCTAGTCTATGTAAAAGAATGTTGTGGATCGATAGTATCAAATGCAGCACTAAGATCAAGTAACACTAATAGAGAGATACAACCACGATCGGATGATAGGAGCAAATCATTTGTGACTTTAATGAGAGCAGTCTCAGTACTACGGTACGGTCTAAATCCGGACTGAAAATCCTCGCAGATATTATTTCTTTCTAAAAAGGAACACAGTTGTGAGGATACTGCTTTTTCTAGTATCTTTGACAGAAAAGGCAGATTCGAGATTGGCCTGTAATTGACTAATTCTGTAGGATCAAGTTGCGGTTTTTTAACAAGCGGTTTAATCATAGCCAACTTAAAGGTTTTTGGTACGTATCCTAATGACAAATGTAACCGAATGAATGAGATGAGTGGTGGTGATTGACAGTTGTGTGAGCACCAATCAGAAAGGAGTATCCATTATTTAAGAGCTGGTTGGTTTTGGCCTGGGATGCGTCATGTCCGACTCCTCCTTCTGTTGTTGATAGTAGCTGTCTACAGGTATGTGCGTTAGTGTGTATAGTACTTTTTGTTTTTAGTTTCTCGTATGTATGGTACTGACGATTAGTGTTGTGTGTAGCCTGTTTGTCGTCTCCGGTTTCCCTCGGCTTGTTGCGATGGGTGCGTTTGCTGGCTGCTCACCTTTCAGGTATGTGCAAACCGTTTGTGGAACGTATATTGTTTGTTTTATTCGGGGGTTTAGGATCGGCTGATTGGTTTGAGTTATGTGCAGTGTCCCTGTAGTCCAGCTGAACAGCGGATTGCACGATTTTGAGTATCCGTGCCTGTGAAAAGACAAGCACATTATGTGAACGCATCATCCCCTTCCGATAAGTGTTGTGCATACAACTGTAGTTACGAGCTGAAACTTTAACAATTGAGGCATAAATCTTAGTGATGTTTTTCTTTGCACTGGCTTAGGATTTTCCCTCTCGTCCGGACGATTTGTTTTTTTCTGCTGTCGCTACAGTTTACCATGACAACTTGTTGCTTCCTCGTGCCGTCTGTGAGAAGATCGTGTCACCCCACTGACGAAGGGGATCGTTGCTGTCTGGTTTTACTTCATATATTGAGCTAACACTATTTTGTGTGCTGAACTTTGGAGGCGGACGTTTAACGTTATTGGTGCTCAAATCGGAGCACTACCATCTGCTTGTGAGCCCATTGCGGGCCTTGACTTATTTATTTGTTTCTTTTTTGTTGTTTATACCTTTGTAAGATATTTGTGATTGTCTAATTGATATTATTACTATCTGCTCACTATTATACCATAAATACCATCCAACTGTGGTTTATTGCAGTTAGTATTTGTGAAGTTTGTCATTAATTTTGTTTTTTCTTTTCCTTTTGTGACCTTATTTCAGGTGCTGAGGTTCCATGGGTTGAGGATCTCTTTTGGTGGTGGTGTTTTCTCCGAATGTTTGCAGTGACACTTTTGAAGTCTTTGGGGTTTTGTGAGTGTGCTTTCGGTGAATTAGTTTAGTGATTCCTCTTCCTGTGGTCCACCTCAGCCCTGCCAGTTTGTGTGTCTTTTCATTTATCTCAATGTGTATGTCCTTGTTTATTTGAATGTGTGTTTGTTACTGAAAACCTTGCCAGTAATGCTCCAAGTCGCCTCTTTTTTAAATATGACTTAGTCTGCTGCTTTAAATTAAATTTTGAATTAATAAAACTTTTGTACCATTTTTATATCCACGTCTCTGCCTACCTTTATTAGGGATATGAACCTGAGTGACCTAAGAATAATAATTTGAGTGTTGTCCATATTTCCCGGGGCGCAATTCCCCGGGTGGCGTAGTCGAGATTTTCTTTACCTGTAATACCAGCCTCCCGCCACACAAAGATGAATTAATGATATCTAGAAGAGGATCTATGACCTCTGGAAGCATCTCTTTCAATAGTTTAGTCGGTATAGGGTCTAGCATACAAGTTGTTGATTTAGATGAATTAACAAGTTTGCAAAATTCTTCCTCTCCTATAGCAACAAATGAATCAAAATGTTCCTCACGGAGACTATAATATACTCCCTGATGCGATACTGTAGTAGACGGTTGCATAGTTATAATTTTGTCCCTGATATTATCGATCTTATAAGTGAAGAAGTTCATAAAGTCATTGCTGCTGTGTTTCTTGGAAACTTCTGGGCTTGAAGCTTTCTTTTTCGTTAGTTTAGTCACTTGTTCAAATAAATACCTAGGATTATGTTTATTTTCTTCTAATAGGGTTGAAAAATAATTAGTTCTAGCATCTTTTAAGGCCTCTCTGTAAGCAATCGAGCTCTCCTTCCATGAAATCCGAAATACCTCTAGTTTTGTTTTCTTCCAGTTTCGCTCCATTTTTCTGGCTGCTCTCTTAAGGGCCCGGGTGTGCTCATTGTACCACGGCGTTGGACTATTTTCTTTAATCTTCTTTAAGCGCAGCTGAGCAACTGTGTCTAAAGTGCTGGAAAAGAGAGAGTTAAAAGTTTCTGTTGCAATATCAAGTTCTTCTAAGCTTTCTGGGATGCTGAGATTATGAAACTGATTTGGAAGATTATTAATAAAGCAATCTTTAGTGGCAGAAGTGATAGGTCTAACATATTTATAACACGGAGTCGGCTTTGCAGCCTTGGCTAAATGTAATTTACACAAGACTAGATAATGATCTGAGATGTCGTCGCTCTGCTGCAGAATTTCAACGGCATCAACATCTATTCCATGTGATAGTATTAGATCTAGAGTATGGTTATGACAATGAGTAGATTCTGACACGTGTTGTCTCACTCCAATTGAGTTTATAATGTCTTTAAATGCCAATCCCAATGCATCTTTTTCATTATCTACATGTATATTAAAATCACCAACAATTAGGACTTTATCTGCAGTCAATACTAATTCTGATAGAAAGTCAGCAAATTCTTTGATAAAATCTTTTTGGTGCCCTGGTGGCCTGTATACAGTAGCCAGCAGAATTCTCAAACGTGATTTATTGTTTACACTATAAATTTTTACATTAAGCACCAACACTTCAAAAGAAGTATATTTAAAACTAGATTTCTTAGTGGTTTTGAGAATATTACTATAAATTACAGCAACACCTCCCCCTTTGCCTTTCGGACGAGGCTCATCTTTATAACAATAATCTTGCGGAGTGGACTCATTTAAAGTAATGTAATCGTTTGGTTTTAGCCAGGTTTCTGTCAAACACAGCACATCTAGGTTTATAGTCTGTAATTGAATATTCAGCAACCCAAGCTTTATCGTTTGCTCATCTGTATTATATCTGTTTTTTATTTGTTGAACATCAATTAGATTTTTAACCTTAGAGAGGTTTGGCAGTTTTTTTTATTTACATATTCGGGGAACAGACACAGTCTCTATATGATGATATCTAGGTGAAAGAGTCTCTATGTGATGGGATTTATCTGACCTTGGTGACGTGAGGCCGCTAGCAGACGGTCGGTTTAGCCAGTCTGTCTGCTTCCTGAACTGAGCGCCAGATTGTCATGTTTTATCTCTAAGACTATGAGCCAAATTACTAGAGAGAAGAGCAGCACCATCCCAGGAGGGATGAATACCATCTCTTTTCAACAGGTCAGGTTTGCCCCAAAAACATTTCCAATTGTCTATGAATTCTATATTATTTTGCGGACACCAATTAGACAACCAACCATTGAGTGAACACAATCTACTAACTATCTCATCACTCCTTCGAACAGGAAGGGGGCCAGAGCAGATTACAGTGCCTGACATCGTACTTGCGAGTTCAAACACCTCTTTAATATTAATTTTGGTGATCTCCGACTGGCGAAGTCGAACATCATTAGTGCCGACGTGAATAACAATCTTAGAAAATTTACGATTAGCATTAGCCAGCACTTTTAAATTTGCTTTGATGTCAGGCGCTCTGGCACCCGGCAAACATGTGACTATGGTGGCTGGTGTCTCTATTTTCACGTTCCGTGTAATAGAATCGCCAATTACCAGGGCACAATCAACAGCATTCTCAGTGGGTGTTTCACTGAGAGGGGCAAATCGATTTGTTATGGTAACCGGAACAGAAGAGTGGTTTTTTGATCCGCGACTAGAGTGATCTCTCACAGTCACCCATCTGCCTGTCTGCACAGGCAATAACTCAGCCGGAACCGAATCATGTAAATGGTTCACTATGCTAGGCGCATCCAAAGTAGTATCTAAAGCTCGAGCACACTTACTATCCTCAATTAAAGTTTGGATGCGTGTCTCTAATTCTGAAATCTTCTCCGTCAGCCTGACTGTCTCCTTGCATTTATCACATATAAACCCTATGCCGACGGGGAAGGCTATGGTAAACATATGGCATGAGGTTCAAGTGACAATAACAGGACAAGACATTACTCACCGTGTTTGTTGACTGATTCTTACTCACCTGGGCTTTTTATGAACTCAGATGCGCGGGCGCGCACGAGAAAAATAAATAAATAACTGAGCGCACGGGTGGCGCCTTAACAGGCTAGCGAGATACTAGCGTGTTGTGCTAACCATAACGGAAGCTAGCGATGTTAGGTTAATCTGTTAGGTAAACTGTAATTAGTAGTAAAAACAACTAGAAATGATATTAAATGATGGTTCAAAACAGAAAGAAATGCGAGGCTTAGACGGAGCTAACAGCCCAGCTAACACACGACGTAACAGTTACGTAATGTATTCGTACTTTTTGGTCACGTCATGACTTTACCAATTGACAACGTAACTACAAAGTCGCATGCTCGTAATTTCATTACCATCATATTACCAACCCACAACGTCGTCAGTACGTCCTCCTAAGGTTATAAGATAACCAACAACGTCGCAGATACGTACTCTAATCGTAATTACTTGGTAATTTTATGACTTACTGGCAACGTAACTACAACGTCGCATGCCCGTAATTTCATTACCATCATATGAACAAACCACAACGTCGTCAGTACGTCCTCCTAAGGTTATAAAATAACCAGCAACGTCGC
This sequence comes from Chrosomus eos, assembly GCA_036326025.1. Lineage (NCBI taxonomy): Eukaryota > Metazoa > Chordata > Actinopteri > Cypriniformes > Leuciscidae > Chrosomus > Chrosomus eos. The sequence goes on along the minus strand of CM070818.1, from coordinate 185,873 downwards.
AGATACGTACTCTAATCGTAATAACTTGGTAATTTTATGACTTACTGGCAACGAAACTGCAACGTCATGGGCCCGTAATTTCATTACCATCTTTGATTTATAAAGATAGTGCTTTCATATTCTTTATTAATGTAATATATTATATATATAGAGAGAGGAGAGAGAGAGAGAGAGAAGAGAGAGAGAGAGAGAGAGAGAGAGAGAGAGAGAGAGCAAAAAAAAAAATACCGAGCAAGTGAATGGGTCATAGAACTACACAATGAGTTTTAAATTCATTATTTAAAATTAATGATATTTTAAATTGTTAAATGTTATAATTCTAGATGTTTATTTAAATGCTGCGTGCCTTTTGACGTGTTCTGTTTCAATGGGCGTACGTGCGCGTAATTGAGTCGCATTCAAAGCTATCTGATTCAAAGACAGGAGCGCGCGAGCAGATGGAAACCATGGAAACGAGGAAACCTCATCAACTGACAAACATCAAAACTAGCGTCTCTAACTGTTGTTTTCACCGCTTTCAGGTAAGTTTAGTTATCAAAATCACACAAATAAGACATACAAACGTTCCTGACATCTTTCTTACGTGTAATTGATACACTTCTGTTGAATATTTACTTTATAGAAATGATTTTGTGTCTTCGAAAAAGTCCGTTAGCTGCTAGCATCTCAACCGTTTTCAGAAGAGCTAAGTTAAGTTTATGTTACAATTGAGCTCTTGTTTTACATAAGTTTGGGTTTTTAACCACATTTTTGTGTTGATAACAGTTTTTGATAGTTTTGTTTTGCTGGTAATTTGTCAATGGGTAATTGGAAGTAAGCTAATTTATTTGACCTAAAATAATGCACTGTACTGTTAATCAGTGACGTCACTTACAAATATTGATAAAAATATCTATTGTCTTAAGATATATATATATATATATTATTTCTCTTTTCTGCATTTCACCTCCGCTCTAGCTTGGTTCCTTGTAAACCCTGTGTTCTATTGTAACTAAATACTATTTAACATTGTTGGCTCTGTGACAAATTGCATGTTATGTTCCTAGATCACCATGCTGATGGCCTTCTGCACCCCCTGTCCAAGACAATCTCCACAGCTATCCATGAGCAAAACCTCAAGCATACAGTGCACTACTGTTCAAAAGTTTGGGGTCGGTAAGATTTATGCTTTTGAAAGAAGTCTCATATTTTAAAATAATTAACCCCAGGTTCTTTCAGTGAGATTGTCCTTGAGAAGCCTGCAGGCTAAATAATAAGCACAAATATAATGGTCGTAGTTATAATAATTCATTTAACTATTATGATAACAGGATATCATTGTCATTGTTATATTTTATTTCTCTAGGTCTGTTTTGAATTATGTTGGCCAATGAGACAGACACCATACTGTCCAACTCAAAGGTATTTATTTATTTATTTGTATGTATTTTTTTACTGATAAATACTGAAATTCTTTTTACTTATAAATGCTGAATGTGGTTCAGGGGGTCGACAACTTTAGGCACGCAAGTTATTTTTCACAGATATCTGGCCAGCTTACTCATGTCTCATACTCTTAGCCTTTAAAATGTTTGAATTTATATCCCCAGTGCAGAGTCCTCAAAGTTATGGCTATGCTCTTTTCACCAGGTGAGATGTAATCCCTAGCGTTTGGCCCTGTGATTCTTCAGGACAAGATCTTGATGCCATCCACTCTCAGTAGATGAAGAAGGTGAGTTTCACAATAGCTGCCATTATCACAAATCGAGACAGAACACAACATGCTTTCATCCATATGAACTCACCCATATGCAGGAATGGGTATCGAAACCCAGTATTTAACGGGAAGACCACATTATCTATAAGCTTGGACGTTATCGGTTCTTCATACAACATGTGTTTTTCAGGCTGGTTGTTTGTAATTTTGTAAGTATAGGGAGAGGCTGTACCTCGAGCTGGTACTCCTTTGACTTGAGTGAAAAGTATGTATGGCGAGTGGTGGTGATCTCGAGTTTGGGAAAACTTTGGTTTCCCAGTCAGTTACAATTAATTAAACCAACATGTTTTAATATTAGGTTACTCACTTGCGCGAGTGTGCTCTCTCTGGCTCGCTCTCTTTCTCTGGTTAATTCATAAAAAAAATTATTACAGCGCTACCACACCCACACAGAGAGAGAGAAAATGCTCCAATAGTAATACGTAAATTACATGAATTACTCAAATGTTCCACCCCTACTCTCTATTCTCATTATGTTCATTTACATGCCAACAGCTCATGATGACATTTTCTAGCATTTGTTTACTACTAATAATAATGTAACTGTCATGAAGCGGGAAGAATGGAACGGAGAGCGAATCCAAGCGCAAGCACATTTAATGGTGAAACAAACAAAAGACAATCAGACCAGGAAGTACACGACAGCAACCATTACACCATAACAACATTAAGAACTCACAAAGACTGAACTGAAACACAGGGCTTAAATACAGGGGAAGACAAGCTAAACAAGATAACAAGGGGGCGTGGTAAACCTGGAACACCTGGGAAGACTAATCAACATAACGGGGAACAGCTGAACATGGGACAAGACACATGGCAGGAACACATGGCAAACAGGGAATCACATGACAGATAAAAACAAGGAACCAGACACAAAACCCACACCGTGACATAGCCCCTCCCCTATGGGCGGCTCCCGACGCCCCTAAAAACAAAAAAACAATAGTTCAGGAGGGTGGTGAAGCGGAGGCGGTCTGGGGGAGGGATGGAGGGCCTAGCACCGGGACACGGCAAGGCGGGCCTGGGCCGTGGAGCATGGGCGACCAGGGCGGAGCAGGCGGAGCAGGCTGTGCAGGCGGCCAGGGCGGAGCAGGCTGTGCAGGCGGCCAGGGCGGAGCAGGCTGTGCAGGCGGCCAGGGCGGTGAAGACCCCTCGGGCGGCCAGGGCGGTGAAGACCCCTCGGGCGGCCAGGGCGGTGAAGACCCCTCGGGCGGCCAGGGCGGTGAAGACCCCTCGGGCGGCCAGGGCGGTGAAGACCCCTCGGGCGGCCAGGGCGGTGAAGACCCCTCGGGCGGCCAGGGCGGTGAAGACCCCTCGGGCGGCCACGGCGGTGAAGACCCCTCGGGCGGCCACGGCGGTGAAGACCCCTCGGGCGGCCACGGCGGTGAAGACCCCTCGGGCGGCCACGGCGGTGAAGACCCCTCGGGCGGCCACGGCGGTGAAGACCCCTCGGGCGGCCACGGCGGTGAAGACCCCTCGGGCGGCCACGGCGGTGAAGACCCCTCGGGCGGCCACGGCGGTGACGACCCCTCGGGCGGCCACGGCGGTGACGACCCCTCGGGCGGCCACGGCGGTGACCTACTGCCCCCCCCCAAAATTTTCCTGGGGGTAGCTATGGGGTCATCAGCAGGAGCAGTCTCAGGAACCGACACTGGCTCGACGGCGGCCATATTGTCCGGGGACACCGGCTCGGTGAACATGATGTGCAGTGTCTCTGGCAGGGCAGACGCGACGTGAAGCTCAGTCTCTGGCTGGGCAGACGCGACGTGAAGCTCAGTCTCTGGCTGGGCAGAAGCGACGTGAAGCTCTGGCTGGACGTGGCTGACGTGAAGCTCTGGCTGGACGTGGCTGACGTGAAGCTCTGGCTGGACGTGGCTGACGTGAAGCTCTGGCTGGACGTGGCTGACGTGAAGCTCTGGCTGGACTGAACTGGACGGGACCAGCGGTGAGGGCTCGGCAGGGCTGGACGGGACCAGCGGGGAGGCGGTCTCTGGCTGGACGGCGGTCTCTGGCTGGACGGCGGTCTCTGGCTGGACGGCGGTCTCTGGCTGGACGGCGGTCTCTGGCTGGACGGCGGTCTCTGGCTGGACGGCGGTCTCTGGCTGGACGGCGGTCTCTGGCTGGACGGCGGTCTCTGGCTGGACGGCGGTCTCTGGCTGGACGGCGGTCTCTGGCTGGACGGCGGTCTCTGGCTGGACGGCGGTCTCTGGCTGGACGGCGGTCTCTGGCTGGTCGTGAAGCTCGGGCTTGGCGGGAACTGTGGGGTTGCAGGGCTCTGTATCTGCCAAACCCACCGTCAGGGTGGAGTCATAAAATAACAAGGCCAACTCCATGTAGAACTGTAAGGTCCATTGCGGATCGTGCATTGGCATGATTGACCCCAATGGCTCAGATAGCCCACCTCTGAAGAAGATCATAAGGCAGACCGAGTCCATTGAAATTTCATTTGATAAGTCAATAAAGTCTCTCACATAATCCTCAATGGGCCGGTCTCCCTGACGGAGGCGCATGATTTGTGCTGCTGGATTCATCGTAGTGGTGAGTTCTTCTGTCATGAAGCGGGAAGAATGGAACGGAGAGCGAATCCAAGCGCAAGCACATTTAATGGTGAAACAAACAAAAGACAATCAGACCAGGAAGTACACGACAGCAACCATTACACCATAACAACATTAAGAACTCACAAAGACTGAACTGAAACACAGGGCTTAAATACAGGGGAAGACAAGCTAAACAAGATAACAAGGGGGCGTGGTAAACCTGGAACACCTGGGAAGACTAATCAACATAACGGGGAACAGCTGAACATGGGACAAGACACATGGCAGGAACACATGGCAAACAGGGAATCACATGACAGATAAAAACAAGGAACCAGACACAAAACCCACACCGTGACAGTAACATTAAGCAAATTTATTTACAAGATCTTTAAAAAAATTATAATTAAATGTCTTTATTATAAAATGACTCAATTATGAAATAGTTTTACTGTTATCTGTGTCTTTCCCTTTACTTTACAGCACATCACTGACAGGCTTTCCTATGTGATTGATTCAAGTTGTCTACCATTGTATTTCTCCAAATGAGGTTTGTGAAACCATGGACATTTTGTATTTGGCATTAACTGTTAATGTTATGAAAACGACAAGAATACGTGACAAGTTCACTGGACTTCTCACAAAATGCCATATTAAAGGAATATTCAGAGGGGCGAGTTGAAATAATTTATTTTGGGCAATATTATGCCCCAAATATTGTATATTGAGTAGGACTGCACGATATATCGTTTTTAGCATCAATATCGCGTTGTGCACAATCACGATAGTCCGTCGCAGGATGTGCGTTGTCATGTATAGGGATCGTAGTTTATCTGTGATCCGTATGGGCCAGTTGTCCCCCGGTTCGGATTCGCGGATTAATTGCAAAGTTTAGTTTTGTAATGATTATTTTCAAATGGACCTCATTATTTATCTTTTCAAATAAATAATGATAAAAATATTTTTATATCGCAATATATATATATATAATATATATATATATATATATATATATATATATATATATATATATATATATATATATATATATATATATATATGAGAAAAACAAAATATGTATTTAAGGTTTTCAATATCGTGCAGCCCTAATATTGAGCATATCTTAAATTGTACCTGAAATGATAATTTGTGATACCAGATGAGATGCATGTATGATAGATTTTGAACTGTACTATTTTTTTTTTTATTGCAGGTTTTCTGGGATCCCCAGCGGAAGGCATCATGATCAGATGTTGGCCAGGACAGATGTCCCTGTACACCACACGACCTCTGCTTTTTGCAAGGATTGCTGATTACTACCATGTTCTGTTAGGGTATTATTATAGCAAAACTGAGCACTTGTGACAGTGGAATTTGTAGGTGTAAAGTCACACATCAGTAAATGTAAAGTCACAGAGAGAAAGTTTTTTTTTTTTGATAGAAGGTTTAAACTTTTTTCTCTTTCACAAAACACAGAAGATACAGGTGCACAAATACTATTGTACAAATCACAAAGTAAGAAATTTATATGCTCACATTTAAGGCGCGGTCAAGTCACCTTTTTACAATACAAATTGTTTCAAAGTTGGGCAATTTGTAGAATAGGATTTGTGCACCTGCAATGAAGAATTTAAAAAGGTGTGAACTGATTTGTGACTGTTGGTGAGAGAGAAAGAAAAAAAACTACAAGTTTGCAACTCCTAAAATATTTTCTCGAAAACTTGACATTTACAAATCGCACTGTTATAGGGACTCTGTTTTGCTTCAATAATACTAGATATAATACTGTGTATGCATAAGTTGAGTCGATATTCTAATCCTGTTTTTTTCAAGCACATTTTATCAATGCCAAACCACATCAATCTTATTAACTAATATTTATTTTGTATAAAATCAATTTACAGTACCGGTCAAAAGTTTGGAAACATTAGAAGTATCTTCTGCTCATCAAGCTAGCATTTATTTTACACAAAAAACCCCAGTAATATTGTGAAATATTATTATAATGTAAAACAGCAGAATATAATAGTAAAGTGTAATTTATTCCTGTTTATAATATAATATCATGTAACACTGAAGACTGGACTAATGATGTTGAATGATGAATAATTAATTGCATCACAGGATTAAATTATATTTTACAGTAGACTATATTAAAATAGAAAACCATTATTTTAAATTGTAATTATATTTCACAACATTACTGTTTTCTGTGTTTTTGATCAAATAAATACAGCATTAATGAGCAGAAGAGACTTCTTTCAAATACATTAATAAAGGTTTAGAAACTTTACTATTAACTTCTACTGTATAATCAAGTGATATTTAATAATTAACAACCTGGACCCTGTTGACCCAATCAGCTTCTCTTGTCCAATGGTCCGTCAGTTTAATTTTCTAATTTCATCCAAACCTTGTTCATTTAAATGTATATAAACCTGTTTTCATACTGTTTTTGCTGTTTGTGCTTTGTTCTGTAGTAAATGAACTGAATTAACCAAATTCTGTATCTTTCATATGTCGTTGAAAAAGTCTCTAAAATAGTTTTGGGCAAATGAGGACAAGTTAAATTAGACCATTGCATGTCCGTCCATATTATATTAATTAAAAACTAAAAATGACCAACTGGTTACCAACACACGACTGTTGATCGATGACGTTGCCACGACGTCGCAGTTACTAACTGACGACGACGTTACAAAGTTACGTCGTGGCAACGAATCCAGGAATTTCACTTTTCCGGTTGCCACGACGTAACGAGTTACGTTGCCACGACGAAAGTTTGGTCACCAGATTACGTTGCAGTTATGTAACAGTCACGTATTTGTGTTAGCTGGGAGCCTCGGAGCAAACACACTCACACACAGCAGGCAGCGAGGCAGACAGGAGCAATCGATCAGCGAGGCAGACAGGAAAGTGTTTAAGCTGGACAAGGACTTTATTCTAGATCTGCTGTACAGCAAAAGCAATCATTGTTGCATTAATTTTCTGTTATCACTGTAAGGCTGCTTTGTAAAAAGCTCTTTATAATTAAAGGTGACGTGACTTGCAAAAACAACAAAACCAGATCAGATCAGAAACACTGATATTCATCAGTATAATAAGATATTTCTGGACGCACTGAAGGATTTGCTGGAAAACTTGGCGTAAAGTGAAAGAGAAAATAAACAGTTTCCAGAAAATCACCCAAGGACAAAAGAGGAACTGGGAAGTTTTGCAATAACATTATAGTGATGTGAAAGTATGTTGTTCCTTGTGAATTTATATTGAAACTAAACTCTTGGGAGAATAAATGGATCAGCAAATATGGAAATATGTTCAGTATTTCAAATATGGAAATATGATTAGTATGAATATATGATCAATAATTAACTGTGTACATTAATAACTACAACATCTTATCTCCACATCAATCTGGCTTTAGAGCCAATTTTACTACTTCAACTGCTCTCGTAAAATTTACAAATGATGTCTTCTCGGGTTTTGATAAAGGTAATTTCATTGGTGCTGCTTTCATTGATCTTTCAAAGGCCTTTGATATGGTTGACCATTATATTCTACTGTATAAGCTTAACTCTATTGGTTTGAACAAACATGCTCTGCTTTGGTTCAACTCTTATTTGCATAATAGACGTCAATGTGTTGTGTATCAAGGATTCCAGTCAGATTACTTAATTGTTGATAAAGGAGTTCCTCAAGGCTCAACTTTAGGCCCCTTACTTTTTTCAATCTTTATCAATGACCTGGCACAAGTTTGCTCTCATTGTGAATTAGAGCTCTATGCTGATGATACTGTTGTCTACACATCTGATCGGGATTTGTTGCACGTTCAAAGAACTCTTCAATCTGACTTTGATAAAGTACAACAGTGGCTGTTCATTAATAAACTTCTGTTGAACATGAAGAAGTCCTGCTGCATGGTGTTTTCCACGATACAAAGTCGTCGTTGTGCTTCAGGTTTTGAAATAAAGTTTTTAGTTGGGTCCCTTATGCACATTGTTGAGGAATTTAAATAGTTGGGCCTCTGGCTCGACTCCAACCTTACCTTTAAGATACACATTGATAATATCATTAGGAAAGCATACAGGTGTCTTAAAGATGAACTGAACTGAAATTTGAAAAAAGGTGATATAACAGATGTATTTTATTTATTATCATTGGTACAATTATTAAAATGGCAGAATTTGTTAAAAGGATAAAACTGTACGTTGAAGATGTTGTTTTTGTTACACGGACGCCGCAATTTTGGATTTCAACATTCGGCTACGTCACTGGCATGGTAGGCTACTCCGTTGCCAACCAAATCTGCGCGTACGGCAGAGAGGAGGAGAGCGAGAGACCTTGCGTGTGTGTGCAAATGTGTGTGTGTGCCTCAGGAAATGCATGTTAAGAACACCCCCCAACCCAACAAAAAGAGATACCTCCTTGAAATGACTTCTTGCAAGTTAGGATGTCTGCAGGCTGGATGTAACGTCACATACACAAAACATGTACATATTCACTTAAACGTATATAGCGTTCAACAAAACGGAGACTGACACATTAATTGAAATTGAGCCACAAAACCAAGCTAGTTACGAAACATCCAACCTAGGGAACGGACTAGCAACACATTGGAAGAACTTTTGTCAAACTCCACAGCCATGACTCCGACCATATTAAACTGTATAAATAAATGACTCCGACGATATCACAGATCGATAATAATGCATTTACTAGCTGCTAACTAGACTAAACCACAGCAGGTCTGTAAATGTCTCTCTCTACTCACCCTGAAGCTAGCTGATGTTCGTCTCAGGACACATTGTTGATGCAGAGGGAGTTTGACTCGCAGAAATATCTGCCAGTTCCACAGTAAGAGGTTTCTGTGCAGTATCCGTCCGTGCAGTATTTTGTTTTAACATTTTGCGTGCAACTAACTTAACAAGCGATCCCATTGGATGAATTCGTCCAATCACATTTTCAATTTATCTGCCTCGATTTTCTAAAACGCACAGGACCTCATCCATGTTTTTGTATTTTCTCTAAATGCACACGACATATAGCCTGATAAGCAGTCTCTATTTCTTAAAATGCATAAACTGATCATACCATAGTGGTGGTGGTAGTAAGAAACTACTGGACTGTCCCTCACAGGTTCAAATGTGTAACCCATGGCGTTAAAAGAGCTCATTTTTGTCTGTGTATATAGGACCTGCAGCTGTTGCCTATGCAGCTTTGCGTGTCCATGCCATTGACGTCATCGAATCTGCCAGCGTAACAAGCGCAATTTTTCTTTTGCTTAAAAAAAGCTATATTGATATTTTTAATTAAACATTTTAGTGTAATTTACTTTTAATTGTTATAAACAACACGTTATCAACGTCGATTTTTTTCAGTTCAGTTCATCTTTAACACTCTGTACAGATCAATTAATTGTTTTTCAATTCAAGTTAGAAAAAAAAAATCATTTTCTCAACTGGTAATACCAATTATTGATTATGCAGACATAGTTTACACTAATACCTTTGAGTCCAATCTCAAACCTATTAATGTTGTATTCAACTCTTGCAGATTTATGTAAGAGTTAAAAGTGTAGCACATTATATTAAAAAAGATTGGGTAACACTTTATAATAACTGCATGCTATTAATCATTAGTTAAGCATGAGTAAACAGTTAATTCATAATTTATAAAACATTTATACATTAATAAGCAGTTTATACATACAGCTATAAATGTTTTTTTCTTGATTTATAAGCGTGTTTAATAATTGTATTTTCATACTTTGTTAATGATTAATTAATAATTTCTAAATGAAGTATAGCATTATTTACTAACCAGTTATTTAAGAGTTGTCAGTGGTTCATAAGATCACTTAGAAAGTGTAAGTAATTGGAGTAAATTCAGGTAGTTATAAAGCATTTATTAGTGGTCAGTTAACTATTTTTGTGAGCTCATCTAAAGTGAGGACTATTAATGCCTTGTAAAGCATTTATAAAAGAGATTTAAAGACTCAGTTATCTTCTAAACAGAGAAATGAAACAAACACAAAACAGTGATAGAGAACATATAAATATTTAACAGCCTTTAAATCTCCTTTATAAATGCTTGGCGAGGCATGAATAGTCCATAAATAATAAATTTAAATAAAGCAAAAAGTAAATTTTAAACTGAATAGAACAAACTTTTGTAATATATATTGTAATATATGTAATATAGGCTAATAGTTTATATTGTAGACGTCGGTGGGTAACAGAATCCTATTCCTCGGGGGAGCAGCACGATCAGGGGCGCAAGTGTCAGAGGGGTATGTAGCAAAAAATGTTGTCTACGTTACACTACTACATAATAATAATAGTTATAATATTAATCCCATGATAGTAATAGCCACATATTGTAAAACAAATGCACTGAAAAATAAAGGAAACTTTCAAAATTAGTTTTGTACTAATTTCTATACTTGAAAGAGATAAGCACATGATGACATGTTTCATGGGCCGGTGTGTCAGAAAAAAAACTAACGCCGACTTTTTTTGACCTATGCATTACACCGGCACTAACCCAGCGCCGCCAATTAAGCAAAAACAAAAAAAGGGCCGCCGATGTACACGTTTTATGGGCCGTTAAGAAAAAGAAAAAAAAGTATGAGATGTATCGGCCGAAAAAGCACGTCGGCCCACCGGGAATCTCCCGGTAGTCCCGATGGCCAGAGAGATAGCCTAGATATGCCTGGATGTCACACTTTAAATCCTACCTGTTGTCTTCACCATGCACTTATTTAGCTGCTGTCGCATCAATTGACATGCCATCTCCTTTTCCCTCTTTCTTTTTCTATTTTTAGCCCCCCAGCATTTTGTTTTATCCATCTTTTTCGACGACAGCTCACTACTCGTACCTGCTCGCTCAGCGCTCACGGCGCCCCCGCCTGCTCGTGTTATTACCCCGCCCCTCTTCTCCATGAGGGCGCATACTCTAGACTGTTAGTCCTCTAAAATTTTATATAACATTGAGGAAATGCAGAAATGATTTAGAAACGCGCAACAGCAGCTACATAGAAAATACAAAATATATTTAAAAGCATATACTCAATATATTCAAAAGCATATACTCATATTCAAAAGCGTAAACTAATTTTATAAACATAAATTTACAAATTTTTTTTATAAATTTGAATGTATTATTCGGCAGTGGCTCAGTGGTTCATGTAGGTTGTCTACAAACCGAAAGGTTGGTGGTTCAATCCCCGGTTCCACCTGACCAAGTGTCGAGGTGTCCATGAGCAAGACACCCAACCCCAACTGCTCCCGGCGAGCTGGATGGCGCCTTGCATGTCTGACACCGCCGTCGGTGTATGAATGTGTGTGTGTGAATGTGAGGCAATATGTAAAGTGCTTTGGTGGCCATTCGGTCTGTGAAAGCGATATGCAGTCCATTTACCATATTCCATGTATTTCCAATATATAATATATTGGAAAAATAATATATTACAACATATTACAATATATTTCAAGTAATATATTGGTAAATATATTTTCCTTTCGTAAGGGAATAAGCCTATATAAATATAATAAATACCATCATTTAAAATCTATTAATAATTAATGATCTGTCTAATAATGTCTGAAAATATAATAATTATCTGTCTATCAACCTCTGATAATGTACGCAATGTTTATATTAATAGAAACTAATAGATTATCCAAATAAAAAAAATAAAAAAAAAATACGCCTATACATACACTTTAGCACCACAATCCACCCTGAACAACTGAAAATGCTAACTGTGCAGGTAGCACTTATATTCATCATCAGTAACAGGACTGACCCATTTTTCCATTCCAGCCCTTTATCTAGAGAGCTTCTTGTGTTTAACGCGTGGGCTTGAGCTCGACATGGTTATAAAAACGAGAGGTTTTACAGCGCATGATCTTGAGACTCGCAGCTAAAATGAAATCACGCGCAAATGAGCTTCACTTCTACTTATTGTGAAACTGATTTCTTTATGTTTGCTATTTGTATTCTCCACACTACAAAATCCTTATATGTTTATTTGTGGGCCTCTGTAAAACCCAGGGCCAAATTGCATCCCGTATAGATTTGATTAGGGACGCATAATTTCACCTGTAAATACAGGACGATCCTGTATTTCATGGGACGGATGGCAACCCTGTGTCTTTTTCACTGGTAATAATTTACGTGTGCAATATGTTAAATTCTGTTTGTTGGCATATTTTACTAGATTTGCACAAAAACACAAATGGGTTGGACACATCAACGTTTATTTGCTCATTTTTATTTATTACCATCACTGAAACTGTGGACAATCACATGGGTATCGGATTAAGATGCAGGAAAATTGATGCATATAAATGTGAATTATCTTTTTTTTTTAGCTTCTTTTGTGTACAAGTTTTCATAGATTGATGCATGTACTGAACACGTAATAGATCTGGATGAAATCCCTGTTAGGTCTGCACAAAGGCCAGCTGTATGTCTCCGCTAACATCCAAAACATCTATCTCCTCCAGTTTAGTGAAGCGATGTTTGTAAGTGTGAGTTTCTTCACCATTGACAAACACCTTGTAATGATCACGACTGCAAAAAATGGTCACCTGAAATGCACAAGCGCAATGGAAAAGATATTAAATCAATTTCATGAAATTAAAAAACGGATTTCCCCAACCTCTACTGTACAGTCATTGACAGTGATTACAGAGTCTTATCCACACTGTCCATTTGAACAGAAAGTGAATAAACAGCCAATAATAAATCTGCATGTTTACCAGAATCTGTTCCCCTCTTTTAAAGGGCATGGGTCCAGATCGTTCCTCCACATCGCCCCATTTCCCATTCTCAAACGTGTTGCGGACAACCACATTCTCATCAAAACGAATATTGTAGTGAAATGCAATTCCGAATTTGTGATGCAGATTAAGATCAATTCTGTTGGAGAAATAAAGGCAAAGGGAATTATACTTTTTGAAAAACGTCCCACGGTTTCAAGGATCAGGTAGATGTGTCATTATGATGTTCCAAATAGTATTTGTGAATATTTCAAAACATTTCAAAACACACGGTTACATATTTTAGTGTGAAATTACAGTATATTATCCAAATACGAATTTGAAATAGGGTATTGGTAAATCTAAATGCAGAAATAATACTATAGTTTAACTTAAAACCAGCCAATTAGGTTATTTTATATTCTAGCTTGTCATTTGTCTGACTTCTGACTTGGCTAGATCAGACAAAATGAATATACAAGGTCCAAGATCCCAAGCAAGTGAAAGACGAATCACCATTATGGTGACTACAAAACAATTACAGTACAAAACAATATAATTTCATACTGTGGCATGGTGAAAGGCAACTGTATCATGCGAATTCCCAGTAAAACAAGAGCACTAAATCACTGCAATGTCAGCATCATTTAGCTGTTGATTAACAGTTATTCGTAGGAAAATGACCCAGCATGCATTAATGTGACTGTAAATTCCTGGTAATTTGTTACAGTGCAGCATAATTATTATCTGGAAGAATCAACATTGTCAAACCTATTCGCTTGGGATTTGAGGATTCCCTGGACGGTGATGACTTTACCAGGTTGAAGTCCGCCACGGATGATGCTTTTATACGGGACCATCTGATTGTGGGACAAAGTAATTCAAGAAAACATGTTAGCATGCTGTAAAAAATGTTGTATTATGCATGTTAATTAGGTCAAATCCACTTTTGAATAATCCGTTTAAAAAAATCATTGTATATCATGTTAAAATTTAATAAAGACATTGATGGAAGAAAAAAAAAAATCATTGTATTAAAGATACTTTAAAAATATGATGCCTACATAATATCAATCATCCTTTCAATACAATTGCTGACTTACTGGCCCAAAAAACGGCGATTGCTGTTGCAGAGTCATCTGGACAGATTTTGTTCTCCTGCAAATCCTAAAATATGTATTGTATTCAAGGCCGACCACCACTTACAGAAGTTATTATCCAGGGGGGGGATCTAGACATTTATAGGGTGGCAAGGGGTGGAGACACCAAAGGAAACGCCTACAGTATGCATAGTTTTATGGGTGAACTTGATTAGCAAGTAACAGTTCTACCATATCCAAGGCAAGTGGAATTATGCAGTTTTATTTTTGACATTGATTCTTGAACCGGAACACATATTTTAGGCAATACAGCAGAAAGAAAGGATTATTGTGGTCATATGTATAATACAAAATAATACTATCAACCCTGGAAAAGAATTCCCCAGTTTTTGACACAAAGAATGTATTTCTACAACAAAATTCCAACAAAAAATTCAATGATTATGGTTGGCAAGAAAGCATTCTAAAGTCTGGGTTTGAAGTTACTCGGCTGCGGCAAAATCTATGTTGCGGTGAACGACACAAATACCAGTCCAATTAATGAGCAAAATAAGGGACACCCATACATGAGATAAATAAATAATTAAATAAAATAAAAAAATATGTGTCAAGGGCATGGAACTGATTATTTCAACATGACAACTTGACAGCTCAACAATAAACCACGTGAAAACATGAGATCAAGTATGTGAGCTTGCAACAGAACACATTTTATATTATTATTTAACTTTACCTTTAAAAGCACATGTTTGTATTTCACGGCATGCTGCTTTAAGTCACATGTTCTCTAGACTTGTCACTATGGAAACAAAGACACTAACATGCTGTACTGTTCTCGCTGAGGTGTACCAACTCCAACTAAACAGTGAGCTAAACTCTCTCTATTCATGAACATGAAGAAATCCTGAATTCTTGTATGCAGTTTTTATTTTCTTCACATTGTACTGAATCCATACATATAGATGAGTGATGAGAGAGTGAAACTAAAAAACAAACATCAAAATACTGAAATTAGCTAAGCCACCTAGCTTTCATGAACATTACTTTTACAGCACAAATTCAATATGCCTAAAAGATAACTTAGAACAAAGATTATATACATACAAGCGATGCTTCTACTGGGAAGTCAAAGGGCAGGATGAATCTTCTCTGGCGCAATGACCGTCTGCATCTTTTAACCAGTCTGCCGTTTTTCTAAAGCATTTCTAATGCGGCTTCCTACTTCCGGTTTTTAGCTCAGTAAAACAAACGTCAAAATAAGAGTCTGAAAGAAACTGAAAGTATACCAAATAAAAGCATAAAATTAAAATTAAATGCCTGAAGGGCAGAACACTCCCCGTCTGACCTTAAAGGTCACTATTAACTATCAAATGTCTCTGAACCTTCAGTCTTTGGGCAAAAGAAAGAACTACTTCTGACACTGGTCTCAAGAACACCTTCGCAGAACCTTGATCCGATGTCCTGAGCTCCACCTTCCTTACTTTCTTGTCTTTACCAGGGAAGACAGCTGTGATCCTTGCCATAGGCCACTTGTTACGTGCAGCTTGACTGTCCTTCAGAAGCACAATGTCCCCTTCTTTCAGGTCACGTTGAGAATCTTTCCATTTTCGGCGGACTTGTAGAGTGGGAAGGAACTCCTGACGCCAGCGACGCCAGAATCTGTCAGCGAGAGCTTGGACTTGTTTCCATTGTCTGCTGAAAAGATCCTTATCTGTGAAATCTCCATGCGGTGGGGCCACCCCAACCTTCAGGGTAAGTATCATTGCAGGAGACAATATGAACAGTGACTCTGGGTCAGTGGAGACTGGAACGAGAGGCCTGGCATTGATTATTGCAGTCACTTCCATCATGAGTGTGCAAAAGACGTCGTGGGTGAGTTGGATGTTCTCTTGAAGCAGGATTGCATCAAGGATCCGTCTTGATAGGCCTATCATACGTTCCCATGATCCTCCCATATGGGACGCATGAGGAGGATTGAACACCCATGAGCAACCCTGTTGACTCAAGAAGTTCTGCACTGTGAAGTCAGGTTGTTGTCGGCTTAATCCCAGTTCCTTTGCAGCGGCTACAAAGTTTGTTCCGCAGTCCGATCTTATCTGCTTCCCAGGTCCCCGTATGGCAAAGAAACGTCTCAATGCATTGATGCAACTGGACGTGTCTAGGGAGTCGATGAGCTCGATGTGCACGGCTCGGGAGCTCATACAGCAGAAAAGCATGGACCATCGTTTGCTTTGGGCCTGTCCACCTCGTGTACGCCTAGAGACGATTTGCCACGGTCCGAACACATCCACTCCTACATAGGTGAAGGGTGGACATGTGTGCAAGCGTTCTGGAGGCTTGTCTGCCATAAGTTGTTCCTCTGTTCTTCGGCGTAACTTTCGGCACACTACACATTTGTGCAAGACAGAGGCAATAAGTCGTTTTCCACCCATGACCCAGAAGCCCGCTGCTCTCAGGGCCCCTTCTGTGAAGTGGCGGCCTTGATGCTTTACCTCTTCATGATATTGTCGCACCAACAGTAGAGAAACGTGGCTGGTCTTGGGCAAGATGATGGTTTTTTTTCCCTGAGTGCTCAAGTCGGCGTGTTTTAATCTGCCACCAACACAAATCAAATCACCTTCAAGAACAGGTCTGAGCTTGTGAAGAGAACTGTCCTTGGTTACAGCTTGTCCGAGCTCAAGAACTGTGAGCTCTTTTGCATAAACATCTTCCTGTGCGGCTCTGATGATGATGTTTCTCGCCCGAGACAACTCATCCGCAGTGCGTGGGAGGTTGCAGTGATGCCATCCTTTACATTCACTGGACTTGTCGTGTTTGTAAGTGCTGGCTATGTGGATGAGTAGTGCAATCGCCCTGGTGAGGGAGCGCATGCATGAAAAGCGCTGTAACCGTGTGGCAGTAAGGCCTCGGTTTTGAGTCTGAGTAAGAAAACTACTCACTTCAGGTCGTATTTCCATGTCTGATTCTGGGTTAACAAGTTCAAACGTCCGGCTTGTATCTATGTCTGATGGATTTGGTTTGTGTAAAAACGCTGGTCCAGTGAACCACATAGTCTTTGTCAATTGAGATGCAGGAACTGACCTGGATGTGTGGTCAGCCGGGTTGTCCTCTGTTACCCCTTTTCCACCAACAAGAACCGGGTGCTGGTTCAGAGCCAGAGCCAGAGCTGGTTCGGAGTTGGTTCGACTGACAAGCTTACTAAGAACCGGTTTGCCTTTCCACCAGCTAGAGAGCCACAACAGAGCCAGATCTTACGTCACTGCATACGTCTCATGTTGCCCAGCAACGCTAGTGCGGTAGTGCCAAACACAAACACGATAGGCTTGTTCGAGATGCATCGGCTTCACGCAGATCGATCGCCGCATGACATCAAAGCACTGCGAAAGCGATCCAAAAGCACAAGGAGTCATATGATCTCCAAACACTCCCGCAGCTCCGATCGGTCCGCGCCGCGCCGCACAAGCCATCAACAATAACGGACGTTGCGTTACTATGGATGCTCATGGGTTTGCAAAAATACATCGGAATCCAACACGTTTGTGCAGCTCGCCGTAACTTACATAGACGGATATAATAATCAAGCTGCTATTAGCTCGACTAGCTGCTATTTAAAAATGGCGGTCACAAGTTTCTTGTTGGTCACGGTAACCCCGCCCCCAGCCCCTGACGCAATCGGTTCTTACTTGGCTCCGTTCTAGACCAGCAATGATTTGGTTCTACCTAAGAACCACTTTTCCTGGTTCGGAGCTGGTGCTTTGCGTGTGGAAAAACAAAGAACCGAATTTAAACTAGGCTCTGGCTCCGAACCAGCACCAGCTCTGCCTTGGTGGAAAAGGGGTATGTGTTGACGTAGAACCATTGGTTAGGTCTTGTGGATTGACAAATTCGTCTGACTCTATTGTGAACGTAGACGTAGAAGCGTTTTATCTGATTGTGAATATATCCAAGCACGACCTTGCTGTCACAATAGAACTTGATTTCATCCAGCTGCAGGTCCAATTCATCTTGGATAAGTTCGGCCACTTCCACGGCTAATACTGCGGCACACAATTCCAACCGAGGAATGGTAGGTTCGGACTGTGGGGCCAGCTTAGCCTTCCCCAAGATGAATCCCACTTCGACTTTTCCTTCAGCTTGAATGGTCCTGAGATACGCCACAACTCCAATTGCCTTTGTGGACTCATCGGAGAACACGCATAGCTCTGTGTGTACAGCATTGGAAAGTGACGTTGCTGTGTATGAACGTGGGATATGCAGCTTGCTTAAGTCGTGCAGTGACTCACGCCATGCTTCCCATTGCTTCAACTTTTGATCTGGAAGAGGAGCATCCCAGTCACATGTGTTGACACTGAGTTCCCTCAAGAGACTTTTGCCTTCAATAGTCACCGGTGCAACAATGCCTAAAGGATCGAAAACGCTATTCACTGTTGACAGGACTCCCCTGCGAGTGAAAGGTTTCTTGTGTTCTGAGACTGTGAATGTGAAAGTGTCTTTCGTTGTCTCCCACAGCAGTCCCAAACTGCGTTGCACTGGTGTAGCTTCACCGCTAAGGTCAAGGTCTTTCTGAACTGCTCTTTCCTTTGGTGCAAAGGCCTGAAGGACGGCTTCACTGTTTGATGAGAACTTATGAAGCCTCAGGTTCGATTCACCGAGAGAGGTCTGTGTTCTCTGTAGCAGACTAATGGCTTCAGCTTCAGTTGGCACACTGATGAGCCCATCATCTACGTAAAAATGATGTTCGACAAACTGGACCGTGTCTTTTCCATGTTTGTGTGCACCTTCATGGATGGCTCTTCTTAATCCGTAGATGGCTACGGATGGTGACGGACTGTTGCCAAAAACATGGACCCTCATCCTGTAGTCGATAATGTCCTTAGACATGTCATTGTCTCTGTACTAGAGATCGACCGATATTGATTTTTATTAACCGATACCGATACCGATACCGATTATTTGCATGTTTATGTGCCCGATAACCGATATGCAGAACCGATATTTATTTACTGTTATACTTCTATTTTTGACACAATTATTCCAACACAAATGAACTGAACAAACCATTGTATTTATATAATCACTCCCTCCTTGCATATAATTTTTTTTTATATATTTATACACAAATAAATAGAGGGGTCTGTAGAGTAAGTCCTTTGATTTTTCCTCCTTTCAGTCATAAAAACAAAACAAAAGTGTTGAAAGTTAGCACTTTTTCATGTTAAATTAAATCTTCAAATTACACTAAAAACATTTATATTATTACATTATATAATTTATATCTAAATTATACATATAGTTTATAAGCATCAGCAACAATGTTAACAATAGGCAAGTAAATGTTAAAAGTCTAATGTTTTCATATGGAGAAAATAATTGACAGGGGACAGAGTCATATCACCTTTGCAGAAATGTAATTAATTTTAAACGGTTTTAGAAGGTTTATGTGCCGTTTAATAGGTTTAAACTAAAAGTGAGGAATAATTCACTGGGTAATATTAATTCACTGAATAATATTAGCTGGAATATAACATTGTCAGGAAAGTAACAAACAAAACAGCATATACATCATTGCATTTCCCAACTAGTATGTTACTAATTATTAATAATATTTTTGTCGGTCTAGATCATGAAATGCTTTCTGACAAAGTGCTGTTTATCTATGCATTTACACAGAACTATAACTCAACCGTGATCGCGCGTGCAGATAATAAATAATTAAATTCCACAAAGCGGTTTTTCATTTTAAAGCGAAATAATTGCTATGTAGTAAATGATAATATAATCTAGGGTGTTTAAACGAGATAATCTTGTCAAAAGCTTCATTCAGTGGCCGTGCTTGAGGATTCCTGATCATCAACCCAGTGAGTGCTCAGCAATATGAACGAACTTTTTTTTCGAGACTAACGGTGAGCAAATACAACAAATAGAGAATTAAATTCAGCGCTTTTATTTTCAACATGCACTCGTTCATGTCTGTTTTAATTCATGTAAAGTTACTTCTTTATTGGGGCAGGAGATGACGGATTACACTAGCCTACGTTAGCCTAGCCTACTCCATGAGTTCGTCTCAATTTTTTAGAACCAAGCTGCATAAATAAACTACCGGCATTTATGTCTCAAACCTTATTTCTGCATGTCTGTTATGTTAAATAAAGTTGAATAATCAAAGCAAAGCAAGTAGAACATATAATTTACCTGTGCACAGAGTTGTTGTTGACTGATCTCCTCAGACGCGGGCTGCAATGGCGCAATTCTCAAAACGGCCACAAGATGGCGCCATTAATCGGCGAATCCGATATTACA
The DNA here is from genome assembly GCA_036326025.1 of Chrosomus eos. Lineage (NCBI taxonomy): Eukaryota > Metazoa > Chordata > Actinopteri > Cypriniformes > Leuciscidae > Chrosomus > Chrosomus eos. The sequence continues at coordinate 165,409 of CM070818.1, read as the reverse complement.
AAACCGATACCCGATTATGGGAAAATGCTTAAATATCGGTAAAAATATCGGTAAACCGATACATCGGTCGATCACTACTCTGTACCACAAAAACCTCAGGTAGTCTCTATGGTCTCTGCGGACAAGAAAGCAGTGGAACATCTGCTGTATGTCAGCGATCACTGCTACCTGTTCCTTGCGGAAGCGGATTAGCACGCCAATGAGTGAGTTATTGAGGTCTGGGCCTGACAGAAGAACACCATTTAAGGATGTGCCAAAGTACTTTGCACTGGAGTCAAACACCACACGGATGCTTCCAGGCTTTTGCGGGTGGTAGACTCCGAAAGTAGGCAGGTACCAACACTCTTCATTCTCCTCCAGTGGAGGAGCCACTTTTGCATGTCTGTTGTCAAATATTTTCTTCATGAATTCTAGAAACTGGTCCCTCATCTCAGTTTTTCACCGCAGCGTTTTCTCCAGGGCGGTGAAGCGAGTGAAAACCTGTTCCCGGTTGTTGGACAAACGTTGACGGGGAACTCTAAAGGGGAGAGGAGCGACCCAGTTGTTTAACTTGTCTCTATACATTTCTTGTTCCATGATTTCCAAAAAGATTGTGTCCTCCATAGACGGGGCGGCTTTGTTGTCGGACTCAGTCTCGCTGAACATTGACAATAACCTCACTTTTGAACACCACACAAGAGACATACAGAAAAAAGGAACCCAAAGACTGTCAGCGGTGCGTAAACTAAGAGGACTTCATGTTGCCCCCCATTTACTCCTATTACTGTATATCAGCATTGTTCAACCTATCATACTATACTGTTCCACCTGCTTTTTCAACATGCTTACTGTAAAAAAACCGTAACAAACTTACCCAGATAACCAATCTTGCTGCCAAAATAATAGGTTTGCCCACTCCGAATCTACATGAACTAAACACCAAAGCCATCACACGTATTGCTCATGTAATATCCCTGGACATTACTCACTCACTCAGCCGATACTTCTCACTTCTACCCTCTGGCAGGAGGTTCAGAACCATAAGATGCAATAAAACTCGCTTCAGTAGAAGCCTAATCCCCTTAGCCATCCAAACACTAAATAAGACAAAACCACACAGATAAAATTAAATAAATGATATGCAGTGAAATAATATGTTTTTCCCATATATGTCTGTGTCAAATGTCTAATGCGTATGAAACATGTATGTTTATATGTGCCGTGAATATACATATGTATGATGTAAAGCGTTTCTGGAAATGTGAAAAAGAATTTCCCCTAAAAGGGACAATAAATAAATATATACTAATGAAGACCTGTAGTCCAAGGGCCTCCAACGATGTCTTGTGTGTTATGTTCTTCTGCTCCCTGCTATGGGACACATCTTCAGTCAGCTTCATGAAGCCTTCACATGGTCTTAGAATAGAGGGTCGACCATTCTCTATCTCCTATCAGGACCTATCCCAAATCCAGTCTTTTTGCAAATGGGGCGTTGTTTGGTCCGCTCACTTGCTTTCGGACTTTATGGACTCTCACAATGTCTCTGCCTAGCAAGAGGAGGATTTCCGCATTGGGGTCGAGTTCTGGTATGTGTGCTGCTACACTTCGTAGGTGAGGATGGTGGCGGGCTGCATCAGGCGTCGGTATTTCAGAGCGATCAATGAGAATGTCATTACACTCAATTAGCGATGGTAGCGGTAGGCTAGTCTGCCCATCAAGCGATTCGACCTGGAAACCCTCTGCCTTTCTGCCTGACGTCTCAACTAATCCAGCACAGGTCTTCATGTTGAAAATCTCGAAGAAATCTGATCGCACCAGTGAGCGGTTACTTTGATCATCCAAAATGACGTACATGTTGGTTGCCTTCTCACGTTGACCTTGAGGGTATATTCGTACCAGACAGATCTTCGAGCAGGATCTTGCTGTTCGCTCTGGGCCACATACCTGGGTGCAGTGTGAGGAGATGGCTGTACTGTCGCTAGCATGTTCCTCTTCCTCCCCGCCATTGTCTGGTGGGGTTGTAGGCCTTCTGTAGACTTGAGTTAGTGGACCTGGATGCATAGCAGCATGATGTCGGTCGCTGTCGCACTCCAGGCACTTCACTTCCTCCGCCGTGCTTCGTCGCAGATGAAATCGGCAAAGTAATCGAATGGGGGGAAATACCCATTGTTATCTTCTTTAAATCTTGAGCCGACTGAGAGCCATTTCTCCTGTAGCCCGTAAGGGAGTTTCTCCACGATGGGCCCAATGCCCCTGGCAGTATCCAGGTAGGCCAATCCTCTGAGGTAACCCTCTTCTCTGGCACCTTGAATTTCCATAAGAAGATCGCCTAGGTCTCTCAGCTTCCCGTAGTCTTTCATTGATATTCTTGGAAATTCATCCAATCTCTTAAAAAGAGACTTCTCCATTACTTCAGGCGCAGCATAGCACTCTTGGAGGCGATCCCAGGCCTTTTTAATTGCTACATTTGGGTTCCCGACATGCACAGAGCGAATTCTTTTGATGTGTTTCACAGACTCTGGTCCGAGCCATTTAATCAGCAGATCTAACATTTCAGTGGAGGTGATTCCTAAGCCACTAGTAGCATTACTGAATGATGACTGCCATGCTAAATAGTTTTCAGGTTTATCATCAAATCGGTAGAGACTTGTACTCACTAAATCACGACAAGCCAGGTATCGTGCCAGGTGTTTCTGTTTCAGGTGTCACGCTTGAAATGGATGTTGCATACACAGGCACGTATGATGGCGCTGTTGCATTAAGTGGTGATTTGTGAGGATGATGTGTTGTCTTGGGTTTTGCAGGGTGTCCACTGTCTCTAGCAGGTGTTGTGTGAAGTGCACGGTCTCTAATTGGTGTTGTATGATGTCCATCATATCTTACCAGACCTTTATGATCTCCATTTAGTGGTGTGGGGATGTGGGTTGCATCCTTGAATTTAGCATAGTTGCTGAAGAATGGCTTTTTCGGCACTGTGTTATACTCAGGTGGTCTGTTATGGGTTTCAACCTCTTCTTGCCCTTCCTGTAGCTGTAAGTTGCGTTCTGCTGGATGATTCCATGTCACATAGCTCCCTTCTGACAATGTTGCCTCAGGTAATGTTGCATGGGCAGATGCTTGAGTCTGTGCTACGTTATGTTCAGCTTGTGCTTCAACATATTCATAAGTGCGTGTTACAATTTCATTTAATAAATTAGCTTGAGAAGATACATCGGTCTTGATTGAATCTTCTAGATCTAGTTCAGCCGCTTCTAATGTCTCGGCTTGCGCGACAGCTGCGGCCGCCTCTCTTTGAAGTTCAAGTGCGCCTAGTTCGGCTTCCAGCTTTGCTTTTCCTAATTGTAACTCGGCTTCCTTCTCTGCACTTTGTACCTTCAGCTCTGCTTCTTTCTCAGCAAACGCTGCTCATGCCTTTGCTGCCTCTGCTTTAGCGCACGCCCTTACTGCAGCGCTCGATGCCGATGAGAGAGAGCTCTTTGATTTTCTTGAGCGCGCAGATGCTTTGTCCATCCTTTCCGATTCCATTTTACTCATCTTGCTTATCTACTTGCTTCTCAAGACATAGAAACCCCAGCTGGATAACGCTTTTTCACTGTACTGTTCTCGCTGAGGTGTACCAACTCCAACTAAACAGTGAGCTAAACTCTCTCTATTCATGAACATGAAGAAATCCTGAATTCTTGTATGCAGTTTTTATTTTCTTCACATTGTACTGAATCCATACATATAGATGAGTGATGAGAGAGTGAAACTAAAAAACAAACAGCAAAATACTGAAATTAGCTAAGCCACCTAGCTTTCATGAACATTACTTTTACAGCACAAATTCAATATGCTTAAAAGATAACTTAGAACAAAGATTATATACATACAAGCGATGCTTCTACTGGGAAGTCAAAGGGCAGGATGAATCTTCTCTGGCGCAATGACCGTCTGTATCTTTTAACCAGTCTGCCGTTTTTCTAAAGCATTTCTAATGCGGCTTCCTACTTCCGGTTTTTAGCTCAGTAAACAAACGTCAAAATAAGAGTCTGAAAGAAACTGAAAGTATACCAAATAAAAGCATAAAATTAAATTTAAATGCCTGAAGGGCAGAACACATGCAATCACGCGCAAATGAACTTCTCTACTTCTTCTTGTGAAATTGATTTCATTATAATTACTATTAGTATTATCCATACTGCAAAATCCTGATTTGTTTATTCAATTATGTGTGGGTCTATGTAAAATCATGTCCGTTGATATGACTATTTGTATTATTGGTAAGAAAATCTATTTATTTATTTATGTATTCAGTAACCTATTGTTAATTCTATAGTATTAAAGAATGAAATTCTCTAGTTTGTCAATCATTAGTTATTTTCTCCACACATGCACATTTTTTTTTATTAAATATGTATTAAATATATCTCTCTCTTATTTCTTATTATAACTTATTTAGGCTACTTATTGCCACTGACACTTTCCAACCAAGTATTTGTTTCCTCCCACTCTCGTCCGTACTTTTGCATACGCTTTCGTTTCAGAGGTGGACGCAACTCTCTGCCAAAATACCCGCCCTCCTCTGACTCTGATTGGCCCTGAACCTGATGGTATTAAACAAACCAATCAAACCAACAATGGCAGCGAGTATTACCCAATCAAGGGTAGAATAGGACGAGTCTTCACAGAATGCGAGTGGCATGATTTTCATGGGATGATGCGTTCGGAAATACGGGACAAACCGCGTCCCGTATCGATTCCGTATTTTAAGGGACGGGTGGCAACCCTAGCCAGGACTCATATTTATCTTTCCGTAAAATTATACAATTTTACACCCTTAATGTTGACAGTTTTTCCCCATGGTATAAAAAGTGGTAACAAATATTGACATTTTTCAAGTTATTGTTACGAAATAATAGATTCCGGTACTGGAATGAAAAAGTTTGTGAATTATTCTAAAGAATTCTTACAACATTTCAGACAAAGGGTTTCATCGCACACAGGTTTAAGATTATCTGCGTATCTACAGTTTGTCAGGTTATCTGATATTATCTAACCCCATCAGCTTATCTGATCAGATATGGTGACAGAACATTCTCTAGAATCATTGCAACATTTCCAACAAACGGATTGCAACATTTCCAACAAACGGTTTCCTCGCGCGCAGTTTCAGCTGAATTACTCAGCTCTAAATATCAAATCACCTCACCATGGGTTTTGAACATGGTACAGAACTTAACGTAAGTCTTTTTGAAACCTGAGCTGTCACAGCTTGGGGGTTCACCATATGAACTATAACGCTGACAAACATACATTATTATTATTGTTATTATTATAACCTTTATTTAACTAGGAAAAAAATCTTGAGATTTAAAACCTCTTTTACAAGAGAGTCCTGGGCAAGACATGCAGCACACTTAGCGCCCTATCATACACCCGGCGCAATGCAGCGCCAAGCTCGACGCAGGTGTGTTTTGCTAGTTTCAGCCCGACGCAGTTATCATTTTCACGTTCTGCGCCACGTTGTTTAAATAGCAAATGCATTGCTATTTTGAGGCAACTGAAATACTGCGCCATTGACCAACTGAAACCTGGTCTAAAGTCAATGGCGCCGTATTGTTTTTGCTATTTAAAGAGCGCATCAGTAATATGCGCCTATAGGCGGATCCACAACGCGCGTACACTTTGTAACACCTCCTTTCCTTTTAAAGATGTATCTCTGAGGGGTTCAACAGATTTTTGACATGTACTGATAAATAAATCTCTTCACAGAACAAATGAATATGTAAACCTATTTTATGTTGCCCACCAGTGCTTAATGCACTCTCAAAGGTCTTTGTCTGTTCAATAATGAGTCAATGAGATGAAGTAAACTTATTGTTTGAATGTCCTTGTCTTTTGAGTTTGTTTGTTTCTAATTATTGGACAAAAAACTTCCACACGTAATAACCTAGAATACTGTTTAACACTTGATGGCTGCTCTGTTAAGTCTTCGTTGTCAGTTAGGAACCTGGGTGTGCTCTTTGATACCCATTTTTCATCGTGTCTAGTATCTGTAAAACCGCATTTTTCCATCTTAAAAATATATCTAAATTACGTCATATGCTCTCACTGACAAATGCGTAACAATTAGTTCAAGGCAGGATAATTGTAATGCTCTATTGGGTGGTTGCCCTGCACGCTTAATAACCAAACTACAGCTAGTTCAAAACGCAGTCGCTAGAGTTCTTACCAGAACCAGGAAGTATGACCATATTAGCCCGGTTCTGTCAACACTGCATTGGCTGCCTATTAAACATTGTATGGAGCGAGCTCTTAATGCATTATAGTTCTTCACATCTATTGCAATCTCAAAGTTCTGGCCAGTTGATAATACCTAGAATATGAAAATCAACTGCTGGCGGTAGATCCTTTTCCTATTTAGCACCAAAACTTTGAAACAATCTTCCTAACATGGTCCGGGAAGCAGACACACTCTGTCAGTTTAAATCTAGACTAAAAACACATCTCTTTGGCTTAGAGTACACATGACACATTATAGATTTCTATGATTCAATGTTAGGCTGCATAGTTTAGATCAGCCGGAACCGGGAACACTTCCCATAAATCCTGATGTACTTTGTACACCATGAGAAGAATGGTGTCTACGCTAATATTAGTCTCTCTGTTTATCCCAAGGTTTACCGCAAACCGCCGGATCCAGGCCATATCCAGATCTGACGAAGGTCCATCAGATGGAAACGACGCCAACGCATCCCTGAAGTGCCAGCCTCATCAACACTGTGAAGGCCTCATGGACACCTAAACAACCTCATCTCCACAACGGCCACTCCGACCCCCAACCAGATGAACTGGATAAATATCGTGAAAGTTCTGATCCCATCAGACTTCTGACCTATTATGCTGCCTAAATCATAATCATACACTGTTCGTTCGTTGGCCAAAGGAGGACTGGCCCCCTGACTGAGCCTGGGTTCTCCCAAGGTTTTTCTCTCCATTCTATCACCTGATGGAGTTTTGGTTCCTTGCCTCTGTTGCCTTTTTCGCCTCTCTTCGCCTTTGTCGCCATTGCCTTTTGGCTTGCTTAGTTGGGCACATTTAATTTTGAATTTAACAATACTATTACAACATTTTTTTCCTGTTATCTCTGTAAGGCTGATTTTAAAACCATTGTATTGTAAAAAGTGCTATATAAATAAAGGTGACTTGACTTTTTAAGACACATTTGTTGTGGCTGAAACAAAGCCAACAAAAATGAGGTCAGGTGTTGCTGATTATGTTTTCACATAATGTTTGAATCACAGATCTCATCCTGTGTCTAATCCCTTATTAGCCAAATAATGAGAAAGAACCGAATCTCTTACCACAGCTATGCAGACGACACACAGCTCTACTTAGCCCTATCGCCTAACGACTACAGCCCCATTGACTCCCTGTGCCGATGCATTGATGAAGTAAATGGTTGGATGTGCCAAAACTTTCTTCAGTTAAACAAAGACAAAACTGAAGTCATTGCGTTTGGAAACAAAGATGAAGTTCTCAAGGTGAATGCATACCTTCACTCTAGGGGTCTAACAACTACAAATCAAGTCAGCAATCTTGGTGTGTCTCTAGAGTCAGACCTTAGTTTCAGTAGTCATGTCAAAGCAATTACTAAATCAGCATACTATCATCTGAAAAATATTGCAAGAATTAGATGCTTTGTTTCCAGTCAAGACTTAGAGAAACTTGTGCATGCTTTTATCACCAGCAGGGTGGATTATTGTAATGGACTCCTCACTAGCCTTCCTAAAAAGACCATAAGACAGTTGCAGCTCATACAGAACGCTGCTGCCAGGACTCTGAGCAGAACCAGAAAATATGAACATACCACACCAGTCCTCAGGTCTTTACACTGGCTCCCAGTTACATTTAGGATTGATTTTAAAGTATTATTACTGGTATATAAATCATTCAATGGGCTAGGACCTCAATGTATTGCAGATATGCTCACTGAATATAAACCCAACAGATCACTCAGATCATTAGGATCACATCAGCTAGAAATACCAAGGGTTCACTCTAAGCAATGAGAGTCTGCTTTTAGCTACTATGCCAGCCGCAGCTGGAACCAGCTTCCAGAAGAGATCAGATGTGCTCCTACAGTAGTCACATTCAAATCCAGACTCAAAACACATCTGTTTAGCTATGCATTTACTGAATGAGCACTGTGCCACTGTTCGTCCGACTGTTTTTACTGTACTTTATTTTATTTTTTATTCTAAACTGTTTTAATTATTCTTGTTTGTTTTGATTATTTTATTTTCTCTTATGTAAAGCACTTTGAATTACCATTGTGTATGAAATGTGCTATATAAATAAACTTGCCTTGCCTTGCCTTATCAAAAAAGTGTTTTAATACAACTTAATTTTGTAATATTACACTGTAAAACTACAGCAAAAGATCAAGCAGTGCTGTGCAATCAGTTATGAAGGATTTTTTTAATTCATCATTCCCTTAAAAATGTTTAATATTGGCTTTGGTTAGACACACACTGACATCAAGAATGAGGCAGTGCATCTCAACAATAGTGACAATCAACCAAAAGATAACAAAAACTGAACATCACAAAACAAGCTAATAAAAGTCAACACAAAACCAGCAGCAAACATAAAAGCAAAAAGTAAATATTAAAGAAAATAACCAGACAATTCAGATGCATAATTTATTCATGCTGCATTGCATGCTGGGACTCGTAAAGCATAAACTTTAAAAAAAAATCCTTCATATTTTCAGGATGTCAAATCACAATGATACAATAATCAAAAATAACAAAACATCCTCCATGTAAATACATTAGACAAAAAATGAGATCAGTGAATCGGGCCACTAGATGATGATTGTGACCATTAATAAATAGTCACTGTCATCTGATACTGTTTTCTTTCAGCTTTTTTGCAATAGCAAATGTATTTTAAAGACACAACTACAGCAGCCAAAGAAAAACTAATCTTCAAAAGTTACGGGTCAAGAGCCCATCTAATGCAAACACAGATACCCATCATGGTAACATTAAATTACATATAAACCCCTGTCACCTTTTAATAAATGTAGACGTCTGACAGAAATAAAGTCAATCTGGTTAGTAATAAGTAAAGTAAATAATTAAATGCTATTTGTGGAGTTGTTTAATCCTCTGCTGAGATCTTCAGAGATTTTATGTCTTTTATCTTCACTTTTTCTGTTCTTCTTGTTGTTCCTGTTTCCTTCAGTGATTCTGCTTGTTAATAGCGGGTGTTCATCAGTGTCTTAATTAACTTAGAAAATTATATGAATTAACTATGAAATTGTTCACTCAGTCAAGTGGACTATATTAGTGAGCTAATGTAGTGAATGAGGGTATAGGGTGTGATTTGGAATACAGCCTCTGAGTGTCTACTTTGAGCGCTGTAAACCCTCTGGGGTGGGAAAACGCGCCGGCGCGTTTTGGCAGATTTTTTTCACATAGCAGTAAAATAGACTTAAACTACGCCATCATTTCTGGTCATACAGACTTAAGACATATGGGAAAATAAAGTGTTAAATGTCTATTTTTGTATGTGTCCATCTACCACTGCATGAAAAGGGGGATTTTCGTCAGTAAGCGTCACTGTAGATTGTCGTGGAAGTTCAGGTTTACGACAGTACACGGCAATTTACAGGCAACACTGAAAACTGCCGTGAATTGTCGGAAATTGACGTGGGCCTTGCTTGGCAGTTGTCCCCCCATGACCCCCCTCCCCCTAATTCTAGAGGAGGCTTTAACATGTAAATGAAAATGCTGTGAGCTATACAAATGCAAATGAGGGTAGCAGGGGGAGTTTTACACCAGGTGACATTTTTCTAAAAGGTATTAACTTCATTCTAAGAAAATCTCTGGTGTAAATAGATCAGGCTCAGTTTAAGCCTAATTATAGACTCTTAAATTTTAGCTTGAAATGTATATATTTAATGAAAGTATTAGGGCTGTAATCAATCAAAGAATATCTTGGTCGACTGAAGTCCTGACTAAAAATCTACTAAAAATTAAGTTAGGAAAAACAAAAACGTTAAAATGAATTAGCTGTGCACCTTGTAGACAAAGAGAGACATATATACGTTATATATATAGAGAGAGAAATTATTGCTAGTTTGAGTAGATTTTGAGAGTAGTTTAGGTGTAGTGTAGATAGTTTAGGAGTAGTTTAGGTAGTTTGAGTAGTGTAGATAGTTAAGGAGTAGATTAGATAAACTGTTTTGAGGAGTGGCACAGATAAAAAAAACAACAACAGATAAACACACCTGATATTTGTTGTAAATAGTTGAATGTATGGTTTGATTTTGTGTTCATTTTACCTTTTGTGTGGTATATTTGCACTATTGAGGAACCCCTCTTACTCAAGGAATGAAGTGTAATGAACCCTGTAATGTAGCTAGCTGTGTAATTGTACATTAAGTGTTTTGTAGTTTCTAAGCAAAAAAGAAAAGAAAAAACGCCTATTGCCACACCTGCTTTTTACTGTATATAGTTTCATTTTATCTCAATTTTACCTTTTTTTTATGTTGTATTTGCACTATTTGAGAACCCTCATACTCTGGGAATGCAAGGCCTTAAATATAGCTCTCTGTATATTTGTGTGCACAATTTTTTTTTTTAAGTGGCAAAGCTTAAATGAAAAAAAAAAAAAAAAGCCTATGGCTACACTCGCTTTTTTTTGTAAATCATATTTTTTTTGTACATAGCTTGATTATATCTGAATTTTACCTGTATATTTTGACATTTACAACTTGTGTTTACATTTTAAACCTTTTAAAATGCTTCATTGAGCATGTTTGTGGTTTTTTTTGTAGTAGAAAAGCTATCATTTTTCTATTCGGGTTTTGTGTTTTTTATGCGATTTTGGGTCCAGTATGTTGATACAGTACATCAAAGTGAAAAACTAATTGTCTGGTCATATGTTGTGCTGAAAAAAAATGATACCAAAAATTGGTATGGTAAACATTTGTTTATGTCTGTTGAGGAATATGGAACATAATAGACAATTGTTTTTGTCATATGTATTATAACTGACAGACTTGTTTTTGTCATATGTATTATAACTGACAGACACTATCAGTGCAGCCGAACACAGGAGCTTATTCGCGGCTGTGACACGAAGACTATTAACTTTTTTTTAAATGCTGCCACACTGCCGATTTCTTTGTTGACGTGGTAGAAGAGGACTGACTATGAATTAAACGCTCTACAATTAAATACAAAATATTCAGCAAACCTTCTAGAAGCCTACTTTCTTCAATCTGTCTTTATGTGGGTTGGGCTAATCCAAAAGAAGGGAAAACAAGGGGGTGTTCTGAAGACAGACTGTTACCTGTGAAACAGGAGTGCTCTGAAAACACCCCCATTTCAATTAGTGCTTTCCATTTGATGAAATTAACGCAGCTGAAACTGTTTAATGCTATCAGTGTGCCGTCTCGTCAACTTTAACTTTTCTCGTACTCAGTTTGCTGCCGGTGTAAATGAGCAGCTTACTTTAGTAAATTACAGGTTGCTGTCCATAGAGGATAGGTTGCTTTGGAGTCGAAAAACTCGGTGGAAGAAACTAACTCTAGGAAGAGAAGAAGGGTTCACAATCCTGAGATTGCCGGTAAGACTGCTATCTAAGCTAAGCTTTTTAAGTAGCACAAGCTAACGTTAAAAGTAGCCTTGCAAAAGAACAAGTGTAAGTTGCTTTATAAAAGTGAGGTTTTTTTGGTCTTGTAATTTACAGGAAGCAGTACGCCGTCTTCACATTTCTGAGACAAATTGTAGGCGCTACGAACCGGAGCAATGGTAAGATTAAAAAAATAAATAAACTTTCATTCTCTTGTATAAGGAAATTATATCCGTTAATAGATACCGATCTTAACTGTACATGTTGTTTTCTCAGACTAACCTCACCTCATAACGAAGCCGTGACCTCATATTTGCTCGGAGCTATGCAAGTCCAGATACATGATGCTGATAATGACGACATTGTGTGAAAGTAACTTTTACTATTTTCTCCATTGTTTAACTTTACTGTGACTTATGTTGTTTTTTATTCATATCGCTCTCAATTAATTGTTTTCCAGCTGCCTGTTACGAGACACAGGAGATTCAAGTACAAACAACCAGATCTTGCATCGCAGGCAGAAGCTGTGAAGAGTCGAGCGAGAAGAAAGAGGGTAAGATTTATTTGATTAGATCTGTTTTTGGACAATGTGACTATTTTTCAGGTGAATTGATAGATGTGTTGTGGTCATACGCAGTGCTGTACTGATTGTCTTTGGTTGTGTGTTTACAGCTGCTAGAAGCGAGACAGAGTGCTAGCTGAGGATGAGGTGGGCCTTTGGAAGTGCGCTACCATAGACATGATGTCTGATGAGGAAGATGGCATCGTCGGCGGGGTGTCTGGGTGGATTGTGTGACCTCCGTCTTTTCGCAGCCATGAGCTCACAGAGCGCTGTGCCACGCTGAAGTCGAGATTAGAGGCGATTCCAAAGTACAGATGTCTGCAAAATAGACCGAATTTTGTAGCTTCCAAAAGCTTACAATTTGTTGTGTGGGCAGATCTCCTACGCTGTGTACATATAGTGTGTGTGTGTGTGTGTGTGTGTGTGTGTGTGTGTGTGTGTGTGTGTTAATAAAGCTCTTTCTTTGAATAAACAGCATGTCTCTGGTAACTTATTTTCCTCAAATTCATTCATTTTTCTTGATGGTTATAATAGATGGTAATTCATATGAATATACAACATAATAGCATATCAAATGAATATATAAATAATTGAATATATAAATTTAATATATATAATTTAATATATAAATAATTTTATATTTAGTATTATTATAATTTTGGGGGTTACATTTATAATGAGGCAGGCAGGGTGACCAATAGTAACAGAGCTGCCAACCAATCACGAGTGATTTTTCTTGTTTAAATGTAGTGGTTTCAACCAATACTGAGTGAGGAAATTCAAGCCATTCTTTCTCTGGCAAGGCGCGCGGGCGGGCGCTGCTATTCATATGCTAATTAGAGCCATTAGCACCTCCGCGAGCTCTCCACATACGTCATTGGTCCGTTTCCGTCAGTATTTGGCAAAGGCGAACGCGACGTTCGCAGGCTGTAAATTGTCATTAACTGACGAAAATTAGGCCGATTTTTTACGGGGACGAAAATCCCACTTTTCATGCAGTGTACAACTTTGCGCTTTTGTAAAATAAAGAAAATAAACAGGGTGTGCGTTCTGCCTCTCCGTCTCGTTGGACTTTTTTTCTTGAGCACGTCTCTAAATGTAAACAAAACGCAGCAAATACTATTCACCCAGGCCTAAAATGTATATCTTTATAATCATTTAAGTTTGTACTTTTAAATGATCTGATTCAAAACGAAAACAATTTTTCTCTGTTTAAGGAATTTGTATAAAACTAACAAGATTTCCAGTTTCTCAAACGCTTGCTCATTATATTTTTAATTTAACCACACCCACGCCTGCAAAAGAGACTGATATGCAAATCTCCACGAAGAAACAAAGGACCAAACTTCACCAGTCCTCTGCTTTTCGTCGAGTTTAGAAGACACGCAGTGAGCTTACATTGGATTTAGTTACATCAGAAGAAGAAGAACGCAATTTGAAGACAAGAAAGATGTAAGGTAAGAAATGTATTATGAATTATATTAGTTAGGGACCGTTCGGTATTTATGGAAAGGGCCACCGGAGGAAAATAGGGGAGGGTCATGTCTTTTTTTTCTTTGTTGAGGGGAGGGTCATCCAACTTTTTTTAGTCTAGGGGGAGGGTCACCCAACTTTTGTATTCATGAAAACAACAAAATTCCAAAGTGGCTTGTTTGGTGCATATTTTTTCCATGTAGCTCCATGTAGCTCTCTCGCTCTCGACCCCCCATCGCTATCAGATGGGTCTGACCCAACAAAAATCCAGTTTTGCGCTGTTTGACAGCATGCGCTCAGAAAAAGTGCATTACAGAAGGCCAATGAAATGTTTACCCGGCAAAGCTTTAAAGCACGAGCAAATAATAAACTTTTGTGATTGCGAATAAGGTCAGTGTCCTGTGAGTGTAGCTCTACCGCTGCATTAACATGTGATGTGAATGTACGTCGAGTTTTACAGTATTGGGACTGAGGCGCCAGAACTGCAGATAATGTGTGCTGTAGCACGATACTAACATATTTTAGTTTCCATTCTTATTGTGTTTCCACAACAATGTTAGTAAGTAAATCGACTGAAATTGCCACCATAACAGTGCGTGTGATGTGACGTAGGGCTACCACATTTTTTAATTACTATTAGTATTATTTTAAACTTAACATAATAAAATACGTAGGCCGACACCAAAAAAAAATAGTTCAATTCCAGCGTTATGGACGTGACATTTGCAGTCAAAACTTATAAATTCTCAGAAAATGCATTTAATACTGAAACGTCTGTTTATATATTCATACTCCCTTAATAAAGGAGTCCAGACATTAGAAAAATATCTGTCAAAATATCAGTCTACACATTTATACACGTTTTATATTTAATATGAGGGAAATACACATGCGATGCATTTGTCACAAAAAATATTTAACTTTTAGGTGGCAAAATATTTTTTAGTAATTCTATGAACTAAGCTGCGCAAAACAAAAGTAATAGGCTACTACCCACCGGATGAAGAAGGGTCGGCCTCCACATAACATAAAATATTATTTTTATTTTATTTTTCGTGTTCGCATTTAGAGGAGAATAAAAATGTTACGGACGTTATAGTTCTCCGTTACGGTCCGGATATGACCGCTCTGAAAGTGACTTTAAAACTTTCAGAGACCTCAAACAGAATGCACAAAGCCTTTCTTTAAAGTGAATTTCGTTTTTTATTAATTGTATCTTAATTTTACTCAATGTTTAATCAACCAATTGCCTGGATTTATTAAATAAGAAGTAAGTAGAAAATAGATCATCATGACACGGAGGCGCCTGCGTGTGAACTGGACTCTCATCTAATAATAAATGAACCGAACTCAGCGTAGGCCTATAGCTTAAGGTGAGAAAGCTTGACATGTCTACTTTTTAACAGAAGAATTCAAAACGAAAGAAAACAGACAGACTGCTCTCTGCTTATGTAGCCTAATCCGTATGAAATGTGCATTTCTCTCTGGCGCGTTCACCACTGCGAAGATCGCGAGTCAGCATCACCTTTATATTTGGCACCGAAAACATGATTTTTTTTTTTATCAAAAATCGTGATATGAACCGAATTTTGGTCTATCGTACAGCCCTAGTAAGACGAGAAAGCAGGAGTTTAGTCGTTTGTCATGGTTGTAAAAAAAACAATGGCTATCTGAACATCTTTGCCAAGCGCAAACCAGATTTAACAGATTACAGTGCAACGTGAGTAGGCTATAATATAAGGTTTTGATTGTACTTTAGGCTATTGTAGGCAACACTTTAATATTGTAGGCCTATACTCGTGTTTTGAAAAGAATTTATAAATGAAATAATTAAAAAGGGAAGAAAAAAAATAGAAATAGGCTACACATCTAAATTAAATGAATGAAAAAAAAATCATAAAAGAAGTAATGTGGGAATTATGTTTTAAAAACTGTGCAAAATAGGGATGAATTAAAAAAAATTGTCAATGACTTGCTGTGCACGAAAACCAGCCATGTAGCCTATTGGGCATTTCTTGCGGACCTCCTTCCCTGATCTTTGAACACCGCTGGTTGCAGTTAGTTTGCAATGTCCTCCCTGATGTTTTGTTTTTCCTTATTTGTATGGTGTCCTGTACAATATCAGTCAGATAATATTATAATTATCTGTTAAAAATAAAATATTTGTTTCGCTCTGTCTCCTCTAAAAGGACATTCATTTTACCTTTTTTCAGCCATTTTGTCAGTGCCTCCGCCTGTATAGATGCTTTAGACTGGTCTTGATTTCTAATCCACAACAAATGACGATTTTTAGGTTAAACGTTCAGAATACGATTCCATATAAGGTTATATTTCAGCACTTCGCGAATGGACAGCGATGCTTAAGTAGCACGTAGAGCGCGTTCTCGCGCGTTCATGTTAAGTGCATTTTTGGGAAACGCGCGTGGAATTGCCGCGAGCGTTTGTAACCTTGCACGTAGAGTAGAGAGCGCTCTTAAGAGCTAAGATACATCGTTATCGGGAAACCCGGCAGTAATCAATAAATTATCGGGGAGGGTCATGCCTTTTTTCACAATCATTTTGGAGGGTCATAGAAAAAATTATTGCTGGCGAAGGGAGGGTCAAGTCTTTTTTGACTACAGATCTCAAATCTCCTCCGGTGGCCCCTTAAATAAATAACGAACAGTCCCTTAGTGTTATTGTTGCATACACTTGACTTTCCAGTTGAACTGTTGCTAGACTAAATTTTATGAAATCGACAGAAACATGTTGAAATATGAACTATAGCCTAGACAGGCAGGAAATGTATATGCCATACGACACGAGGATGTTTTTATGTTTAATAAAACACAGCTTTATGTTAGGCTATTATCAGTGTTTACTCTAATATGGTGAATATTATAATGTTTAGAAACATGTTTACTGTTAAATACTGTGTTTGTAACGAATGGAAACATTTGAAGTAAACGTAGGCCTATCCATATATTTTTTTTCTAGTGTACTGAAGTGTTCCTTTTTAACGATTTATAGGCCGCATGCTAGGCTATTGTTATTATTATTAACTAACTGAAATAAACCATGTCTATATGGTGAAAGGTGTGCGATAGAAGTGTCCAGACGTATGCACCCTGTATTTTAAAGAAGAACATTTAATTATTTGCGATACATTATTCATTTACAAAGAATTCAGGGACATTGTTCATGTCCCTAAATGTTGGAGTTTTCCTCATTTTTTTTATTAAGGCATTAAGATTTTTTATTCCTCTTTTTGTCAACTTTAGCATGAGTGTGTTCACTTATTCTAAGCAGTGTGTGTGTGTGTGTGTGTGTGTGTGTGTGTGTGTGTGTGTGTGTGTGTGTGTGTGTGTGTGTGTGTGTGTGTGTGTGTGTGTGTGTGTGTGTGTGTGTGTGTGTTAATTAAATTGCAATTTTAACCAGAAAAATCTACAATGCATGTCCAACGTCGTGCAGCCATATAGTTTCTCTTGATATCAGCATGTTCACAGGTGGTTTTTTTTTTTTTTTTACATGGACGAGATGCCACTGATGAGTCCTGCTGACTTCAACATTCACAGGAGACTGTACATGAACATGGTAAAATGAAAAATCAAACACCTTGGAAATGACAGGTATGTCTTTAGATCAGTGTGTTTACTAATGTGCTTTTTTTGTCCTTTGTTGTGTATCTTTGGATTATGTTGTGTTGTAAATAAATCCAAACAATTAAACAGCCATTCTTTTTTAAATCTCCTCATTCTTTGTGCAAGGCTCCTCATAATGATAGGGCCTGATAGCACCTAATAGGGCCATTATGGGAGGGTATTTGTCTTTCTCAGGTGTGAAATGCCATACATATTAATGAGAGATCATGCCTCCTTGCATAAAGCTTTCTCAAACAAAACACGTCATTAAAAATGTAATGCAAATGTATCTGAATGGATAAGTCAGGATGATTCTCACATAGTTTTGGAGCAAATATTCTAGACTATGTGATACAATTTTCAAAAGTCTTGTGAAGAAATAACCAATATGTGTTTTGTGGCCTTATTTCAGAAACTTTAATTTTTAGTTTTTTCACTAACCATGCATAAATAATATTCTCTCAAAAAAACAAACATGTACATACATGTTGCTCACATATTATGGTAGCCCTGTTTGTGCTAAATAGAGTGTAATTACACCTGTGCCTGTCACGTTTTGATGTGTTTAGTTCTGTTTTGTGATCTTGTTTTCCCCTGTCTTTTGTTATTTTTGGTTCAGTCCTGTTAGTTTTCCCTCTCTGTCTGATTACCAATTCTCTTCACCTGTTTTCAGTTAATTATCTCGTTTGGTTCAGTTCATTTAAGCCCTGTGTCATTCCTGGAGTTCGTGGATCACACACTGTGGGCGTGTGGATCCAGTTACATGGTGGAAGATCTCCCACTCCAGCCCGTTCCAAGTCCAGTAAGTCCTGAGCCCGTCGTCTATCCTCCAGAGCCTGAGCCCGTCGCCTGCCCGCCAGAGCCTGAGCCCGTCGCCTGCCCGCCAGAGCCTGAGCCCGTCGCCTGCCCGCCAGAGCCTGAGCCCGTCGCCTGCCCGCCAGAGCCTGAGCCCGTCGCCTGCCCGCCAGAGCCTGCACTCCGCATCAGCCCTGCCACCAGATCGGTCCCTGGACGTCCCTGGATGATATCTAGTATGACTGATCCCCGCTGATGTCAGTGCGATTAGCCAGAAAGATGGCTGCCGAGGCTGGGCTTCACGTCAGCCACGTCCAGCCAGAGCTTCACGTCAGCCACGTCCAGCCAGAGACCGTCCACCCAGAGACCGTCCAGCCAGAGACCGTCCAGCCAGAGACCGTCCAGCCAGAGACCGTCCAGCCAGAGACCGTCGCCTGCCTGCCAGAACATGAGTCCAGCCCCAAGCTCCCTGAAGTGCTGGCCCCGTCCAGTTCCGAGTCCCATGATGTGCTGGCCCCGTCCAGTTCCGAGTCCCATGATGTGCTGGCCCCGTCCAGTTCCGAGTCACATGATGTGCCAGAGCCCGTTGATCCTGCGCCAGAGCCCACTGATCCTGCGCCAGAGCCCGTTGATCCTGCACCAGAGCCCACTGATCCTGCACCAGATGCACCAGAGCCCACTGATCCTGCACCAAAGCCCACTGATTCTTCACCGCTGGTCCTGCTCAGCCCAAGACCCTCGTTGCTGCCGGATCCCCCCTTTCCTGTCAATTTCCCCATTAAAATTTTGGGGGGGGGCGCCCACCCGAAGGGTCCTCACCGCCATGGCCACCCGAAGGGTCCTCACCGCCATGGCCACCCGAAGGGTCCTCACCGCCATGGCCACACCGAAGGGTCAGCTCCGCCCTGGATGCCCGAGGGCCCCACAGCTCCACCCTGGACGCCGAGGGTCCCACAGCTCCGCCCTGGACGCCCGAAGGTCCCACAGCTCCGCCCTGGACGCCCGAGGGTCCCACAGCTCCGCCCTGGATGCCCGGGGGTCCCACAGCTCCGCCCTGGACGCCCGAGGGTCCCACAGCTCCACCTTGGACGCCCGAGGGTCCCACAGCTCCGCCTTGGACGCCCGAGGGTCCCACAGCTCCACCCTGGACGCCCGAGGGTCCACGCCCACAGCCCGCTCCGCCGTGTTCACGCCCACAGCCCGCTCCGCCGTGGTCACGTCCACAGCCTGCTCCGCCCTGGAGGCTTCCCGGACCTGCACCATGCCCTCGTAAGCCTTCAGGGCGCCCACCCTCCCACCCCTTTGGATGTTATACGGCGCGAGGACGCGCCTTCGGGGAGGGGGGAGGTACTGTCACGTTTTGATGTGTTTAGTTCTGTTTTGTGATCTTGTTTTCCCCTGTCTTTTGTGATTTTTAGTTTAGTCCTGTTAGTTTTCCCTCTCTGTCTGATTACCAATTCTCTTCACCTGTTTTCAGTTAATTATCTCGTTTGGTTCAGTTCATTTAAGCCCTGTGTTTTCCCTCAGTGTTTGTTGGTCGTCGTCTTTGTATGGTTGTGTTACACTGAAGTTTCTGGAGTTTTGTTATTTTGTTCCTGTATGTTCCTGAAGTTAAGTTTGTTTAATAAATCAACTACATTGAAGGTCCCTTGTCCTCGTCTTCAGCTACCTGCACCAACAACCCTGACAGTGCCATTAATATGTTTATAAGCAACCGAAAAAAAGCACAAATGTCAGTGCATGTCAAAACATATCAAGGACCCCAAAAACACCTTAGACCCCAGAGGGTTAATTCACACTATATTCCTGTAGGCTACTTTCTCGAAAACGACAAATATAACCAAGAATGCATTTTTTTTCTACAGTATATTGGGTAACACTTTTCTTGAAGGGGCGTGCATAAGACTAAGATGCATATGACACCTTGACATAAACCAATGCATCATAACCTGTCGGTGTCTTTGTCATGACAACTTGACATTACTAAGACACCACAACCTGTCATAAATATGTCAAAAACATGACATAGCAGATTAATTCTCAAACTTAAGAAACCACTTGGCTTTATTGGTTAACATTACATTAAACTGTCAGGTACATTGACATGGCATTGGCTGTCATGAAGCCATAATAACTTCATAGCTGCCAACTCTCACGCATTGGCCGTGAGACACCCGCATTTGATTGGTTTCACACGCTCACACGCCACACCCCCGATTTCTCACGCTGAAGTGTCAACCCCGTCGGTTAAAATGCCTGAAAGATGAGTTCAGACATCCCAAGTCTCCCGGAAGTTCCGGGAGTCTCCCGCATATAGATAGCGTCTCCCTGATGCCCGCAAATTAGTTCAAATCTCCCGGAATCTATAGAACGTGCGAGACAGAACATACTGCGCGCATAACAAACATAGCGCGCGCGCGCACGCACGACAGAAAGGAGACACACCTTGCGAGTCGTGTCTCTCGCGCTCTCCCGTGCGCTCGCTATGTATACGCGCAGTATAGTCTATTATAGTCAACCAACACGAGGTCAACAGCCCTGCTTTTTAATAGAACTAACGTGCTAGTCCCACCTGTGACTTACCTGAGCCTGTGAACCTAGCTGTTCTTTTGGAGATTGATTTTTGACCAGCTTATGCTGTGATCTGCACAAAGTTTAGAAAGGTGAAACTTAATGTTATAGTGATTATGGGCACGATCCAACTAGTTACAAATTAGTTTTTACTGTTACCATGGTATAGGAAACATATATGGCAATATTGTAACATTCATAACTAGTTGGCTTGTAGTCACATAACAAGTACAACTGGTTTACTACTATTCCTTAATTTTGGTGGTGCCTCATCCATCGCCTCCATCACATTTGATATAAACTTGACATGAAATCCATAGCAATCAGTGATAATTGAATTTGTTTATGATAAAGCAATTACATTTCTTTGCAATGAAAAGTTCCTACTACTTTCAACCTTTACTACTTCTAGATTATTATGTTACCAGCTAACTCTGTAGCTCACATCTCCTATTTGGAATATTATTAGTACCACAATAAATAATATAAATAGTAACCCTATTATTAATGTATGACAATGTCATCTAATACATACTTTGACAGTGATTCTCAGTGATATCAGAAAAGAATGGCTCCAGCTGATGAAATGGGTTGCATTACTAGATGGTGTATGTTAAAAATTCATTACATTGCTTTTGCAGAACATTGTCATTCAGGAGTGCTTAGCCAGATTGAGGGAAAGACTGCAGTGTGCCCTCAACAACAACCCTCCTGATCTTGATTATTTGGAATACATAGTGACCCAAGAGAGGGCCTTCATAAATGCAATGGAGAATGTAGCTCTCAATATCTGTGGTGAGGAGTATAGGTCCCCATGGACGTTTTAGACTACAGGTAACAGAGGACCATCTCCAAAGTCTTCTTCATCTAGGTCTACCTGCCACATGTGTAGCAGACATTCTTGGAGTCTCAAGAAGAACCATATACAGGAGGATGCAGGAGTACAACATGTCAGTTAGAAGCCTGTATTCCACCATGACTGATGATGCTCTGGATAATGAAGTGAGAGCCATCAAATCTAGACTACCTCATGCTGGATACCAGATTGTCAAGGGGTGTCTTGAAGCAGAGGGCCACCATGTACAATGGACCAGACTCAAGGCCTCTATGCATAGAGTTGATACAGAGGGCATCTTGTCAAGAATGACAAGTATGGGCTGTGTTGTTCGGCGAAAATACTGTGTTCAAGGCCCACATTTTCTGCAGCACATAGACACCAATCATAAACTCATTAGGTGTGTTTATTACATTTGAATATAGCAGGACTTCAAATAGTTATCATTGGGATTCTATTTTGTGGGTAATTATCCTCTGCTTCTTTATAATTAAACCATGTCCTTTTTTTCACCAGATCTAACATGGTGATATTCGGTGGCATTGATGGGTACTCGAGGAAGGTAAGTTTCCTACTGTAACAAAGTACATACTCATGAAAATATTGCTGGTATAATCCATATTTTTTGTAGGGTGTCCATGTTATGACAACCAACTATTATTAGTATTACTCATGTCCGTTTTCCACCCTTTAGATAATGTACCTCAATGCTGGGTCCAACAACACAGCAAGTACTGCGCTTCAGTTTTTTCTGGATGGAGTGAGGAGATTTGGATGGCCTTATAAGTGAGTAATGCTGTTCTCATAGTATCGTTTAAGCAATATGAATTATTTGTCAGCTGTTTATGAAGCATGAATTTATCAGGATTTATTCAATGCTGCATTTAGTTTTCATGAACCTGTGTGAGGAAATTATCCATTATTTTTAGTAAAGTTTTGTTGATTCAG
Source organism: Chrosomus eos (assembly GCA_036326025.1). Taxonomy (NCBI): domain Eukaryota; kingdom Metazoa; phylum Chordata; class Actinopteri; order Cypriniformes; family Leuciscidae; genus Chrosomus; species Chrosomus eos. The sequence continues at coordinate 142,995 of CM070818.1, read as the reverse complement.
CTGGATGGATACTAATTTCAAAATCTGATGAGTTGCAGGGTAAGAGGTGACCAGGGTGTTGAAAATGTCAGCATTGCCCAGATGATGTTCACTGTGAGAGGCACAGGGCATGGAATCTTTATAAGTGGAAAAAGTGTGCACAACCAGAGGTGAATTATTTCTTTTGCAATGATTATCAAATGACCCCAAGATCCAAGTAGGTACATGACATTTCTTGTTATTGTTGGTGTGCCCTTCAGTGTGATATTTACTCCAGTTGAATTGCTGTTTGGCTATTCTTGTACATTGTTTGATTGACCCACGGGGAACTTTTCTACTTACGAATTGTAGAATCGAACGTCTGTGGAGGGACGTTTGGACAGGAGTTACTCACGTTTACTATGACGTATTACACAGCCTGGAGGAAGATGGATCCCTCGACATCTCGGATAATCTCCATCTCTTCTGTGCTCAGTACACCTTCATCCCAAGACTCAAGGCTGATTTGGCCAAGTTTTCTGCTGGATGGAACGATCATCCTATCAGGACAGAGGGCTACCTTACCCCTAACCAGCTGTGGGAGCTTGGGATGCTGCAGCACCCCATCCGCGAGCCAGAGGAAGATGTGGCAGTTGAGTGATAATGCCAATGACATTGTTGTCCGCCTTTAAATTATTTTTTCCATCTATATACTGATAATACTATCTTCTGTTGGTTTTAGGGAATCCAAATTGAGGATATTGATTGGGAGAGCTCAATATATTCTCAATATATATGCTGCCACTTGGTAATATTATAAGAAAACATGGAATTAATTTTCACTGTTATGCTGATGACACTCAATTATATATCTCATCACGACCAGATGAAAACACTAACTTATCTAACTTGACAGAGTGTCTAAAAGATATAAAATGCTGGATGACGTGTAATTTCCTGCTATTAAATTCAGATAAAACGGAGGTATTACTTATTGGTCTAAAAAACTACCCACAAAATCCCTTACAATACAACTTTAATTTAGAAGGATGTCCTGTTACTTTATCCACTACAGTAAAAGACCTGGGTGTTATGCTAGACCGCAACTTGACTTTCGAAAATCATATTTCATATGTTACAAGAACAGCCTTTTTCCACCTTAGAAACATTGCTAAGCTACGTAACATGCTATCTGTTTCAGATGCAGAAAAGTTAGTTCATGCATTCATGACCTCGAGACTAGATTACTGTAATGCTTTATTAGCTGGTTGTCCTGCATCCTCAATAAACAAGCTACAGTTAGTGCAAAATGCAGCCGCTAGAGTTCTTACTAGATCAAGAAAATATGATCATATAACACCAATTTTATCATCTCTACACTGGTTACCTATTAAGTTCCGTATCAATTACAAAGTATTACTATTGACTTATAAAGCTCTAAATGGTTTAGCTCCTGTGTATTTAACAGATCTTCTATCGCCCTACAATCCATCGCGCTCTTTAAGATCACAAAATTCGAGGCTTCTGGTCGTTCCTAGGATATCTAAGTCTACTAAAGGAGGGAGGGCGTTCTCACATTTATCTCCTAAACTCTGGAATAGCCTTCCTGATATTGTTCGAGACTCAGACTCACTGTCCCAGTTTAAAACTAGATTAAAGACGCATCTCTTTAACCAAGCATTCACTTAATGCTTACCTTTTATACTACTTCTGAATCAGTTCGAATGCATTAATATTATGAACATCAGCTATGCTAATTATTTCCCATCTGTCTTTCTGCTGTAAATAGCGTTCGTCAGCTCCAGTTTGTATCCAGCCTCTCACGGAGACTTCAGATGCCCCAACACCTGTGATGAGACGACTAAACGCCTGTGGAGAGACGACTCGACGCCTGTGAAGAGACGACTCAACGCCGGCGATATGTTATGCCTAAATTTATACATGATTAACAAACTGTATTTTTCTTTGTACATTTCTGAAATGCACTTTCTGTAAAGCTGCTTTGAGACAATGTGTATTGTGAAAAGCGCTATACAAATAAACTTGAATTGAATTTAATTGAATTGAGAGCTCAGGGCTCTCTCATAACTCTGCCACCACAGGTGTTACAGTGCCAGAAATGGAATGTCCATTGAAGACAGAGGACATTGAAACTCTACGCCTTGCCATTGATCCCCTTTCTCATTCAAATAATTTTGGAAGAGACATTTATTTGTCCACACTCGCACATGCATTGTACCTACTTCACCATCATTGACAGTCATGTCTGTGCCAATCAGAGGACTAAAATGCTTTTAATAATTCATGATTGTATCCAGGCACCTTATAGTCCACCTTCCAGTCACCGCGAAGTAATTGAAACCAAAGAAATGCCACAATGTTGTATTTTGCTTCCAAAGATTTTGTATTTATTGGACTTCTGTCAAACTGACACAACCACAGGGAAGCGGGAAGGAACGCAGTGAAGGACATCTTCTCTGACAAACATTGTAATGGTGCGATGCCCATATGGAAATGCTTTTTGAAGTATAACTTGGGATAACAGATACAAACTGGACTTTTTTGAAACTTTTTGAAAAAATGAAATAAAAGATTGCACAAATATCTTATCTATTATTATTTGAGTCTGAATGTATATGCATTGTACTTGAACCATGAAAGAAAAACATTCAGTAGTCTAATTAGCACTGAATATTTGAAACTGCAACATTTCACTTAAACCTGATGAAATGCCTGCCCTAGATGGAAGGCCTGTGTCATCACTTGTTTGAACTCAGTATAAGTTTGCATATGCTTAACAGGTAGGCGGATTGTATTACTACATGCAGCGACTGTTGGGTAGCAAACTGTATGTGAACCATACTGGATGTCACAGGTGTGATTGAACTGCACAACGACTCTGAAGTTTCTCTTCTCTTCTGGTAAGACAGGAATGTGGCCCTGTCCTGTGAGCCACTGGAGAAACATACTGGGGGACAGGTGACCAAGATAGTCTACTGTGTCACCCACCTCTGGATGTACACCTTTTCAGAGACAGAAAGCAAACAATCATGTAAATTAAATATTTGTTTTACCTGTACCAACACAGAGGTAGAATTTGGAAATCTAATATCTTACGTAAGTGTACTTACAATGATAATGTAATCTACATGAAAACTTCATAAAATGTGACAGAGAAACTAAGTAAACAGAAGAAAACTAGAAGAAGAAAACAAGAAAAAAACTAAATGAGCAATTACATGTTTCCAGCTCCTGCAAGAAGTCCTGTAGATGGTTCATAACGCTCACTTCCACCAGTTCCTTGTTGGAGCCCTTCTCACTGAACTCAGGTTGGCAAGCCGCAAAAACAAAGTCAGCATCAGCCTGGTGAGAGAAACCATGAATCGTTATGAGTTGATCCAGAAAGAGAGAGCAGTGGTGGGTGAGTGAGCTGAGAGAGAGAAAGAGAGAGAGAGAGAGAGGGAGAAGCAGCACAAAAAACAATTACGTTACCTGCTATGCTATGCTATCCCAACCTCACACATGCTGGCTGTGGGCTACACACCCACTGCCCAAAGGTTGACACAGAAATGTCCCAAACACAGCAACATAAGAAAACCAGAAAATACCGGCAGAAGGCAGTATCTATGTAGATAAATAAACCACCTCACACTAGTTGGGGTTCATAATACACATTGTTTTTTTAGGAAAATTCTGCATCGTGGACCTTTAACTTTAATATCTTCATTATTATTGTCCAGTGACCCCACAAAGTCTATACAAAAAAAGTTAAAGTAAAGGGCATGATTGGTACTTGAAATAAGCTGAGTTTAGGACTTGGAATCACTATTACCGTATTTTCCGCACTGTAAGGCGCACTTAAAAGCCTTTAATTTTTTTCAAAAAACGACAGTGCGCCTTATATATGGATATTGTTAATATACGTAAATGAACAATGTCGATTTAGTGTTATCAGACTGTTTCTTTTACTACGGTACGTGTTTACTGAATTAGGGAAAAGTTCCCCTCCACGTTTGGGAGAAGAGTGAACAAGGCTGGGAGATATTGTTAATATGCACATTAACGTTTGAACAACGTTACCATGGGAGTGAACGGAGTTGTCAGAACGCTTAATAAAGTCTGACTTTATCTGACTGTTTTGTTGACATTCCCTTTAGCACATTTAGTGGATGCATAACGCAAACCCAGTCAAATGTTAGACTGCAGTATCTTATGCGCCTTATAATCCGGTGCGCCCTATATATGAATAATTTTCTAAAATAGGTCATTCATTGAAGGTGCGCCTTATAATCCGGTGCGCCTTATAGTGCGGAAAATACGGTATTAGTTAAAAGTGGTATCAGTACATCCTAAAAGTCTACATTTATTAACTCACCTTCACCTCCATCCCGGGGACAAAGAGTGGTTGGCAGATGTTTGGGTATTGGTTCATTAGATCAACGAGACCATACAATTTCAGACCTTCACGTAACTGGGAGAGTAGGGGCAGCAGCCGAAGTATGGCATGGAGAACAACAGCACTAAAATATAGAATGAAGAAAAAAATTATATCAATATGAAGTAAAATGTAAAAAATCAAAACATGAATATTAACATCATTGACAAGGATTAGCATAGTGAAAAAACAATTATACCGAAGAATTTCTTCCCTCTTCTCAACATTAACAGGTCCATTATAGCCACAGCTCAAAATGTCCTCAATAAGTTCAGCCATTGTAGCCTCTGTGGCCGACTCAACCTTAAAAAGACACACACACAGAAAAAAAAACTGATTAATATGTTGCCAAACATTTTACAGCACTAAAACCCTTAAGACCTCTTACCTGGGAGAGAAGTGATATATACTCCGCATCAGAGACATCCTCTTTGGAAATGTGCTGAATCTGTATCTCCCCATCACACAAGTACCTGTAGCACCAAAGTTTGAGGCAGCAGGTTGGTGGTCCGCTTTGAGCCAGACTTGCAGCCCAGATTTCACCAGCACTTCTGAAAGAAAAATGTAGAAATTAGTAGAAACATAGTAATGTCCCGAGGACATAAGTGCATAATACTGTGTTAAGATCACAAGCCACAACATTTAGCCTACTGAACATAAAACAATAAAAAAGTATGCACACCTACAGAGGCAGACAGGTGCGTAGGAGAGGACCAGAAGGGCAACGGACTGAAACAGAGGAATCTCCCACACACTGTCTTAACTTGCATATAAAGTTTAATCAGAGAACAATGTTTCGGTCGCTGGGACCTTCATTAGGTTATTTTATGGTGTGAACAGAGGGAGCAATTTAAATAGACTAAATTGATCATGTGGGCCAATCAGAGCCCACGTAGGCAACTACACTGTCAGTGCCTGAAATTATCAAATATTTTCAAAGTCGTCAAACACAATTCCTTTTTTTTCTTGTCATATATGGCCTGGCTCAATGCCAGGCCCCATGCCTGAGTTTTCAGCCCTGTAACATGTAAACAAAATATTGTTTGAGGACTCAGACTTATGGACCCCACTGTATGCAAGCATGTCTTACCTGAAATTTGCTTGATCAAGATCCAACAGGGAATATTTGGGACATTTTCCAGTCTGGTCACCCTCAAACAGCTTCTGCTCAATCCCTGCAACCATCTCTTTGAACACAAATAATCAATCCAACTGTCACTTCTATTGCAAATTTTTTTTTTTAAATGTAATTTAAATCATATTTATCTCCGCCAAGGAGGTTATGGTTTTGATTGAGTTTGGTAGCAAAATAACTCAAGTTATGAACAGATTTCAACTAAACTTTAAGGAAATGTTGATAATAGGAAAGGGAACGGATGATTACATTTTGTTGGTGATCGGTTGAAGAAAAGTGGATCAAATAATACAATGCCGGGAAATCCGAGCTGCTTGGCGGAGGTCTGTTTTCCAAGTGCTTTTCTAGTTCAAATATATGTGTACCTGTGAGGAACTCCTTCCGTAACGCTCCTGTATCAAGGCCCGCCTCCCCTATGAACCTGATTTTTAACTGACTAGTAGGCAATGCCTTCTTTTACCGCTTCCATTGAGCAAGGCCCCGCTCCACCACATGGGATCTTGATACAGTGAGAGGAAATTCTTCCTCATTGTTAACAGCAGCAGAGATGGCCTGCAGGACATCATCAAGGCTGACGAAGAAATAAATGCCTGTTAGGCAGTGTGATTCAGGAAAGCGTATATTGTCTGTATAATTCCTTTAGGTTAGAGGTTGTCAAACTGTGGTGTATGTATGTGACTTATTCTTTCTCTATGTGTGTTAGTATTTGCATATTTGTGTCATTTACTTTTTTGTTGCTTCTGTAATAAATGCTGAAATAATAAATGGTGAATAAGCTTACACAGGTAATCCCTGGATTCTTTGATATGATATGAGGTACTTGGCCCCAAAAGTTTGAGAGCCTTAGGTTATTCACTGTTGAAGGACACTATAGAAGCGTACAAACCTAGAAATGCTCATCTTTTGTTTTGAAGTTGAAGGAATGAAGTCAGCTTTGCTGAAATGACAAAACAAGTATGAAATTGAGAGTGAAACCCATATCCTCTGACCTTAAATGTAAAAATGTGTACAATAAACTCAGTACAGAGTTAAAAGGTGGACTTTCTCAGAGAAAGTAATTTTGTTATGGTCAGGACTAACTGATCAATAAAAATCATATGGCAACAGTGACAACCAAAGAAAAAAAGGAAAAAAAAAAAACTTGTGTACTGTTGAAAGTAAATGTATATCACACACAGCACAGTCAGCCGTTATGGTAACAGCTCAATCAATTTAAAAGTATTAAATCCAACTGGTCAATACATTAATCCATTGGTGGGAAGTTCAGCTCATAGGACTTGATGTTAATATCCCTAGTAATCAGCACTTCCTTGTTTTAAGTGGGGAGAAGGGTAAAAACGTCATTAGGGTCTTCAGGTGGGCACCCTCCTTCACCAGTGTTTCGTTGATAAACCCACGACACCTCCAAAGGGCTCAACGGCATCACCTGGCGTCCCAGGTGAGCCCCCTTCTGCTTTTACCCCTCTTTATTGTTCTTTACAGCCCAGTTGGTGTCCTTCCTCTTTATCCAGATCCATCTGCTGCTATGCTCTGCTGCCTCCGACAGTGATCTGATGGCTTTCCTGAAGGCCTGTCCCCGAACTCCCACCCCCTTCAGGAGTCTGGTTATGGATGTGGCCACAAATCCTCTGCACCCAACCTCTACGGGAAGTACCTGTGTACGCCAGCCTTGTTGTTTTGCCTCAACAGCTATATCAGAGTATTTCAGCTTTTTCCGTTCATACGCTTCTCCCACAGCAGCCTCCCATGGTACAGTTAGTTCCACGATGAACAGGGACTTCTGTGAAGTAGACCACAAAACAAGATCCGGCCTGAGATTGGTGTTTAAAATCTCCGTTGGAAACTTGAGTTGGTGATCTAAGTCCACTTGCATTTTCCAGTCCCGCGCGGCGTCCAAGAGGGTGCTATCCACTCTTACAGATGTTTTCACTGGGCACTGCCCTGCTCTCACGAAGGGGATATTGGATGAGTGTCCAGCTGTTGGGTGAGGGAGGGCATTGATGGATAATCGCCTTCCTTCCAGAATGACAGCCAGTTGGCGTAGGACTTGGTTGTGCCTCCAGGTGTACCGGCCTTGGGACAGACTGGTTTTGCAGCCGGTGAGGATGTGCCTGAGAGTTGCCGGGGTTTGGCAGAGAGGGCATGCTGGATCATCTCCAAACCACTGTTTAAGATTCTTGGGTGTAGGAAGAACATCGTAGGTGGCCCTGATGATGAAGCTAATTTGGCTTCCTTCCATCTCCCACAGATCTCTCCAAGTGAGCTTACGGTGCTCCAGGTTTTCCCAGGTAGTCCACTGGCCCTGCTTGGCCTGTGACACTGCCTTTGCGCATCTCTCTGCTTCCTGTTGGTGCCGGACCTCAGCTACTACCAGCTTTCTTCTCTCTGCAGGTATTGCCTTGTGCCATATAGGTCGACTTGTCCCAAGTCCAAACCCATATCTTCCTTGCTGCACACGTCCCAGTATGTCTCCATGTCTGAGAGCGGATTGTGCTTGCTCTACCGCCTCAGCTGGGGTCCACTTCCTCCCAGTTGCCAATCTGGGAGGAGCTGTACGTATGACTGCATCTTGAGACTCTGCCAGGGTCATGCTCAGTCTCACTTTGGTGCACTTATATTCTTCGCTGAGGCTAGAGATAGGCAGTTCCAGCGCACCATGTCCGTACAACCCGATGTTACTGAGGCAGCGCGGTAGTCCCAGCCACTTCTTGACGTATGCACTGACTGTCCTCTCCAGCTTCTCAACTTTGGAAATGGGAAACTCGTACACCGTTAGAGGCCACATTAGGCGGGGGAGCAACCCAAACTGCAGACACCACAGTTTCAACTTGCCCGGAAGTGAAGTCTTATCAATCCTGACAAGGCCTTTGATGGTTTCCTCCCTCAGTTGGTCACACTGCTCTGTGTCTTTGAGACTTGCATTGTACCACCGTCCTAGGCTCTTGACGGGCTGCTCTGATACCAATGGAATGGGTGTTTCATTGATATTGAACCTCTGGTCGGTAAGCTTTCCTTTGATGATGGATATGCTCCTGGATTTACTGGGTTTCAACTTCATCCTTGCCCATGTTATGTTGGAATGAAGCTTCGCTAACAGGCGTTTGGTACAGGCGATGGTTGAGGTCAAGGTGGTCATGTCGTCCATATAGGCGCGAATCGGAGGTAGCCGCTGTCCAGCCTGCTGACGCTCCCCTCCGACTACCCATCTAGATGCCCTGATAATCACCTCCATTGCCATGGTGAAGGCTAGAGGAGATATGGTGCACCCTGCCATGATACCCACTTCCAATGGTTGCCATGATGTTGTGTATTCTGCGGTTGTTATGCAGAATTGCAAATCTTTGAAGTAGTTTCTGACCAAATTTGTGATGGTTTCAGGCACATGAAAGAAGTTGAAGGCTGCCCAGATGACAGAATGGGGGACGGAACCAAAAGCATTGGCCAGGTCGAGGAATAAAACATGCAGGTCTCTTCCTTCCCTTTTTGCAGATTGTATTTGATGCCAGATCATGCTTGTGTGTTCAAGGCATCCTGAGAAACCTGGTATCCCGGCTTTCTGTATCGACGTGTCAATCAAGTTGTTCTGTTTAAAGTAAGTATTCATTCTTTGAGCAACGATGCCAAAGAAGATCTTGCCTTCAACGTTCAGGAGATTGATTTGTCGAAATTGGTCGATGTTTGAGGCATCTTTCTCCTTGGGAATTACTACTCCCCCTGCTCTTCGCCATGCTTTTGGGATGTTTTGTTTCTTCCATGTTACCTTCATTAGCCTCCACAGAAACCGCAAGACACCTGGGGTGTTCTTATACAACCGGTATGGAACTCCATTTGGTCCTGGTGCAGAAGCTGCCCTTGCCTTCCTCACTATGTTGTCGATCTCAGTCCACTTTGGGGGGCTGTCGTCGAACTGGTGTTCTGGTTGGGGAATTGGCGGCATGTCTGATGGTATCTCCCTTTGTTCGAGTCTTTGCTCGTCTGAGTGTGTCACTTTTAGGTGGTGCTCCAGCTCCCTCTTTGGCACCTTAAGAGATCCGCTTTTTTCCCTTGTAAAAAGCCCTTTTACAAACTTGAAGGGATCCTTGTAGAAGGATGTTTTTGTCATCTCCTTTTTCCTGCGTTGAGTTCGGAGGTTTTCTGCTCTCCGCAGTCTTCCCAGGCGCCCCTTCAGCTCTGCCTGCAGAAGGTCAATGCCTTCTCTCTCTTCCAGTGATGATTTCTTCCATTGTTTCCTCAAATCCCTCCTCTCTTTGATAAGGTGTTCGATTTCCTGTTGCCTTCTGGACTTGGGAGGGGTTGGTCTTTCCTTCCTTTGATCTTTTGTTCCGAATCTTTCTGCCCCATAGAAGTATATCAGATCACTCATTCTCTCCAGCTTCTTCTCCACTGTTCCTCGGATTTCTTCTAGGATCTTGCCCAGGTCTGCATCGACCGTTGCCCACTCGTTCTTGCTGCTGGACTTTGGCCACTTTACTTGAGGTCTGCGGCCTTTGCTCTTCTTCTCTATAACAGGCTGTGACTGCTTTTGTCCCAGGTTCTCAGCTGTGGTGCTTGAATTACTCTCAGCCATTGGGGTACTGATGCTCATTGGACTGTGGGTTGATTCCGGCCGCTGAGCTTCACTCGCCTGACTTGACCTTTCTCTCAAAAGATAATGGTCAATGCGAGGTCCCGACCTTGCCTCCTTCAAGCACTTCATCCGGCCTTGATGTATTTTAAGGCCTCTGGTAGATGTTACCTTGGACCAGCCGCAGCTGCAAGTTTGACGTTCTTGTCCTGCTGCTGATGGTGTTAGTGCTGTGCTGATTATTCGGTTTGTCGTTGTCATGTTCTTTCCAGGGTCTATTACCGTGTAGTCTGTTGACGAGTCATCTTCCGCCCCCGCTCTCGCAGACTCAAGGGGTATTTTTCTCTTTGGACTTTTTGTAGCCATGAGGGGTGACTCCTATTCACTTATGATGGTGACGGAGCCTGCTGTCATGGATAGCTAGTCCATGACAGCCCCGTTGGGGTCTTTTCCTCCTGTCAGCTGTCTTTCCATGCCGTCACATAGTCTTTCCCTAGTCGTCAGTTGCACTTTCATAGCAGTCATTGGATTTATCCAAATTATCAGTTCAGCTCATAGGACTTGATGTTAATATCCCTAGTAATCAGCACTTCCTTGTTTTAAGTGGGGAGAAGGGTAAAAACGTCATTAGGGTCTTCAGGTGGGCACCCTCCTTCACCAGTGTTTCGTTGATAAACCCACGACACCTCCAAAGGGCTCAACGGCATCACCTGGCGTCCCAGGTGAGCCCCCTTCTGCTTTTACCCCTCTTTATTGTTCTTTACAGCCCAGTTGGTGTCCTTCCTCTTTATCCAGATCCATCTGCTGCTATGCTCTGCTGCCTCCGACAGTGATCTGATGGCTTTCCTGAAGGCCTGTCCCCGAACTCCCACCCCCTTCAGGAGTCTGGTTATGGATGTGGCCACAAATCCTCTGCACCCAACCTCTACGGGAAGTACCTGTGTACGCCAGCCTTGTTGTTTTGCCTCAACAGCTATATCAGAGTATTTCAGCTTTTTCCGTTCATACGCTTCTCCCACAGCAGCCTCCCATGGTACAGTTAGTTCCACGATGAACAGGGACTTCTGTGAAGTAGACCACAAAACAAAAGAAGACTGATGCTTGGATGGATATCTCAAATATCTCACTAAAATGCTAAAATCTTGACATTTTTATATTGACTAAATTGTGCTAAGATTCTCTTACCTCTCTCCACACTCGCTTGCATGTTCCTCCAGGTCATTGGGTGGAAAATTATGGCCACAGATTGGGCACACGGTCTGCAACTGGAATCACTTAAATGTTTAACATAAAAAGGTGGAGACAATAATACCTCAAAAATAAACACATCTCAACATACCTCTGTCTTTGAGGACACAAAAAACACATCTTCCTCCGTAGGCTGTCAGGAGGAATAACAAAATTGAAAAAGAAATTGTGACATGATTGCATATATCTGTTGTTTCTCATCATTCAACAGATGTTTTTGCATAAACTGTTCATTAATTGACACAGCCTCATTGCAAATATAGCTTAAGAGAACAAAGAGGAGGCTCAACATTACAGTTGATTTTTGTCATAACTTGTATAGTGGCCAGTTCCACCTGATGTGATGTGGATTTAAGGTAGTTAAGACATTGTATTCAAGCTTAATGGTCTCCCAACATTATCCATACAAAGGGTCTGTACATACCTCCTGTGGATAAGTATCTGAAGGCTTGCATGTTTCAACATGCAGCGCTAGGATTTGCAATGGATAGCTGGTGTGACAGGAGTGGCACATTGCCTTTGGCATACTGGAGAAGGACCTGGAGTCAGGAGGCAGTGGTTGAGTGTCTAGTTCCTCCTGTATCGGAGCAATATATAGGACACCCTTTCCGCCTGTACTTGCAGTCTTCAGCATTAGCCCAGTATATCCACCGTCCCAAGGAGACACCATATATAGTTTTCTAGAACCCCACCCTCCTAACAAGAAAAGTTATTTAATAGTTGAACTCTATTGAAATGTGACAGTACTCATCACTCAAGATATTGATTCAAATGATTTTATACCAAGATTAGATTGGCCATGGGTAAGTTATATGTACCTGCTCCTTTGTAAATCAGCCAGCCCCCAGACACACTTTCCAGTTTTGGATAAAGATCTTTGAGGGTTGAACATACCTTCAAGAGTAATATAAATCATACCATCATATTGACAAACGAACATTGGTTTTGATAGTGGACTATATTAAAATATTATATGATAAAAAAAAAAAATGTGTTGCCTCACCTCATCATGGGTGTAGTTCTCTGGTATCAGCGTGGACCTGCGTCCCAAACCAGCTTGCAGATGGAAAACTTCTTCACTGCCTTTGGGAGTGCGCTCAACAATATTGGGTAAGAGATAAAATGTAACCTCTATCTCTTTGACTGGTGTGGATTGGTTGGAAGGCCCTTGAACGCGCCGGCGCTTTCCCCTGGCTCCAAAAAGGGCAGGAAAAGACCTGTGATGATCATTTTTTAATTTGACATTACACAATACAAATACACATTTCACTAGCTATAGTTTGAGAATTTAAAATTGATGAATGTAAGGGACGAGTCAGTCTGACAAAGAAACCAAATACAGTGAAGAACCTTGTCATTTCTGTGTGGACACTGGGTCGGCCATCTCTCCCTCTTTCCTGACTCCTTCCCTGTCTGCTAGAATGACATGCCGTGTTCAGGAGATGCATCACATTATTTTAGACATGTTAATCTGGGTGTGTGTGTGTTAACTTATTTGTTGCGAAACTAGACAACACCTTGGAGTCTCTGGGCCAATTTGATGTTGGGCACTGGGCCCAACAGGGGTAGCTCTGTGTTGGGCACTGGGCCCAACAGGACCAGGGGAAGGTATTGCATTTGTGAGCAAATTTAGGAGGTGTCTTGCTGAATTGACTACTTCTGAGTTGTCTCCCTGTCAAAAGTATACAAATTCAGCAGTAGGTTGGAAAAGCTATACAATACATCAACTTAATAACCCATAAAACAATATAAAGAACTTAAATATTACCAAATCAAAAATTACAAAGTGGGATGTTTTCCATATTCCAAAGAAAATATATTGAAAAAAGTTATTCAAGTAAATGGCTAGCTATCAATATTAAACAAAATATTAATAAAATAGGCACTATATTTATAGACCACAATACCATATGCACTATTGAATTTAATTAAACAAAACATCCAGTTTTCTTTCGAAGTGTAAATAAATGTGCTATTTTTGTGTTGTAGTCAAACGGAATTAGCTAACTTATGCATTCAATTCAAATGAATATGGCTAGTGCTATGGTGTAATTGCCCTTAAGTTTATGGCTTTACATTATGCTAGCACCTGCCAAACACAGCGACACATAACTTGCACGCTTACTACTCTCTCTCTCCCTCTCAGTAAACAGTAACGTTACTCTGACAATAGTCTCAGCCTCAGACGTCAGCCACGGAACGTTGGTCAGTCTGAAGGTCTGGCTACGCGAGACTACTCTGACAATGACAACCACGAGGAGAAGTTATCGGGGGGGGGGGGTATCACACTGAAGACATGACCAGTCTACTTGGCGGCGGCTAACACTACTTAGCTACGTTTGCAACAACTTTTTCACCGGAGGAAGAGGCAAACGCTTAGAAATAATAACACCAGGCAAAAATGTTGTTACCAGAGCTAGTAGGCTACCATAAAAACGTGGGATTATAGCTACTGTGTTTGCAACGTTGGGAGAAAGATTTAATTTCCCCCGTTTCTACAAAATAGCTATAACATAAACAACAGTTAAACAAAAGATCGTTAGATCGTAAAAAAAAAATGTCATTACCGTATTTGTCCCAGCCGAATCCATGGTGGTGGTCACTGGTCACGCCAGTCGGCAAGTCAGGCAAGCACTTCTTCTTTGTTTCATGGCGGGTAACATACTGTGCTCCAAAACATTGGTGCTGATTGGCCCAAGAGGAGTCCTGTGCGCCAATGAACGCTATCTATCGATCTGCGCTCGATTGCTCTTCCTTCATCCTCCAACTACCCGGATGTCTGTCACAGTAACTTGAAATTGAATTTGGTGATCTGAATCTGAATTGTGAGAACTGAATGTGAGGATATATAGAGAGTTGAATTTTCAGTGAGGATCAAATTGTATTGGACTTCAGTTCCAAACAAATAAATACAATTTCAAATTATACAATTCAGATTCAGTTTTTCAATGCAATGATTCAAATTAAACAATACAATTTCAAATTATGTGATTCAAATTCAGTTTTCCAATGCAATTATTCAAGTTCAGCAATTCAAATTCAAATATAAATGATTCAAATTCAGTTTCTGGTGGCACATATTTCAGCCCATAGTCTAGAAACCACTCAGTTGTAGCACGTGCAGAATGAGGCCTGGCATTGTCTTGCTTCCCAGGAAAGATGTCATCTTGATGGCAGTTTATGTCTCTGTACAATCCAAATATATGCCTCCATGTCAATGGTACCTTCACAATAATGCAAGTTACCCATACCGTTTGCAATGATGCACCTCAATACCAGGACAGATGTTTGCTTTTGCACCTGTCGCTGGTGAAAGTCTGGTTGGTCCCTTTCGTCTTTGGGACTGAGAACTCGATTCCATTTTCTCCCAAAAACAAGCTGAAACATTGATTAATCTGACCACAGGAGACATTTCCACTTTCTTCTAGACCATCTGAGATGAGCTCAGGCCCAGAGAACTTGCCGGCATCTCCACATAGAACTGATGTAAAGCTTTCTCCTTGCGTAACAGAGATGCAAGTGCCCGTTGGTGTTTTAAGCCCCCAACGGATCCTTAAAGGCAGCGCTGCATGGACGGCGCTCCCCGCCCCCTACTGGGTTTCAGCCAATCGCAGCAAAATCTACCATTACCAATCTGTTTACAGTTAGCTAGATAGCTGAGCGCGTCCGGCTGGCGGCAAAGAAAATCCCTAGCAGCTAGTATTGGCTATATTTCAAAGCATAGTCATGTTTTTTTTAATAATAAAACATTTCATTATGAATTCGGATATTAGAATATCGCTCTATGCAACTTACCGTACCAAGTTTAGTGGAGTCAAGATCGATCGCTCGTTGGTTCTCAAAGTCGAATGCGAGCAGCATTGTTGCGATTGGCCAAAACGCGGTAGGGGGCGGGGAGCGCCTTCCATGCAGCGCTGCCTTGAAGGCTCCGTTGGGGCCTTAAAACACAAACGAGCGATTCAAGTGGCATTTTATTGAAAATGCTTTTCCAAATTACTCCTGTGCACATGTGGCTGTATTTAACAGAGTAGCATGATGGTATCTTGTGCAATGACATCTGAGGGCTCAAAGGTCACGCACATTCATCAGAGGTCTAATGCCTTACCCAACACAGACTGAGATTTCTCTGGATTCCCTGAATCTTGTGACAGTATTATGTATGGAAGATGATGAAAGGCATAAATGCTTTGCAATCTTGCATTGAGAAATGTGATTTAATTGTTTGACAATTCTCTTAAGATATTTGGCACAAAGTATGTATAAATTAGCATAATAATTCGCTGCTCTTTGACATTCAAAAGTCAAAAGCATTGTTTTCAAGAAAATACGTACAAAGTGCAGTATACCATATGCAATGACATTCATGAATTATTTTAAGACTAAGAAAGCATTTGTACAGACACATGATTGAACTTATATTGCAACAGATCCATCAAATTTCAATATCAATACATAACTAGTTAAAACATCTACAGCCCGATGTTTCATTCTCCAAATCGTTTAAAACTACTTTGAAAATGTCCAATGAAAACAGCTCCCTAAGTTTCAAAGTACTTTGCAAATTATTCCAGGCAGAGGGAGCAGCCAATTATAATATACATATAGTATATAGATTATTAGGTAACACTTTATAATAACTGCATGCTATTAATCATTAGTTAAGCATGAGTAAACAGTTAATTCATAATTTATAAAACATTAATATACATTAATAAGCAGTTTATAAATACAGCTATAAATGCTTTTTTCTTGATTTATAAGCGTGTTTAATAATTGTATTTTCATACTTTGTTAATGATTAATTAATAATTTCTAAATGAAGTATAGCATTATTTACTAACCATTTATTTAAGAGTTGTCAGTGGTTCATAAGATCACTTAGAAAGTGTAAGTAATTGGAGTAAATTCAGGTAGTTATAAAGCATTTATTAGTGGTCAGTTAACTATTTTTGTGAGCTCATCTAAAGTGAGGACTATTCATGCCTTGTAAAGCATTTATAAAGGAGATTTAAAGACTCCGTTATCTTCTAAACAGAGAAATGAAACAAACACAAAACAGTGATAGAGAACATATAAATATTTAACAGCCTTTAAATCTCCTTTATAAATGCTTGGCGAGGCATGAATAGTCCTCACTTTAGATGAGCTCACGAATATAGTTAACTGACCACTACTAAATGCTTTATAACTACCTGAATTTACTCCATTTACTTACACTTTCTAAGTGATCTTATAAACCACTGACAACTCTTAAATAACTGGTTTGTAAATAATGCTTACAAAAATCACAAAAATAGTTAACTGACCACTACTAAATGCTTTACAACTACCTGAATTAACCCTGAATTACAGTATAAATACATGTTAATAAAGCATTGCTTTATTAACACACTAAGTAACTACTACTACATGTCTGAATAATAAGATGTATGAATGTACGTTTAAATAGTTTATTAATCATTAACTTACACTTTCTAAGTGATCTTATGAACCACTGGCAACTCTAAATAACTGGTTTGTAAATAATGAAATACTTCATTTAGAAATGATAAATTGATCATTAATAAAGTATGACAATACAATTACTAAACACATTATATATATGCTTTTAAATCAATAATAAAGCATTTATAGCTGTATTTATAAACTGCTTATTAATGTTTATTAATGCTTTATAAATGATGAAATAACTGTTTACTAATGCTTAACTAATGATTAATAGCGTGCAGTTATTATAAAGTGTTACCAAAGATTGATGCTGATGTTATATTTGAATATTTCAATGTTAATTCATCAGTATATTGTGTTAAAGTGGATGTTGTTGGAAGGACTTTTATTATGACGGGGGTACAGAGAGGAGAGCGGAAGAGAATGAGTTAATAAAGAGAGACTAGAGTCTAAAGAAGAGCTCGTCCGTGTCCGAGGGTTTATTTGATATATTTATACAGTTATATTTAGATTAAAGCCCCGAAAACACCCACAAACAAGTATTACAGTGGTGGCAGCGGTGTTTTTCGTCGGTTATTCAAGTTTTTTTTTTATATATCTCTTCTGTTTTCCGCCTAACGTTACACTTCGACCGAACGCAGTCTGTACATTACTGTGATTGCAACGAGACGCTGTGAACGTTGATGTGCCGTGAATAAAGTTCAGCGATGTCAGACGAGGAAGCACAAGCACCGCGGGAGAACAATGCGCGGACGCGCCGCGCACAAACACCAAAGGACATTCCTTTACCGCCGCCATTTCGCAACGATGGCTCTGAGTCTTTTCAGCTGTGGGCCCGTCGTTATGAGGTAATTCAAGAGGCTCGCTATAAAGATAGCGGTGTTGATTTGGATGCAGTGTTAGCAGCAGAGTTGCCTACTAGATTGCCACCTGAACTGTTTATTGTTTGAGACAATTTTCCATCCGAAATTCAGCATTCTTTTGCTTCAGCGAAAAAACAGTTACAAGATGCTTTTGGTCAGAAGGAGGTAATTGCGTCTTTTCAAACATTTCCGAATTCACGCCACAAATTGCCTAATGAACCAATGGAAGTGTATGCAGCAGACATATGTAGACTGGTCATAGAAGCTTTTCCAGATTTTGAGCAGAATGCTTCTGAATACATGAAACTGTCGAGATTTCTGGCTGGTTTAGATCAAGAACTCCAGATTAAATGCCATGAGAGGGGCGTGAAAACGTTCAAAGATGCCTTCCAAGTCGCTACTCAAGCTGAACGGGCGCGCCAGGCTGCCAGATTGGTGCAGCCGGTTCCATCTGCGATGAGAGGCAATTCAGCAGCACAGACAGTGAATGTTATTTCTGACACTGACACTCTTTTTCTGAAGCAAGCGGTTGTTGATCTAACTAACACAGTTAAAGACTTAAGTAAGGATGTATCAGCATTGAAACTGCAGTTGCATGATGAACGCAGCCGATCTCGTCAAACCCCATCACCACGTCGGTACAGTCCAACGAGATATGCTATGCCATGGAGTGCACCGTATGGACATTCACCAACCAGACATTCAGATGCTCGTTCTCCTTCACCTGACAGCTACAGAAGATCTCCCAGCCGTCGCAGAGACCTTGGCAGACGACGCGACGACACATACCAGCATAATGTCAGAGTGGATTTTTCTCCTCACCGTAGGGAGAGGTTCAAGGATTGCTATTCTCCAAAATACTCCACTGCAGCCTGCACTGACTACTACGAGGACGATAGACGGAGACAACAAAATGACACCATGTCTTACAATCGCTCGTCATTTCAACGACGCAGTCCAAGCCCTCATCACAAGCGTGTCGCCTTTGAGGAGTACAAAGCCCCCAGACCTCAGCATCCAAGCCTGGATCGTCAAAGTGGTCCACAGGATGTCTACCCAGATCATCACAGCCATCATCAGGGAAACTTCCACTAGCTGATGCGGCGGAGCACACATCAGCTGTTTCACTACCAGCTCCACACGACAACGTACGGATGACAACCACAGACACCAGCCATCCAGAGACTGAACACTGTCCTGCTACGAACATAAAGGACATTTGTACAGCACACATCAATGGCACTGTTGAAGGTACTGACATGCACATCATGATAGACACTGGTTCTAGTATTTCATTCATTAATGAAACTACCCGTATGGCAATTCCTTCATTGTGCAAAAGACCACTAAAGGGTAATTTCATTCTGTCAAAGTCTGTAACTGGTCAGAATCTAGATAATCTGGGAACTGTGACTGTTAACCTGAGATTAGGTGCACTGACATTACAGCATGACATGCAGGTCATTAGAAATGTGAGTCAGGGTATCATACTTGGTTGGGATTTTCTCCAGAAACACGAGGTAATTTTGAATGTTGGTAAGGGGCTATGTTACCTTTATGATCAGACTTTACAATTGTTAAGCACATCTCAACTTGCCCCTGTACATTGCACAGCTCAAATTACTGTGACTACTACCATTCCTCCCCAATGTGAGATGCACTGTACAGCTCAGCTTATTCCGTTTGCTGTTAAAGCTACAGTCCGTAGCAATTTCCCTTTTTGTCGCCATCTCTGTTCGAAATCTATAACTGCAGTGATTCGCGGAATTATCATCTTTACGTCGGTTGTAAATCGGCATGAAACAGCGCGGATGAACACAGTGTTTTGAGGCGAGTGCTGCTGTCAATCACTGCGCTGTGTGGATACTGTCATTCAGAATCACAGATTCACGTTTTGAAAGCTTGACCAACATAAGAATTTTCACCGGAAAATGTCTTCTGAACAAGTAAGTAACATCCATTTTTGTTCTGATCAACTGAGGGGGGAAAAGCATTCGACATGACAAGCGATCGTTAGATTTAATCAGCGCGATTTACAGCAACCGTGCAAATCATAGCCTAAAGGCCTGTTCACACCGGGACGAATTTCGCGCGCGATATTCGTCAACGTTTAACGCCTCGTGACTAAACAATGGGCGCCAATGTGAGTGTGCACACCGACGCGTAAAACGCCACGCGTAAAAGCGTCATTTTTTTTAAAACGCCTCGGGTTCGTTTTTTTTTGTTTGACGCGCCGCGTCAAAAACTATCCGACCAATGAGATTGGCACTTTTGCTCACGTGTCTGGAGCTTCTGAAGTTACAGTGAAACACAACTTGGGGGCGCTCAAACACAAAACGGTCTTGCCGAGCACACATACGTAACGGCGAAGAAGATATACAGCGTCAGAGCGTCTACACTCTGCCGGGAAGAAATAAGACGAGAAAGATGCAAGGCAAGATGAATGTAGAGCTGCTGGTCTTGTTGTTGTCTATATAAAGAGACACAAACGAGAATAAAGAACTATATGACAAACGCGACAAACTTGCTCTCTTCTTCTGAGTGACAAGCGAGTGTCAGAAGCACTTTGTGGACCGGGGTATTTAGTGCCATCTAATGTCAGGGAATGAATTTGCATGTTGCCTCGGCTCATCGTCAGCGAAAATCGTTTGGGTGTGAACACAAAAAACGCTTTGAAAAACGCTGACGAATAACGCGAGCCGATATTCGTCCCGGTGTGTACAGGCCTTAACGTTACTTAAATTTGTTCTCAAATTGTTCATCTTAACAACATCAGCATTGCGTGACTAACGTTAATGTGTTTTATGATTACCTGTGTAGTTCAGAAATCATATTCTCCATAATAGCTAGCAAACGAGAAAGGCACAACAAAGGAAACTCCATAACTGTTTGAATTAAGAAAACGTACTGTTACACGATTGAACTATTGAAATGTCTTATTCAGCAGAAAAAGCAGTCTCTTCTTTCGTTTCGAACCCCTTCGGGAGTTCACGCACCTTTCAAAAGCCCCACCGATGTGTATCCTTGTGTTCGCATGAGACGGTTTCTTCCTCTTTCCACCTTAAATCCGAAGTACGAAGTCTTTTGGGTTTTATAACAGGTTAATCTCCAGTTGACACTGATGATTGTTGTTTGGATCTTTCTGAATCCGCCATGAGTTTAATCATGTAAAGTGCTGCGACAAAAGCCCATCTCTACATCTCCTCACGCGCAGTGTAGCCGGCTAGCCAAAACTCCTTCTTTATGTGTACGGATGTGACGTAATGACGCAAAGACATGCTCGAATTTCCCGCGAAAACCCACCAGTACCACTGGAATTAAAATCATTATTACAAGCTAACCGTTTTGAATCTAGCTATGGCAAGCAAATAGTTTTGAACACTGGCTGAAGATGTTTTTTTTTAAATAATTAATTTGGATTATTTTTAACTTAAAAATGTTACGGACAGCAGCTTTAATGCAGGTTTAGCAGATGGTTACAGTGGGTTACTTGAGCCATATCCATCTAAGTTGGATGGTATTGCAGTTGCACGCACCCTTACAGTAGCTGAAAATGGTCAAACTGTAGTGCAAGTCATGAATCCAACAAATAGTCCTTTTGTACTGCAACCGGGTATGCGGCTAGGGGAATTCACTCCGATAAACCAAGAGGATGTTGTTCAGCACTCAGATTCTGTATGTAATGTGTCCACCCCTTCTACACAGGTGCCGCCGCTTCCATTTGAGATTCAGAGTGGGAATCTTTCTGACCCTCAGGTGAACGAACTACACTCACTGTTGCATGAGTATTGTGATGTGTTTAGTAAGAACCCTACAGATTTTGGTAGTACGAATATAGTCAAACACAAAATCAATACCGACAATGCAATTCCCATTAAAAAACGTGCCTATCGTACTTCTCCTCCGATGCAAGAGGTGATTCAGTCACAGGTTGATGACATGTTGGCAAAAGGTATTGTGGAAGTCAGTCATAGCCCTTGGGCTGCACCTGTCGTTATGGTGCGGAAAAAAGATGGCACCTGGCGCTTTTGCGTAGATTATAGGGCCAAGTCAAGTCAAGTCAAAGTTTATTTATATAGCACTTTTCAAAAACAGCAAGCGTTTAACAAAGTGCTGTACACAAACATACCTATGCACTCAAACCAACATGACCAAAATACAAAAGAACAATAAAACAATAAAACAATAAAACAAACTCTCACACAGCGTCAAATGCCAAACTGTAATAATAAGTTTTTAGATTCGATTTAAAAATAGTAATGGTTTGAGACTGCCTGATGTACAGGGGCAAACTATTCCACAACTTCGGTCCAGCCACTGAAAATGCTTTTCACCCCTGGTTTTCAGTCTCACACGCGGGACCACTAAACGCAAATGGTCAGCGGACCTAAGCGCTCTGGATGGAGCGTACTGCTTAATCAGTTCCGTCATGTACCTGGGAGCGAGGCCATGAAGTGATTTAAACACAAACAACAAGATTTTGAAATTAATTCTAAAAGAAACTGGTAACCAGTGAAGCGAGGAAAGAACAGGTGTAATGTGTTCTCGTTTTCGTGTACCTGTCAGCAAGCGAGCTGCAGCATTCTGGACCCTCTGCAGTCTAGAGAGAGAGGCCTGACTAATGCCTATGTAAAGGCCATTACAATAATCTAGACACGATGAGATAAAAATATGGAGGAGTTTTTGAAAGTCTCTGGAAGACAGAAATGATTTCAGCTTGGTGAGCTGTCTCAACTGGAAAAAAACTCGATTTAACTACCAAGTTAATCTGTTTGTCCAGTTTAAAATCACAATCCATAGTGAAACCTAAATTTTTGACATAGGACTTCACAAATGGATTCAACTCAACAAGATCAAAATTTCTCGATTCATAAGTACCTCCGGGGGTAAAAAGTATAACCTCTGTTTTGTTTTCATTAAAACATAAGAGATTTTTTGCCATCCAGGCCTTAATTTCCTCAAGACACTGTAGTAAAGGCGCTAACATACAAGTGTCTTTTCTATTCAGAGGCAGGTAAATCTGGGTGTCATCAGCATACATATGAAACGATATTCCAAATTTCCTAAAAATGTGACCCAGGGGCAATAAATATAATGCGAACAACATAGGCCCCAAAATGGAGCCCTGGGGGACGCCAGACGTGAGAGAAGCCGTTGAGGAGACAAATTCTCCAATGCGAACTGAAAAAGTTCTTTCGGACAAGTACGACTTAAACCAGGCCAACACATTACCCTCGATGCCAACACATTCTTCCAGACGTGAGATTAAGATCCCATGGTCTAAGGTATCGAATGCAGCTGAAAGATCCAGTAATAATAAAATCGCACAATTTCCTGAGTCAGTAGTGAGTAGTAGATCATTTGACACCCGCAGCAATGCAGTTTCTGTACTATGAAGAGACTTGAAACCAGACTGGAAAACTTCATGGATACCATTTAAATTTAAAAATGCATTTAACTGTTCAAATACAACCTTTTCGAGCAATTTCGACAAAAATGAAAGTTTAGAGATCGGTCTAAAATTTGCAGGAAGTGATGGATCTAGATTAGATTTCTTAATAACCGGTTCCACCACTGCATGCTTAAAAGATTTGGGTACAACTCCTGTAGCTAGACTACTGTTAATAATAGCAAGGACCGACGAGCTAATAGCTTCAAATGAATCCTTTAATAGTCGTGGAGGAACAATGTCTGTGCAACAAGTGGATCATTTCATTTTGTCAAAAATCTCCCTCAATGAAGTAAGAGACACCGGCACAAACTGGTTCAGGACAGCTGCGTGCTCAATAACAATAGGTTGGACAGTCAAAGAAGATACTATATTCGACCTAATTTCCTCAATTTTATCAATAAAAAAGTTTAAAAAGATTTCACACAGTTCAGCAGAGGGTTCTAGGGAAGCAGCTTGCGGAGTATTCAAAACACTATTAATGGTGCTAAACAGTACAGAAGGCTTATGGGAGTTACTACTGATTATGTTCGATAGGTATTTTGATTTCTCCAATCTCACACATTTTTGATATTTAGACAAATTGTAGCGAAGAATGTCAAGTGAGATCTGTAACTTATCTTTCTTCCAGCGTCATTCTGCCTTTCTGCATTCGAGTCGTATAGCTCTAGTAGTAGTATTTAGCCATGGTTGACCTCTACATCCATCTCGAACTGTCCTGAAAGGGGCAACAGTATCCAAAATGCTTTGGCATGCTAAAAAGAACGATGAAGTTAATTCTTCAGTAGTTAGTCCCCGTGGTGACATAAAGTAATCCAGCTCAATTGAGTTAAAAGCCTCGGAAAATAAATGTGAAGTTGTGGGTTTTATTATCCGACGAAGACGTTTTGGAGCAGTCACTTTATAATCTCGAGAAATACATATCTCAAATAGGACAGGCAAATGGTCGGAAAAAGTGGCATCACAAACATTGATGTTACTAATAGGCAAGCCGTATGTCAGGAGCAAATCTAATGTGTGTCCACATATATGGGTCGGACAAACAACAGACTGAGTTAAATTAAAAGACTCTACAAGGTTTAAAAAAGCTTTGACTAGAGGCATTTCAGTACAGCACACATGGATATTAAAGTCCCCCACAATTAAGACCCGGTCATATTTGATCATGACACTGGCTAAATAATCAAAGAAATCCTCAATAAAATCTTTGTTATAAGTAGGTGGGCGATAGACCACGGTGCACAATACAGGATGATTCAGATCAAGTTCGAAAACATTAAGTTCAAAGCTGGAGTAAGAGAAAGCAGGCAAATGCCTACACTTTAAGTGTTCTTTAAAAATAGTTGCTACTCCACCTCCGCGTCCGGTAAGCCGTGGAGAGTTAAAATAGGTGCAGTTCAACGGTAAAACTTCAGAGAATACACTCAACTCACCAGCCCCGACCCAAGTCTCCGTCACACACAACATGTCCAGGTCTTTATAAGTAAAAAAGTCATTCAAAATAAAGGACTTGTTGGCTAATGATCTAGCATTCACCAAAGCTATCCTCACAGGGGTAGAGTCTTTCAGCGACGGAGATTCAAAGACCAAGGACCGATGGAGCGTTGCGTCCACACCTCTTTTAAACCGGGAAGCCGGAGTTACTACTGAGGGTTTAAGGCCCACAGACCGATGAAAAGTTACATCCCCAGCTCTTTTGAACCTGGATGCCCAGTAGGTAGTAATCGAAGACTCTTTATCCGGGTCCACGTCAGTCAAAGGTACTAGCCACCTGTACACAGGATCCTCGGTGCGCTGAGGCGCGTAGCAGCGGTAGTTCATATTCCACACCCCGAACATTCCGCGGGGATCCGCATTCGGGAACAAGGCCAAGAAAGTCTTTATTTTCACCAACCGACCACCTCGTTTCCCACGGCGTCTGAATCGCTTCTTTCTCCTGGGAAAACAAGGGGTTCGGCGGAGATCCGCAGGTATTTCACAGAGGAACGGTGGAAGAGAGGAATTGTTTGTTCCACCCCGGCTCACAAGATCAATCGGTACATTATCCAAACCAGACCTGATGTTCAAAAGCGTTTGGCGATCGTACGCTAACAGAGAGTCTGTAGTATTTAAAATAATAGATAAAAACAAAATAAAAATCCACGTAACCGAGAGCAGCAGACGGCCAGCCATACCAACAGGCGCCATCTGGATGAAAATTTATCAGCTATATGTGAAAACATTTACCATGTTCATGGATGAACATAGGGGCCTTAACTCTGTCACCATTAAGGACGCCCATCCTTTACCCAGAACAGATGACACTCTGGATGCACTTAGAGGTTCCTCTATATTCAGTACCATGGATCTTTCATCCGGATATTGGCAAGTGCAGCTTAATGAGACAGACAAACCAAAAACAGCCTTCACTACTGGCCGTTCTTT
Organism: Chrosomus eos; assembly: GCA_036326025.1. Lineage (NCBI taxonomy): Eukaryota > Metazoa > Chordata > Actinopteri > Cypriniformes > Leuciscidae > Chrosomus > Chrosomus eos. The sequence continues at coordinate 117,471 of CM070818.1, read as the reverse complement.
ATACCAGTTTACAGTGATGCCGATGGGTCTTGTCAATGCTCCACCCACTTTTCAACATTTGATGCAGCTAGTGTTGCAGGGTCTGTCCTGGAAAACATGTCTTGTGTATTTAGACGACATCATCGTCTACAGCAAAAATTTTGCAGAGCACATTCAACACTTGAGAGAGGTTTTCCAGCGTTTGAAAGCAGCAAATTTGAAGCTGAAACCAACTAAATGTTTTTTTGCTCAACAGCAAGTGACATTTCTGGGCCATATTGTGTCTTCTGCCGGTCTTCAGCCTGATCTTAAAAACATTCAGAAGGTTAAAGAATGGCCTACTCCTGGACATCCTACGGAAGTCCGAGCCTTCTTAGGCCTGTGTTCATATTACAGGCGTTTCATTCGCTGTTTTGCTCAAATGTCACAGCCACTGCATGCCCTAACTCAGAAAGCAAAGTTGTTTGTTTGGACCGAGTTAGAGCAGGAAGCTTTCAATTCTTTGCGACATGCACTTACCAATGCTCCAATTCTTTCTTACCCAGACTTTTCAAAGGAGTTTTTGCTCTTCACAGACGCTTCCAACACAGCTATCGGAAGTGTTCTGTCCCAGATGAATGTTGACGGCAAAGAAAGTGTCATCGCTTATAGCAGTCACGTCCTGACACCTACTGAGAAACGATGGTCAACATATGACAGGGAGTTGTGGGCTATTGTTTGGTCCATTCGTCACTTCCGTCAGTATCTCATGGGTCATTCTTTTCGAATCATTACTGACCACAAGCCCTTGCTTAGTCTGAGACTAATGGTGTTGGATGGTGATCCAACGGGGCGCAGAGCTAGATGGGCTCTGGAGATCGACCTCTATGACTGGACTATTGAGCACCGACAGGGTCACAAACACGCCAATGCTGATGCCATGTCTCGTCGACCTGACAGGGAGAGCAACATTCCCAATGACTTGGAGATCAAGCCTGTCAGTTTCGTTTCTGCTTCGACGCAGACTGAGGTAGCCGAATCACATCCTACTTCTGCACAGCCTGTTTCTTCTGGTGCAGGTCCTGGGTTTGAGCCTTCAAATTCTGCGTTGTCTACCTTTTCCAGTGTTACATGCCTGGGTATGGATAGTGACGATATGCTTCAAACTCAGAAAGCTGACCATGTTTTGAGTACTGTCTCTAAATGGGTATTAACACAGAAGAGACCCCCATATGCAACGCTCAAAGGAACTGCTAATGGATATAGACATTTCTGGAAAGAGTTCGCAAGGCTTACCTTTGTAGATTCTGTTCTTTGTCGAAGAGTCAGACCTCCACCAGGTGAACAGATTCTGCAGGTTGTAGTTCCATCTGCATTACAGCGTAACGTATTTGAGACGTTGCATGGTCATTCACTTTCTGGACATTTCAGTGCACAAAGGACATTGCAACGTGCTCTAGTGAGATGCTACTGGCCCCACATGTCTAGGGACATCACACAATGGTGTGCCCAATGTCAAGCTTGTGAATCAAGGAGACCACAAACACCTCATCAGCAGGCCCCAATGCAAAACATAGTCACAAGCATGCCGTTTGAAAAAGTTGCTGCTGATCTAACAGAGTTGCCCATTACACAGAAAGGGAATCGGTATGTTCTTGTAGTAATGGATTACTTTACCAAATACCTCAATCTCTATGCAGTTACTGATGAACGTGCAACGACTGTCGCCAAATGTTTGTTTGAAGATTATGTGAGCCGACATGGTGTGCCTCAGAGTTTGCACACTGACCAAGGCCGACAGTTTGATTCGGATTTGGTGAAAGAACTGTGTTCTCTGCTTGGGATCCGAAAAACACGGACCTCCCCATATCATGCAATGTCAGATGGTATGGTAGAACGTGCCAATAGGTCCATAAAAGATCAACTTGCGAAATACCTGTATACCAAAGGTGGGGAATGGGATGACCACTTAAAACCGGTTGAATTTGCCTACAATACTAGTGTTCATTCCTCAACCAAACATACGCCTTTCTTCTTGGCACATGGTAGAGAGGCTCGCCTACCGGCTGATTTTCTTCTTGGTGTACCTCCAGCAGCTTCCAGGGCTACACCCGGAACCCCAATTGAATATGCAGATTCTATGCTAGGACGACTACGCTCTGCTTTTACCACCATTGCAGATAACATCCAGACAGCGGGAACACAGCAAAAGCATTACTACGACCGCCATGTCCGACATGCGGCTTATCAACCTAATGATCTTGTATGGGTTGATCTTCCAGCTATGTCAAGACACAAACTCTCTCCGAAATAGACTGGTCCATATAAAGTCTTGAGCAGGTTGGACTCACCAACGGGTGACATTGGAGTGACTTATAAAGTGAAAGATCTGCTTGATTCTAGGTCTAAGCCTAAAGTGATTCACTACAATCGTCTGAAACCTTATCGCTCTGTGTGGTCACCTGATCCACCTCCAGTTCTGACATCCACTCATATGGGACGCCCTCCACTTACAGCACTCTCAGGCTCCAGACCTTATGTTTTTCATGACTATATAAGGCCAACTGAACAGATTCAAAGGCGGGATGGTCCATTACCTCCTGTTCAGGCTCAGGTTGAAATTCCAGAGGGTTCTAGAACCGAATCTCAGGTAGAACTCCTTACAGAACAGCCAGCAAATGGCATGAGGACAAGGTCAGGACGTTCTGTGCGCCCTCCATTGCGGTATAGGGATGTATAATGTCTTTGATATCCATCTCCACATATTCTTGTTCATATACAACTAAAATTCTTGAGTATGGGATTGTATAACACTTGAAAGAGTTGAAAGAGTGAAGTAATGTCAAATGGGTTAAGAAAAAAACATAAGCATTTACAGTGTTATTTGTATATTGTTAAAGGTTCATGTTTGCATTCTGAACTGTTTTTTTATCTCTCGCATTATTTTCCCTGTACCCCAAAGTGTTTTGTTTTGGATTACAAATGTAAGGAAAGCATATTTTATTACAGATGCATTGTTTTCTGTTTTGTATATCAGGAAACGAGGACGTTTCTTTTCATAAGGGGGGAAGTAGTGTAAGAGTTAAAAGTGTAGCACATTATATTAAAAAAGATTGATGCTGATGTTATATTTGAATATTTCAATGTTAATTAATCAGTATATTGTGTTAAAGTGGATGTTGTTGGAAGGACTTTTATTATGACGGGGGTACAGAGAGGAGAGCGGAAGAGAATGAGTTAATAAAGAGAGACTAGAGTCTAAAGAAGAGCTCGAGGGTTTATTTGATATATTTATACAGTTATATTTAGATTAAAGCCCTGAAAACACCCACAAACAAGTATTACATTTATATTGAACTGTCCATTTAAAACTCACCATTGTTTTATGTATGATTCATTAAAGGGATACTCCAGGATTTAGCATTAAGCTTTGTATCAGTAGAAAACCAGTAGTATTTTCGAATTACCCTGCTTCCCCCCCTCATATCCCCATGATATGAGAGAAAATTTAATTTTTAGTCTGGAAAAAAACCTCCGATGACGCAAAAATCGTCATTTTGCGTCATCGGAGGTTTTTTGGGCCAGAGGCTTTAAACTACAGCCAGTATTAGTAGCTAGTTCCGCATGTTTTCACCACGCCCATATGAGGCGGGATCTTACTCATAGAATGTAAAGATAGTGTCAGCCATCTTTAAGCTAAGCTAAAAGGCTCTTGCTCGGTAAAACTTTGTATAATAGTCTAATCATGATGGCGGAAGAAAGTTTTGAAGTAATGACAGATGGGGATTTCGAAGATCTTTTGTGTGAATCGGATGCTCGCGGCTACCTATACGAGCCCCAATACAGCGACGAACAGTTGCGGGAGATGGAGGAACAAGAGGCGGCCGGAGCAGCTGCTGCAGCAGGGGAGCAAGACCTGCTTGGCGGTCAGGAGGAAGAGCCCGGCCAGACTCGAGCTGGGACGAACTGGTGGTGTCAGTGCTCTCGCTGTGCGTCTATGCAAACAGATAGAGAGTCCTATTGCTGTCGCGAATTTCAGCGATGCCATTTTCTTCTGCATGAGATCGCTGAATCCGCTGATGAAACTGCACCGCTAGCATGTGTAACTGAGCACCCAAGTTTTGTACCACACATGGACAGGGGGGTCCTGGAAACTTATTTCAGGATCCCAAAGATAAATTGGAAACGCCAGCCAAAGCCTGCAGGGACTAATGGACGGCTTAGTGTAAAGTGAGTATTTGTTTTGTATTCTTTTTGTTACTAAGACGTAATGTACAGAGTTTGGACACCCGGCATAATCGCAATGTTGTTCCCGCGTAACGTTAGCCAGCTGAGTTATTGTTATATTTTCATGTATGCGCACATACTTCGCATTGCTAATGTCGTGTTTACTATTTTGCAGACAATATCGCCTAACAGCATACCGTCACTTCATGGAATGGGTCCTGCAAGGCGAGAGACTTGGTAAAGGCTATCGTATCGTTTTGCCCACCTGTGTTGTCCAGGACATAAGACGGAGATATCCAGCTCCTGACGGGCAATACAGTGGATATCAGGAAACAGCTGAAGCTCTGGAAGAGCTTTGAATGTAAAAGTGTTACTATTATTTTTTTCAATACAAGTTATAATTCACACTGGTTGTGGTTCTTATAAATCTTTAGTGTTGCTAGAGTGTGTATCAGCTTAGAGAAATATTGATTTCAATTGGAGTTCAATTTTTTATGCGAAAGTCTAAGTTTTGTGTTATACATTAGGCTAACTTTTCCTGACTTTAGTAAAGTTATCTTTAATTCAAAATCAATTCCAAGAAGGGAAATAATCCAGGTCTTATGTCTACAGTAAGTAATTACAGCAAAATCCGTGACAGTAACCATTCAGCCTCGCTCAGCAAGTCTGTAATGTAGAACTTTATTGTACACTGGAGTACAGGGTAAGATGAACAATTTTTTTGTTTTAGTATTCACAACGAAGCAATTCCACCATATTCAAAGGTACAAGTTAAAATAAATAAAGAATAAACAAGAGTTTATTCTAAATAAATAAAATTAAAAAATAAAAAATATATATTTTGCACAATATATAGAAACAAAGCAGGCCAAAATTAAATAATGAAATATAAACAGCTGAGGCAGAATCTTATTTTACTGTAGGTGCTATGGTAAGCAGGTTTTACAAGCGGCTCTGGAAAGAAGCTGTGGCAGCTTCCTTTGATGGTTTTGGGACTGGTGCAATGTTGGGTGGCAGTGCAGGCTGTGGCAGTGTAAGTGAGGAGGTTGGCACTGTAAATTTAATGTTTGGGTTGCGTCTTCTATCCATGACCCTCTTGATGAGTGTGTCTATAAACTGGGTGGTGTGTGGTGTGAAGATTTTCTTCAAGACCCACTGTTTGGATCTCTTGCAGAAGACTTGGTTAAACCGTGCTTGTCCTGTAAATGATAGGAAATATAATAAAATATACAATCTGAGCTAAGATTTAACTTTGTCATGTCTGATCGTTCCCATAGCTGTAAACATTCTAGTATTGGATATTATACTACTCCGACAACACATAATATACCTGTCTTGGTTGTGTCCTGCTTCCTCTTGACAATGTTCTCATTGTGCTCCAGGATGGCAAGGTAACATCGCTCCTTCATTCCCTGGAATGAGAATGCCTGGCGTTTGGGGATGTATTTTAGAAGTGCACTGTGAAATACTTCAAGTGGGCCTGTGTGCAAATAAAAAGAGTAAGGGAGAAGGGATACAACAAATGGAAAAATAATCAAGTGTACAAGGGCAACTATTCTCACCTGTATGTTTGAATAGGGCCATCTTATCCATGTCTCTCAGAAGCCTTTTGTCAAGCACCAACGATGACAGGTCTTGAAACGCCACAGAATCTTTTTTCATCCACATGCGCTTCTTTTGCTCCTGGTCTGATAGAGTAGCATGGTCACACCGATGCTGTTCACTGTTGTCATCGGTCCACTCATGCTCATTACACACATGGTGTGTAATGGACTTCCACCTGCGTTTCAATGCCTGTATGAAAAACACAATTATTGACAATAAGTGTAGAGTTTTATTTAATTTTCTGTAATTTTTGAAAAACATAATAACATTACAATCAAAAGTCTTACCTCGATGTCACCTTCACTTGTTGCACAGACAAACCACATATGGTTTATGACTGACCTATAAAATATATACAATTACTAATTTTGAACCTTGCAAACCAATGTAAAGTCTGCTTGATTACAAAATAACACTGACCTGGTCCATGCATGGAGGATTTTGTTTGACTTTTTCTTCCCCTTATTCTGCATCTTCTTCCGGAAGCCTGCGAGTTATAGCAGAGTTAGGGTTGGAGAAGTGTGGATGTTTGTGTACAGGGGTGACTAAACAAATACATACCTTTTGCTGTGTGCCAGATGTCAAACTGATGTTGGACATTAGGAAATTGTTCCCTCATTATTTTTTGAATTGATGTGGAGCGATCTGTGGCCATCACCTCCACATCAAGGCCCTGGTCCATCAACTCAGTCATGCCCCTTTTGAAAGCTAATGGTTCCATGGTAACAGAGCTGGTGGCCTCAGTAACCTAAAGAGTCAAGTTTGAGTAAAATCATAAATTTACCAATAGCATCTGTCATTTTCAATTACTATAATTTTGCTGCTATTTATATTTATTTTACCTGCACCAGTTCTGTGTGGAGTATCTCTTTTGTGTCATCCAACATAAATGTGTAATGGCAGTATTTTGCACTAAAACCTGGCGTGTCACATCGGCCATCACCCGTCAGGTGTAGCCTCTTTCCATCCTCCTGTTCTAAAAACACTCTTGCTAAGAGTTCTGTTCTTTTTTCAATATACACTTCCTCGATAGCAGGGTGCAAGTATACCTTCTGGATATTGTAAAATGTACTATGTCCTATCATTTGGACACCCATGGTCTTGCACCAGTCCGAGAGTTCTGTGTATGTGCCCCCTCTGAACAAAACAGCTGCAGCCGCAAGGAGGTTCACCTCTGGCATTCCCCTAACGTCACGTGAAGATTTCCAGGACCCAACATGGCCCCCAAGACATGTCCAATCCACCTTCCTCTGTGCACCAACGTCAACAATAGTCTTTGAAGAAATTGGTTTCCCACATGTCTGGCAAAATTTGAAGAGTGACATTAGGCTGGACTCGTTGACAATTATCTTATTTTCATGCCAGTCTTTTACACCTTCATCATCAGATGATGATGATGTTGATGTGACGGTGAAGGTTGACTCGGGCAGATAGCTTTCATCATTTTCAATTTCAGCTTCAATGGAGCTGATGGTTGTATTGAGGACCCCAGGTGTACTTGGGCATGGTGACTTTAAAACAAACAAAATTTAAAAATAAAAATAAAGTACATACAGTTGTTTTATAATTCATTAAAAAAAGAATATGCTAAAGTATGTTAGTTCTTCAGAAACTTACAAATTGTTCTGGGACAGAAGCAGGAAATTTGAGGGGTGTTGAGGTCAGTAGCAATGGTTCTTCATTTTTCGACGACACTAACGCATCAGACGCGATTGTAGTCTGAAATGACACAAGTTCAATAAGGTTACATAACATTTAGTTGACCAGAACTTTTTCTGATGAGAAAACAATGCAGGTTTTTTCGTTGCCCGAATAAAAATGCCAAATATACCTCTAACATGGACATTAGGTTACTCATGGACATATAATCAAATATTTTACTGAAATTGAGGGTGTCAATTGTATTGTTAAGCTTACAGTAATTAACATTATTTGTTCTAGTATGTACTACATTAGGGGTTCATATCGCAAATGTATCTTTCTCAACAGTCTAATACAGCAACAGGTTTGTGTGGTAACGCTAGCATAAATTGACAAATATGCTAACTCAGTTTTACCGAGCAGTGGCTTAACTTCGAGAACAGTCAACTTATATACAACTTATATGTAATTTTCTATCTAACGGTACTTTTATAAATTTGCTGATTTACTGCAAACAACTAAAGTTAAAACATTATAGGCTAGGCTACTGTGTGATCAGAAATAGAGTCGCTATTAGTTGATAGTCTTACCTCTAGACGAATGCGCTTAGTACCAGATGGCCCAGGTTGTTCGTCATCGGTGAAGGTGAATATTGATGGTATTGCAGTGTCCTTCAGAGTGGTTCTCTTCATTCGAAGGACATTCGGTTCGTAGTCTTCCTGCTTGAAATGACGACTGCAAATCCTACGGGTTTTAAAGTTTTCCATATCGGTGTCCTCACCAAACTTCGGATGGTTGATAGCCCGCAGCCACTGTTTACATCGCTCCAAATCTTTTAACGGAAAATGATGGAAACTTACTTCTTCTCCTTTCCTGTTTTTTTTTGTACATCCCGGTACAATGCAATTTAGCACCATTTCGATGGAAATTAATCGACCAACTCAACTCAATTAAATTTTTCAGATACTGCCGCCTGTAACCGGTAGGCGTGGTTTGGGAGTGGCCTCGTAAGTGCGGCAAAGCAAGTGCATTCTGGGAGTTGTTGTCTTTCAGCCACATGAGTAAAAAATACATTTTTTGCCTTTTCTCAGTCTAGAATGCTTCAAATTCAAAAATAATTTCACATTTCTTCTACATAAATGACCACTATTAAATACACATTCATATTCCCACAGCTGGAGTATCCCTTTAAACTGGTTGCAACCTAAACAACGAAGGGACTACCACTGGATTCTATTTATCTTTAAATGTGTTCATTTCAATTGTCCTGAATATCTTAAACAGAATTTAATACCCTATTGCTCAACATACTCACTGAGACACCTCCAATGTCCAACATTTTTTAAGGTCCCAAGGTTACTTTCTGTAGCTGGTAGGAGAGCATTTCATTATAAAGCCCCTCAGGACTGGAATAACCTTCCTCTTTTTTGAGGTCTATTTCTTCAATTGGTTTATTCAAATCATCACTTTTTTCTTTTCTTAAAACTACATGTTCTTGTAATTAGGGACAACAATGGTATTACATATAATGATCTATGTAGAAAACATATAGTTGTATACATCTTCTCTTTTTCTGGATTTTCTTTGACATTTCTGTGTGAGAGTGCAACATTATACTGCATGTTACATTTTCTATAAGGCATACTGATAAATGACGCATTAGTTGTTTAATGTATTTGGCTGATTTTGGTTAATATATGTTATTAGTGTGCTATGTTTATTGTGGGGTTAAGGGCAGGTGAGCGAGTTAATGTTTTGTATGTGTGTCTGTGTCTTTCCTATGTGGATGCTGTGTGGTTGGCTTTTGTGTCATGTATATATATAGATGCAGGACCCCCTTGAAAATGAGATGTTACATCTCAAGGGGCTATCCTGAAATAAATTCAATTCAATTTCAGTCAGAGCGAATCCCTCTTCAGACGCTCTTCACTCCCTCCAGATGGGCAACACTATTCATACTATATTTACAGCATATTGATGATATTCATATTACACACAGATGATTATATATTTTAGTTATTTATATACCAATACTACAAAGACAGTGATTCACTTTTTCTAAAAAGGAAATTAATTATTTTGTTGCTGGTAACTCTTAAAAATCTACTTTGAAATTACATTTATTTCACTAATGCAGTGTTTAGAAATGATACGAGTCTTCATTAAAACTGTATAAATCTGACTAAATTTAGTGCATGAATTCATTTAGTGAAATAAAGATTGATAACTTTTGAATTGTAGATGTTTTTCTCATGGTGATTTTTGTCAGTGTGTTTGGCAGATCTGAACACACACACACACACACACACACACACACACACACACACACACACACACACACACACACACACACACACACACACAGAAGTGTCTCTGATCACAGTGTTCGACATCATCCTTCAGTCAAGCGTGAGTCTTACTTTAATTTATCAATTTATTGTGTTTTTTTATCTTCGCATTATGGATTAATTAAATTGAAATCCTTTAATTTTCTATAATTAATGAGATTTCCTTTACTTTATTGTCACGTCATTGACACAAGTGTAAGGAGTGAAAGTATTGTGTTCATTGATCCAATGCAGAACAAAGAAAGTGGCATTCAACTACAATAAATACACACAATTATTACTATTACAGTATTATTATTTGTAGTATATTCACTATAAATTAGACTACTACATACATTGAGTTGTTCTCATTTAGCTTCTGTTTGCAGCAGTTACAGCAACAGACATCATGGTATGGTGGTGGTTTTGGCCATTTTCTTCAGCAGGTCAGAACACACACACACACACACACACACACACACACACACACACACACACACACACACACACACACACACACACACACACACACACACACACACACACACACACACACACACACACACACACACACACACACACACGACACCTAGGGGTTACTCCAGGATACTACACTACTTCTATCACAGCACTATACAGTATATTGTCAGTTATGAATGATTATTTGAGTAATCTGTGAAAATGCTTAATGTCTGTTACAGGAGAAGATAGTCAAGCAGACGAGAAGTCTAAGTAAGTATTTCTTATGTATGACTTTATCTTTATTCTATATTTTATATTTCTGATTATTATCCAAATGAGTGCATCATTTACAATGTTTCATTTGCTAACAATAACTACATTCCTTAACATGAACTAGTATTACAGCATTTTATTAATCTTGGTTCATTTCAACATTTCTAAAATCAAAAGTTACTCGTGAAGTGGACGAGGGAAGTTTATATGGACAGTGTAACTTTTACTGTATTCATTTTACAGCTCCTTAAACCACAACAGAACATGATCACAGCAAATCACATTTACTTCACACACACAACTCTACATATGAATTAACTTATGAGATTATAATATAATACTTGTAGATACTTTAAGCCGACTGTTTAAGCCGACATAGATCATTATATTATTATCATAATTTGTATCAGTGCATTTTTATAATATTTTATTCAACACCAAGCATGAGTGGTGATTAAAACACATGACTGTAGTTCAGTGAGTGGAACTAGCGCAGGTTCTGCCAGTAGAGGACACTGGTGTAACGTTAGCAATGATGGACATCTGAGACGGAGAGAAGTTATCAAGAGATGGAGAGAAAAACTACAACACAGCCTCTATTAGACAATCCATTAACTCATGTTAACAAAGAGCCTTTTTTGTGAAGGTTTATAGTGTTGGTTTTAGTGCAAAAGTACAATTTGCATAAAGGTTAATAGAATATGTGCACTTTGGCTGGTAAAACCATAAAACAGACAAAACATATCCAGTGTTGTCTACTTATGAGTTTATATATATATATATATATATATATATATATATATATATATATATATATATATATATATATATATATATATATATATATATATATATATATATATATATTTCAGGAAACTTGTAAACAAATTGCTACAAAACATTGAGGGACTGAACACAGAATTTGACAGAAATCATCAAACTGTCACTGATCAAATAAAGCAACAGATGGACATCACTGTTAAACTTCTTGGGTCAGGGTTGCCAACTCTCACGCATTCAGCCTCAATCTCACGCTCTAACACTCAACAAAGAAATCTCACGCTAAATTGGACATTCTTCTGTGCTGTTTTTTTTTTTCACTCATGTGCACTTATTTCCGAATTACCCACTATAAGCAAGTTCAGGCTCTAACTACTGATTGGACCACTGCATTTTCTCACGAAAGATCGCAGAAAAAGATGACACTGACACCGACAGACTAGACAGAGAAGGTTACTTTTGATATGGAACATATTGGCGCTTTTAAATGTGACAGATCACTGTAGCGCGTCAGTTCAAACGGCACGTGATACAGTTGCCTACAACACCCACCAAGGGCCGGATTAACCATAGACTACAGGCAACCATGACCTCTAAAGGGTCCAGGGCAGCAAGGGCACGAGCAAAATACTGTATCTGGTAATCTCCCGCTTTATATTAAACAAACTGTCAACACAGGCTTTTGCGCTGCACAGAGACACGCTGCGCTGCCTATGACTTTGAACGTGAGTTGAGAGCGTACATTTGGACTACGTGCCTGTCTTTTTAGCAAAAAGATACCCTTCATTAAATATCTACAGTGGTGTGGTATGGTATATACTTTATTGTCCCAAAGGGAAATTTGTTTTGGGCTCACAAATACAACCACTGCAGCACCAGACATTTAAAACAAACACAATACATAAACAGAGAAAAATACACACTTAAAATCAAGTATTTGGCCTCGCATTACTATGTGCACCAGAGAGTACCCGGCATCATGCCACTGAACACTGGAAGTCCACTTCTATGCACTATAAAATGATTAGCATCACATCACTCTCTACACTGGGACACAATCGGCATCACGTCACTCTGTCCACTAGAAAGTAATCGGCATCACGCCACTCTGTACAATAAAAAAATTAATTGGCATCACGTCACTATGTCCACTATAAAGTAATCGGCATCACGCTACTCTATACACTTAAGAAAATTATTATTTCTACTTGATATTATTTAATAACTTAACCGCTGAAGGAATGAATGAATTCTTAAACCGGTTTAGTCTACAGCTAGGCATTCTAAGTCTTCTCCCCGATGGCAGCATTACAAACTCAGAGTGCAGGGCATGTGTTGTATCATGCATAATCTTATATGCCCCTTATAAAGGCATATGCCTTTGAATCATCCAAATGTTTAGATACAAGATGGGTGATACTTCCTACTGCATCATCCGTGCTTCTACCCTGCCTGCACGCAAACTGCCATGGATCTAGTTTTGACAAACTTCATTTTTTAATAAAGACACCATGTACTTCTCAAAACATTTCATTTTTATTGATGTTAGTGCTACAGGTCTAAAATCATTATTCTCAGGCGGATGTGGCTTTTTTGGAATTTGAATAGTCACAGCTTTTTTCCAGAGCGCAGGAACTATATGTGAGTCCAATGAACGCTGAAAGAGTGTACACCACACTGGAGTAAGTTCTGCAGCACAGGTATTCAAAAGCTGTGAAGAGATCCCATCAGGTCCCTTAGATTTCTTAGTACATAACTGCTGAAACAGAAGTTGCACCTTAGAACTATCTATTATTAATCTACTGCCCGTATCACCTGTCAGAGAACCTATAACAGATCTACATGTATCCGAGAAGTCATGAGTTTGAAACCGCAGATAGAAATCATTAAGTTCATTAGCTTTCTGTAAATCGTCATTAGTATTTATAAGTGGACTATTTATTTCCATATTAGTAACAGCCTTCATTGTGTCCCACATTTTTCTCGAATTTGAAGTGGAAAACTGATGCTCAATAAGATCTTTCTGTCGCCCCTTGCTTCTTTTATCTTATGATTAAGCTCTTTTTGTATTATTTTCAACCCAGCAAGATCATGGTTTCTAAATGGTGTAGGGCGAGGGCGTGAGGTGCTTGTAGCTTTTGACGCGTTCGACTCGAGTTCGAATCCGCCTTTTGCCGAACTCTCTCTTCTCCCTTTTCCCAACACCGAAACCATGATATGGCTTTGTGCCTTTATAAAACAGCACAAGACTGTAATTAAGTATAGCCTATATAGGCATTCTGTTTTTGCTGCATGATTTAAAGAAAAGTCCGCACTTTGCTCACGCGATCAGCATGGTAATCAGGTGTTTTCTCCAAAATAAAAGCTTTATTTCTTGCAAGTGAAGAAATTAGGACAAAAGTATTGTAATTTTCCTATACAATAGTGTAAGTAAAATATACTTTTGAAATATTTATTTTGATTTATACAGTACATTTATTTATAGGCTATATGGATTTTACGTAATAGGAATAATTATATAAATCATTATTACATTATTATAATAATCGTTTGGCATCCTAAAACAGACTGAGACTCTATATCATAACTAAAAAGATATTTGATCCCTCTTTAATGTCCAGATACAAGTCAATGCTTTTCCTTTGTTCAATGTGCACAGTTCATGGGGCTGAAGCCGGTTAAAGCTCTTAAATTTGAGCTCTCAAAGTGCACCAGATTGATGCATTTAACCTTAAAATGTACAAAATTTTCTTGCGGGGGAACCCGAACCCCCGAACCCCCCTAGAGGGACAGAGGTCCACACAACATAGTTTTAAAAAATCCTATGGGAAAAAAACAATAATTTATAAACTTTACTCCAAAAACATTTTTTTTTTTTTTTAAATCAGTTAAACTGTTAGCCTAATGCCAAATTGAAATTGGACAAACTATACATTTGGCCTGCCTAAGGGGGGCCTACAAGACATTGTGTCCAGGGGCCTCTGAACTCTGGGACTTTTCTTTTAGCAGAAAATAGTGAGGAAAATGAGGTCATTTTTTTTTACAATGATTTTGTAATATGTGATTAAATTACTCTGCTAGTCTTATATGTTTTTGAAATATTTTATTTTTGATGAGAAACTGTTTGCATGTTTAATCAAACTTTTCTTCCTGTGTTTATGACATTGGATAAACTATATCTGCCTTTGTAAATGAATCACTTACTCTATAGTTTATGTTCTGTTTATTTCTTGTAAAATTCTTCAGGTATTCAATCATATTTGCCTTTGTGTTGTAAATGTTACTGTTTTGTATGTAATGTAAAATAAAAACAGTAATCATTCTTTCCCAGCTGATGCAGATGTCAAGACATAAATTACAAAATAGATGTACATCTGATCTCACCAACATATTCACCAAACTGTGTGATATTTTATAAGTATAAGAAGGGGTTTGAGGTCATCTTTTAAGAGGTGACATGAAGCAAAAATAAACCCAAGTTTTGTTTACAATATATTCAATCTCGTACTATAAAGTTCTTGTTGTAAGGGTTGGTTTACTGAAAATGTTTTTGGTCTTTTTTATTTTTTTTTGTTTTATAATTTATTTACTTGTATTGGACTTTTTCATTATATCAAACAGATTAAAACCAAAAGCATATCCTAATGTTCTCCATTATTAAATAATATATTAATCAGCAATGTGTGTGAATGTTCTGTCAGCTGTGGAGTTCATCTCTCCTGATCTCAATCTGGTGGACATTAAACAGCTGTGATGAAACATGATTATTAATCTGATATCAACAGCTTTGACATGCATTTACATTAAATACAAAAGAAAAAGAGAAACATGATTATTAATCTGATATCAACAGCTTTGACATGCATTTACATTAAATACAAAAGAAAAAGAAAAACACACTAATGCACATAACTAGGTAGAAATCAAAATGAACTGGTGATTATTTATAACAAGGTCAATACAATTCTAAATATCAGAAATATGATAAATGTGCAACATATGTCTACGAGCTCTCATTAGAGTACTAGTAAAGTATTAATATAGTATTAGTAGATTATTACTAAAGTATTAGTAGAGTATTACTAAATTATTAAGATAGTATTATTAGGTTAGTAGTAGTAGTAGAGTATTTGTAGAGTACTACTAAAGTATTTGTAGAGCATTAGTAGAATATTAGTAGAATATAAGTAGACTGGTATAGGTAGTGTTAGTAGAATAAGTTGACATGCAGTTGTAAAGTTACTTATAGTCAGTGAATGTCTGTTGAGGAGCATCACACTAAAGAGTTATCAGATATTAAACAGAAAGTTTACTAATACTCTACAAATACTCTACTAATACTCTACACTGTTAGACTTTTCTGTAATTTCTACAGTTATTTACTTTAAATCACCCAGTATTATACTGCTATTTCTCTTTACAGTGAATAACTGTGATTCCCATTGCATCATGGGAATTATCTGTGACGTCGAACGTCAAATACAGTAGTTTACTGCAAATTAAAAAAATACAGTAAGTCTCTGTATGTGGTATACAGAGACTTACTGTATTTTTTTAATTTGCAGTATACTACTGTTTTTGAAGTAACGGTCTCTCTGACTGGCACCATTCCATCGTGCTTTTTATTTCCTGATTTTTGCCTTACTCCGCGTGTCTACGTTATAACAGTCAGAGGCTTTTTATAGTGGACACATTGAAGCGACCGGACCATTAATGCAAATGCAAGCATGTCCCTTGTCAGAAATAGCGCGAGCGCTTGGACTCGGATTCGGAGTACCGTACGTCAGAAATATAACAGCGCATCACTAATACACTGTCTGGGATTTGTCATGTCGCGCCGGGGCATCCATATCACCGGGTTCTGACTGTCTTTTATTGGACCGCGCCGTTCGTGCCTGGCCCGGGGAAGAGACGGAATTCACTTCACCGAGAAAGAGACCAGAAAGCAAGGTAAAAAACATTGTTGACAGGTTTGTGCTCCCTAACGTTATTCGTCAACATGGCAGTAACAACCTTTACCACGGTAAACTGCGCTAACGTTTCATTTGACATACTTTGTTGGATTATTGAATTGAATTATATTATTACAGCTACTGAGAACTTATTGAGAACCATGCAGCTCTGCCCTCAGTTGAAGACGTCTGAAGGAAGCACAAGGTGCAGGACGTAACTCCAGCCAAGTGCGGTGGCTGCGATATACTCTATCGTTTAAAGAACATTGAATTGTTATTTAGAGGAGCAACGCTTAGTTTACATTAACATTATAGTTTTGGTTGTAGCAATGTTGGCCTACTGTTGAGAAAATAGGCCTATGTTGGCTAACATGTTTTATGGCTAGCGGCCACCTTTCTTAGCATTAGTTTGCCAACTTTAACATATTTTATATATATATTTTTTAATGGAATTTAATATTTACTGCAATTTTGTATGTGTTTAAAAAGGCAACTGCAACAAAGCGCAAATTCGCGCCAGTGACGTCTAGAAAGATTCCTAAGGTAAGCCTAAACTGTAATTGAAAATCATTTTGACATAAGTTTGCTAAAATGATTAGCATTATGTGATAAGTGCTTTGGAGCTACTGGTGCAGGTAGCATACAATATCTTATATAAAATCTCTATAAAATTGGCTAACTTTATATCAAATAGGCTAAGTGACCTTTGCATCATGTCTAGTCTAACATTACATTTATTACACAGCAAATGAACCAATCAGAAGATGGACCATTTTCTATGTTCAGTCTCACCAGATTAAATGTATCCAGGTAAGTATTGCAGTAAAACTCACTAATTCATTCATACCAAATCTAGCATTTTAACAACTCAAGTTATATATTTTTACATTATTTTGATATTTTATTAGGCAGAAGAAGACTCTACCATTGCAGTCCCACCTGACCAGGAAGGTCCTATATCAGCGCACAGGTGGGTTAACTACTGGAGAAGAACGATCATCACTCAGTGATTTCTTGCATGTGTCTTACTGTGTATTTGTCTCAATCAGGAACCCCTTCACTGCAGACAAGCTGAAATGGGCTAAAACATCGATTTCAGTCTTTCTCCATATGGATCTCAGCATTCTTGGACAGAATTTAGGATATGTAAGTATTACAATTTAATCTGGCATAATTTAATTTAGTCCATCTGAAATGTTTGAAAATGCAATTGACAAAAAGCTGTTTACAAATATATTCTTAAGTTTTAGTAAAAATAATAATAAAAAATAATAATAATAATAAAAAAAACATTAATATAGAAATATCTCTATCTCTCTCTCTCTCTCTCTCTCTCTCTCTCTCTCTCTCTCTCTCTCTCTCTCTCTCTCTCTCTCTCTCTCTCTCTCTCTCTCTCTCTCTCTCTCTGTTTTATATAGTGTTGGAACCGGGATCTCCTCTGAAGGACTGAGTACATTTGTGTTTGTGGACACGCATACAGACCAGGGAACATTCTGATGTTGTCAGTCAAGTTCTGAACAGGAACCAATCTTTGGAGAAGTTCATTTATTCACAAAGGTGGACAAAAACATTGTGTTGGCTTTTTAAAGATTATTTTGATGATGACTTTTACTCCTATGCTGTGGAAAAGACGGAGGAGTAGACAGTCAGACATTGATAATAATAAGAAATGTTTTTTTGAGCATCAAAGAGACTTCTTTCAAAAACATTAGGACACTTATGGCGCTTTTCCACTACGTGGTAGTACGACTCGACTCGGTACGGCATGGTTCAGTTCGCTTTATCTTCGTTGCTTTTTCCACCAAACCGAGCCGTACCATACCATGCAGTGGAAAAGTGCCATTAAATACTTATTTTGGCCACCAGTGTACATGAATCCAACAAATTTTTGGAAATAATTATTTTGAAGGTGGGGTTATATGTCATGTATTGTGAAAAGAACTGTGTTTTGGCCTGTGTTAGACATTTCCTTTTTGACTGCTTAATGTATTTATATTCTGCAGCTTTATGAATGTAATGGTTGATATTTCATTACACCCAATGCCTCTACAATAATTTTGTAAAATGCTGATGTTTTGTTTAGGATTTTATGTACTTTTTTTAAACAATGTGTGCAGTGAAGGACAGCACATAATGTGTTAATTTAACATGTATACACATCTTTGTGCTAACCTTTCTGACATTTACTTTGTTAAAATTAACAAAAAACCTAAACTCACCCATTAATGTGTAAAAAATTTACATAATTTTCAGCATTGGCAGACTGTTTATTTTGTGATGTATATGAAATGTTTTAAATAAAAAAAAAATATTTTGTAATAATTTTGTCTTATTGATTTGAATGTCAGTAGTACTTATGTAGGATAAAAATAAAAACTAATTCTATATCAAAATTATGAAATCTAATTTATATTTAGTACAAATAAAAATAATTACAGTAGTGTACTGATTAGCTTGATTTTACAGTAATGCACTGTATTACACAATTACAGTACCATGTAGTTATACTGTAAAACTGAAATACGGTTATGTACTGTAAATCTTAATTACAGTAACTTACTGGCAACAGTGTTGCCAGTAAGTTACTGTAAAAAAAACCTTGAAAAGTCTAACAGTGTCTACTAAGATTTAGTTCACACATATGTGCAGCGTTACTTAGATTATCGGGGCAGATCTTCTGTCGATAACATCTCCAAGATGTTAAATACCGTTTGACTAGTAACCAAAAATCCAAATCACAGTCTCTACTGCACCAATTTAATTGATATTAATACTAGTGTAGAACATTGCATTGAAACTGTGTCTATTCCTCGTTTACTAAGATCAAATAATAAATCTACTACGGGATCTAGAAAAAATCTAATTGTTATTAAAAAAAAAATCTCGCTATTAGTGAACAAAAACAATTTCTAAAGCTAGGTCTTCTAAACATTAGATCGCTCACACCTAAGGCGGTTATTGTAAATGAAATGGTCATAGATAATAATTTCGATGTTCTGTGCCTTACTGAAACCTGGCTTAAACCAAATGATTATTTCGGTCTAAATGAGTCTACTCCACCAGGATACTGTTATAAGCACGAGCCCCGTCTGATCGGTCGTGGCGACGGTGTTGCAACAATCTATAGAGATATTCTTAAATGTTACTCAGAAAACTTGTCATAGGTTTAATTCGTTTGAAGTACTTGTGCTAAATGTTACGCTCTTAGATGTAAGAAAGAAATCCTTATTATCTCTAGCCTTGGCTACCGTATATAGACCTCCAGGGCCATATGCTGATTTCCTAAAAGAGTTTGCTGACTTTCTATCAGATCTTTTGGTCAACGTCAATAAAGCATTAATTGTTGGAGATTTTAACATACACGTAGATAATTCAAATGATGCGTTAGGTGCTGCGTTTACAGATTTATTAAACTCCTTTGGGGTCAAGCAAAACGTCACCGGACCAACTCATCGTCTTAATCATACACTCGATTTAATTATATCATATGGAACCGATCCAACCGATATAGATATCATTCCACAAAGTGATGATGTCACTGACCATTACATGGTAACTTGCATATTACGTACTGCTGTAATATGTCATGCTGCGCCACGTTATCGACCAGGTAGAACAATTCTTCCATCCACCATAGATAATTTCTCAAATAGCTTATCTGATCTGTCTCAGCTGCTGCCTGAACCCAAACAAACAGATGAACTAGACGAACTAACTAGCACTATGAGCACCATTCTCTCTAGAACATCAAATATTGTTGCACCCATTCGATTAAAAAAGGTCAGAGAAAAAAAGTATAGCACCATGGTACAATAATACTACGTATGTTTTAAAGAGAGAAAAACCCGTAATTTGGAGCGTAAATGGAAAAAAACTCATTTAGAGGTCTTTAGTGAGTGATGAGATATTTAATACACTGAGATAAACAATAAACAACGTACGAGCACAGGACAGCAAACACAAGTAGATTAAATAGGAAGGCAAATGAGGAGGGTAACGAGGATAACAGGTGGGACTCATCTATTAACTCATCTTTATCTTTAGGTCATGTTCCAAGAACGTTCAAACTGGCAGTTATAAAACCTCTTTTTAAGAAACCACAATTAGATTCAAATAACCTAGCAAATTACAGACCCATTTCAAATCTTCCATTTATGTCAAAAATATTAGAAAAAGTTGTGTCCGCTCAACTCGGCTCTTTCTTGCAAGAAAACGACATCTATGAAAAGTTTCAGTCTGGATTCAGGCCTCATCATAGCACTGAAACTGCGCTTGTCAGAATCACAAATGATTTACTTTTAGCTTCGGACCAAGGCTGTATCTCAGTACTAGTTTTACTTGATCTTAAGCTGCTTTGTAAAAGCAGGGCGGCCAGGGCGGTGAAAACCCCTCGGGCGGCCAGGGCGGTGAAGACCCCTCGGGCGGCCAGGGCGGTGAAGACCCCTCGGGCGGCCAGGGCGGTGAAGACCCCTCGGGCGGCCAGGGCGGTGAAGACCCCTCGGGCGGCCAGGGCGGTGAAGACCCCTCGGGCGACCACGGCTCTGGAACGGCAGACACTGGCTCCGGCCCTGGAACGGCAGACACTGGCTCCGGCCCTGGAACGGCAGACACTGGCTCCGGCCCTGGAACGGCAGACACTGGCTCCGGCCCTGGAACGGCAGACACTGGCTCCGGCCCTGGAACGGCAGACACTGGCTCCGGCCCTGGAACGGCAGACACTGGCTCCGGCCCTGGAACGGCAGACACTGGCTCCGGCCCTGGAACGGCAGACACTGGCTCCGGCCCTGGAACGGCAGACACTGGCTCCGGCCCTGGAACGGCAGACACTGGCTCCGGCTCTGGAACGGCAGACACTGGCTCCGGCTCTGGAACGGCAGACACTGGCTCCGGCTCTGGAACGGCAGACACTGGCTTGTCCAGGCTCCGAGCCAGACGCTCCAAATAGGCCCTCATTGCCTTGGTGGTCCCAAAAATGGGCATCTCTAGATCTGTCTCAGACTGGCCCGATGGGACATGAACCGTGTCTGGCTGGCCAGACGGAACATGAACAAACACTGGCTCCGACTCATGAACAGACACTGGCTCCGGCTCCAGCTCCGGAACGGGTACTGACACTGGCTCTGGGTCAGGAACAGCGAACCCTGGCTCCGGCTCTGGAGCAGCAGACACAGGCATGTCCGGGATTCGAGTCAATTGCTCCAAAACGTCCAGTATACCCTTGGCGGCCACACAAATGGGCATCACATGAACAGTCTCTGGCTGGGCAGGCGGGACGTGAACAGTCTCTGGCTGGGCAGGCGGGACGTGAACAGTCTCTGGCTGGGCAGACGGGACGTGAACAGTCTCTGGCTGGGCAGACGGGACGTGAACAGTCTCTGGCTGGGCAGACGGGACGTGAACAGTCTCTGGCTGGGCAGGCGCAGATCTCCTTCTCCTCTTCCGTCTTTTCTGACGGATGTCTGCAGACTCGAGGCTGGTTAAAACCATTGATGAAGTCCCCACGCTCGACAGATCCAGAGATGAGGATTTTATTCCTGATGAAACCCGTGAGGAAGACTCTGCTGCCTTCCTTTCCTCATTCCTTTGAACACACATGGTGAGGTATTTGAACAAAGAAATGGAAGCTTAAGCGTAAGTTCTGCCAGAAAGACTCCACTGTCACGTCATTAATTTGTGGTTCCCAGCTACCAATCACAGCTCGACATTGAATATAAAAGACTGATCCTACCGTTCCATGTTGTTGCCCGCAGGTGTCGCAGCAAAGTTTTCGATGCCAATGACGCTTCCATTCAGTTCGCAGAAACAGCGCTGGCGTTCACTTACTCGCGTTTCGATACCAAACAAACATAACAACACAAGTCAAATCGTTGATTTTGATCTCAGCAACTTTCGCGATGCGTGAGTGCGACACACTTGCGTAAAACAAGCGTGTGGCAGCTTTTAATCTCATGAGAGTCGATCTCCACTCAGTGTTTTTTCAAAAAGTTCCCCTTTTTCTAGGATTAAACTTCATTCAGGTAAGTATATTAACTTGCTACTTTACTGTTTCCTTCAAGCGGTGGAGTTCAAATGTGGTGATGTGGTAGCTTAAAATAACTGCAATACTGCAGTCTGCAACGCAACATACTGCAACGCTTTAAACAGTGGGCCGAATAGCTCATTGAAATGTTAAGTGTATGCAAAGATTCACGTAACTACATCGTCGATCCCACGCACTCACGGCCAGTTGCAAAATACTATCAACTGGGTTGCTGAATAGAATTAAATCAAGCTTAAGAGTAACTTTGTTATTAAATCGTGTATAGCTATGCCATATATTACAGCTCGTGCTCCTTATCTGCTCATTCACCATTGTGAGAGACGAGACGAATTGCCTTCCATCTTAAAGGAGCAGTACCTATTAAGGCTATTCAGCTTGTTTTACGCCTTCTCTGTATTTGTTATTGTTTCAGTAATGCATTTATGGAGATGTTTTTTCAATCACTTCCCGAGCGCCGGAAAGATCTCGACTCATACCTAGGTGATTGCAGACTTCAACTAATAAAAGGGGGCACACTATTTGATCTCAGCTCGTTTTCTGTAAATATAACTATCTCTTATTCAATCATAATCAACAGCAATTAATAGTTCAAATATATTTATATATATATATATATATATAAAAAAATATAAAAAAAAAAAAAGCAAGAAAAAGCTTTTCTAACCGTGTTTTACAGGTTTATGCGATCAGGGGAATTCGCATCTGTTTCAAAATATTTTTATTTGGCTCGTGGCTTGTCTATTTCCGATTTACATCTTTCTCCCACCTTTTAAATGTTTTAAGTTTTCGAAAACAAATTCTTTTGGAGTCTCTGGCGTTCTTACTATATCCAAAGTCTATAATTCCTATTGCCTTATACCTCTATGGTCATATCTCGAAGCATGACCACACTTCAATACTCCCCTTTTTCATATAACCGAACGGTCTTCCAATGACAAAGCACTGGTTTTGAACTCATGTAGCTTCCTCCTTAATTCTCCGGTCTTTCTCCACATATATACACTGAGCATTCCTTTCGTATCGGAGCCACAACAACAGTAGCCGAATGCGGCATTCCCAACTCCCCTATCCAAATGCTTGGCAGATGGTCGTCCACAGCATACAAGACCTACATCAGAGCCGACACGTATGTTCTACTAAACGCTCAACAAGCCCTCTCAACCGACATTCGAGGTAAATTTCTTCGCTAGCTACTGGTGGTGGTTAACAATCCATACATCTATCATACGTCTGCTTTTCGCTGCTAATCTGTTTAGTTACACGCAGTCAATCATGGCTTTCTTTATTTCGTCCTTTACCATCAACTCATCCCATAATTGATTAATGAAGAATAGCTTGGAAAATACCATATTAACATCGCTCCAAGGTTATTCGTATCCTTGCTTGCTTATGTCTATCGTGATTTTCGTTTCTGATTGCTGCAATATTTTAAGCCTATCACAGCTTCTGAAATTCTACCATTACTGCATTTTATGAGCAATCTTGGGCTATTTCATTAATGTTATCGAAGCTTTCGACTTGATTTCGTCCTCGACGCACGAATTCTGCCTATCGAGGCATAACTTGTGTGAGCTTTCACGATTGTAATCCAAATCCAAATATTTCATGGCCGATCACGGGCTTCATTCATAAATGCATATCGTAGCTTTCCTGGTTGAACCATCTTAATGTTATATCTCTGCCTATCGTGACTCCTCGGAAAAGTCTCCCTGGCCCAACTTTTATCATAATAAATATAAGGTTAATCATGGACCTATTCTACGAATACTGGTATCGTTCATGGCTAAACATAGCCATCACATTAATGCTTTTGAAGCTTTCGACTAATCTCAGTTCTGATGCATGAACTCGGCCATATCGAGGCATCAGCTATCTAGGCTTCACTATTAAACAAGCTTTCATGAGCGTACTCTAAGCCAAATATTTCATGGTCGATCGCGACCTTCGTTCATAAACACATATCGTAGCTTTCCTGATTGTAATCATCTTAATGTCATATCTATGCCTATCGTGGCTCCTCTGAAAAGTCGCCTGGCTTCATCTTTTTATCATTACATGTGTAAGATCAATCATGGACCTATTTTACGATCACTGGTAATGTTCATTGCTAAACGGAGCCTATTACATTAATGCTATCGAAGCCTTCGACTAATTTCAGTTATGATGCATGAACTCGGCCATATCGAGGCATCGGCCATATCGAGGCATCGGCCTATCGAGGCATCGGCCTATCGAGGCATTGCTATCGAACAAGCTTTCATGATTGGAACCTTAAAGAAAAATATTTCATGGCCGATCGCGGCCTTTGTTCATAAATGCATATTGTAGCTTTCCTGGTCGTAATCATCTTAATGTTATATCTCTGCCTATCGTGGCTCCTCGGGAAAGTCTCCCTGGCTTCAGCCTTTATCATTATAAATATAAAGTCAATCATGGACCTATTTTTCGATTACTGGTATTGTTTCATGGCTAATTGTAGCCTATCACATTAATGCTATCGAAGCTTTCGTCTAATCTCGATCTGATGCATGAACTCAGCCTATCGAGGCATCAGCCTATCGAGGCATCAGCCTATCGAGGCATCACTATAGAACAAGCTTTTATGATTGTACTCTAAGCCAACTTTTTCATGGCCGATCGCAGCCTTCGTTCATAAACTCAAATCGTAGCTTCCCGATTGTAATCATCTCTATGTCTCATCTCTGCTTCTTGTGCCTCTTTGGAAAGTCGACCTGGCAACTGCCCTCATCATTTATACATTTATGGTCAATCACGGACCGATTTTATAATCACGGTCATCGTTTCATGGCTATATGTAGCCTATTACATTTATGCTATCGAGCTGTAATCTAATCTCGGTTCCGATACATGAACTCAGCCTACTGAGACATCACAATCGACCGAGCTTTCATGACTGTACGCTCAAGCCAAATATTTTACGCATATCATAGCTTCCCCGATAGCAGTTATGCCAATGTGGCATCTCTGCCTTTCGTGGCTCCTCGGGAAGTCGCCTGGTGTCAGCCTCATTATTTATAAATGTAAGGTCAATTTCGGACCTATTTTTTTTAAAAGAAAGACAAGGGCTGGTGCATATGCTATTTAACTTTGCTTTATTTTCTCCCTATCTTCATACCCAGAACGTATGCATCTTAAAATCTCAGCCTATCGAGGCTTCATTTAAAATCTCCATCTCAAGTTTTGGGGGAAGACGTGGTTTCTGTTCATATTCAGGAGATGGGAAGCTCAGCTCACACATAGCGTCATTCCCAATTGCGATCTTTTAAAGCTTCTTATTCATATCCCTTCTTGCTTATGTCTATCGTGATAGTTATTCATGATAGCTGCAATATGGCTAAGCCTATCGCGGCATCCGGAACTCTACGATCACTGGCATTTAAGGCTATGGTGGCCTTTTCATTAATGCTTCTCACATTTAATCTCGGTTCCGACGCATGAATTAAGCCTATCGAGGCATCAGCAATCGTGGCCTTAGCCAATCGTGGCTTATTTCATTAACACATTACATTTAATCTCGGTTCTGACGCATGAATTAAGCCTATCGAGGCATCAGCCTATCGAGGCTTCAGCCTATTGAGGCATCAGCCAATCGTGGCCTTAGCCAATCGTGGCTTATTTCATAAACACATTTTACATTTAATCTCGGTTCTGACACATGAACTAAGCCTATCGAGGCATCTGCCTATCGAGGCATCAGCCTATCGTGGCCTTAGCCAATCGTGGCTTATTTCATAAATGCATATTACATTTAATCTCGGTTCTGACGCATTAACTAAGCCTATCGAGGCTTCAGCCTATCGAGGCATCAGCCAATCGTGGCCTTAGCCAATCGTGGCTTATTTCATAAACACATTTTACATTTAATCTCGGTTCTGACGCATGAATTAAGCCTTTCGAGGCATCAGCCTTTCGAGGCATCAGCCTATCGTGGCCTTAGCCAATCGTGGCTTATTTCATAAATGCATATTACATTTAATCTCGGTTCTGACGCATTAACTAAGCCAATCGAGGCATCAGCCAATCGAGGCATCAGCCAATCGAGGCTTCAGCCTATTGAGGCATCAGCCAATCGTGGCCTTAGCCAATCGTGGCTTATTTCATAAACACATTTTACATTTAATCTCGGTTCTGACACATGAACTAAGCCTATCGAGGCATCTGCCTATCGAGGCATTAGCCTATCGTGGCCTTAGCCAATCGTGGCTTATTTCATAAATGCATATTACATTTAATCTCGGTTCTGACGCATTAACTAAGCCTATCGAGGCTTCAGCCTATCGAGGCATCAGCCAATCGTGGCTTTAGCCAATCGTGGATTATCTCATAAACACATTACATTTAATCTCGGTTCTAACGCATGAACTAAGCCTATCGAGGCATCTGCCTACCAAGGCTCAGCCTATCGTGGCTTTAGCCAATCGTGGCTTATTTCATAAATGCATATTTCATTTAATCTCGGTCCTGACGCATTAACTAGGCCTATCAAGGCTTTAGCCTATCGAGGCATCTGCCTATCGAGGCTCAGCCTATCGTGGCCTTAGCCAATCGTGGCTCATTTTATAAATGCATATTACATTGAATCTCGATTCTATCGCATGAACTAAGCCTATCGAGGCGTTATTTAATAGTTTTGATTACTTTACAGCCAACTATTATGGCCAATCGAGGCTTTCGTATGCATGGTAATAACTCAGTCTATCAAGGCTTCGATTAAATTTCCATCTCAAATTTTGTGTCCAGAGCGGCTTCGTCCACGTTCAAAAATTAAGCTCAGCCATCATAAAGTGATATTGCCACTCTCGATCTCGCTAAAGTGTTTAAGTTATCTTATCTTGGAACATATCGTAGTTTCAATCTTTTACGCACAGTACTTGACTCTAAGATAAGTAATATAAAGTTGTCTTATTGTCTTCCCCATTTATTAATTCTTCTGTATGCCTTTCAGAATCCCCATAGGTATGTATGGAATTCATCACATTCTCCTTACTTTTTGGGGGTAGGCTCCGCCCCTGCCTCCAACATCAGGCAGGACCTACAAGCTAATCTTCAGACCCGGGCGAAGGACGGGGCCCACGCCAAAGAAATCTGAGACGGAGCTTGTCGAGCATCTGCCTTTATTTTGTTATGTAAACTCCTTCCACAAATTAAATTCTATTTTACTCGAGAATCCTTCTGAGTCTTTATGGTAGAAATGGAAGCTTAAGCGTAAGTTCTGCCAGAAAGACTCCACTGTCACGTCATTAATTTGTGGTTCCCAGCTACCAATCACAGCTCGACATTGAATATAAAAGACTGATCCTACCGTTCCATGTTGTTGCCCGCAGGTGTCGCAGCAAAGTTTTCCCCCATCCTCCCCACCACCACCAGAATGGCTCCCGTCCACTCGCCAGGGGGTAGGCTCCGCCCCTGCCTCCAACATCAGGCAGGACCTACAAGCTAATCTTCAGACCCGGGCGAAGGACGGGGCCCACGCCAAAGAAATCTGAGACGGAGCTTGTCGAGCATCTGCCTTTATTTTGTTATGTAAACTCCTTCCACAAATTAAATTCTATTTTACTCGAGAATCCTTATGAGTCTTTATGGTAGAAATCCTATTCTCTCTCTCCTCAGGAGAGAGTTCGCTCCGCTGAATCCACATTGGCTCGTACGTTCTGTCACGGTGAGTTGTGGAGAATTGAAGAGAGGATTCAAGCGCAGAGTGAGTGATGAGATATTTAATAAAGAAAACATGAAATAAACAAACCAATAAAAGAATCCAATAAAACTAAATCCAAGACAGACATGGCAAAACAGGACCGGTACCAAACTCCACCCGACTAACACTGAAACAATAAACAACGTGCAAACACAGGTAGATTAAATAGGAAGGTAAATGAGGAGGGTAATGAGGATAACAGGTGGGACAAATAAACCAATGATAAGATAACATGGGGGAGGGACCAAACAATGACAAGAGCACATGGCCCACATAACCAAACACTCATGGGCAACACAAAGACAGGACAGACACGTGACAAAGACAGTATGTCACGTTATAAAAAGGCTCTAAAAACAGCCAGGGCTGAGCACCTCAGCAAATTAATAGAAAACAACCGAAATAATCCAAGGTTGTTATTTAATACCGTGGCTAGACTAACAAATAAACAGACGTCGTCCGAACAAAATACCTCGTTACAGTTTAGTAGTAAACGTTCAATCTTTGCTCACGCCTTATAATTCGGCCGCAATTATCACCCCGCAAGAACAATTACAATGCTTTACAACTATAGAACAAAAAGAGTTAAATAAACTTATCACTTCATCTAAAACAACAACATGTTTATTAGATCCTATACCAACTAAACTATTGAAAGTAGTATTACCTATAGTGGAAGAGCCTCTTCTCAATATTATTAACTCATCTTTATCTTTAGGTCATGTTCCAAGAACGTTCAAACTGGCAGTTATAAAACCTCTTATTAAGAAACCACAATTAGATCCAAATAACCTAGCAAATTACAGACCCATTTCAAATCTTCCATTTATGTCAAAAATATTAGAAAAAGTTGTGTCCGCTCAACTCGGCTCTTTCTTGCAAGAAAACGACATCTATGAAAAGTTTCAGTCTGGATTCAGGCCTCATCATAGCACTGAAACTGCGCTTGTTAGAATCACAAATGATTTACTTTTAGCTTCGGACCAAGGCTGTATCTCAGTACTAGTTTTACTTGATCTTAAGCTGCTTTGTAAAAAGCTCTTTATAATGAAAGGTGACGTGACTTGCAAAAACAACAAAACCAGATCAGATCAGAAACACTGATATTCATCAGTATAATAAGATATTTCTGGACGCACTGAAGGATTTGATGGAAAACTTGGTGTAAAGTGAAAGAGAAAATAAACAGTTTCCAGACAATCACCCAAGGACAAAAGAGGAACTGGGAAGATTTGCAATAACATTATAGTGATGTGAAAGTATGTTGTTCCTTGTGAATTTATATTGAAACTAAACTCTTGGGAGAATAAATGGATCAGCAAATATGGAAATATGTTCAGTATTTCAAATATGGAAATATGATTAGTATGAATATATGATCAATAATTAACTGTGTACATTAATAACTACAACATCTTATCTCCACATCAATCTGGCTTTAGAGCCAATTTTTCTACTTCAACTGCTCTCGTAAAATTTACAAATGATGTCTTCTCGGGTTTTGATAAAGGTAATTTCATTGGTGCTGCTTTCATTGATCTTTCAAAGGCCTTTGATATGGTTGACCATTACCTTCTACTGGATAAGCTTTACTCTATTGGTTTGAACAAACATGCTCTGCTTTGGTTTAACTCTTATTTGCATAATAGACGTCAATGTGTTGTGTATCAAGGATTCCAGTCAGATTACTTAATTGTTGATAAAGGAGTTCCTCAAGGCTCAACTTTAGGCCCCTTACTTTTTTCAATCTTTATCAATGACCTGGCACAAGTTTGCTCTCATTGTGAATTAGAGCTCTATGCTGATGATACTGTTGTCTACACATCTGATCGGGATTTGTTGCACGTTCAAAGAACTCTTCAATCTGACTTTGATAAAGTACAACAGTGGCTGTTCATTAATAAACTTCTGTTGAACATGAAGAAGTCCTGCTGCATGGTGTTTTCCACGATACAAAGTCGTCGTTGTGCTTCAGGTTTTGAAATAAAGTTTTTAGTCGGGTCCCTTATGCACATTGTTGAGGAATTTAAATATTTGGGCCTCTGGCTCGACTCCAACCTTACCTTTAAGATATACATTGATAATATCATTAGGAAAGCATACGGATGTCTTAACATGTCTTAACTTGTTTTTCAATTCAAGTTAGAAAAAAAAATCATTTCTCAACTGGTAATACCAATTATTGATTATGCAGACATAGTTTACACTAATACCTTTGAGTCCAATCTCAAACCTATTAATGTTGTATTCAACTCTTTGTGCAGATTTATATTGAACTGTCCATTTAAAACTCACCATTGTTTTATGTATGATTCATTAAACTGGTTGCAACCTAAACAACGAAGGGACTACCACTGGATTCTATTTATCTTTAAATGTGTTCATTTCAATTGTCCTGAATATCTTAAACATAATTTAATACCCTATTGCTCAACATACTCACTGAGACACCTCCAATGTCCAACATTTTTTAAGGTCCCAAGGTTACTTTCTGTAGCTGGTAGGAGAGCATTTCATTATAAAGCCCCTCAGGACTGGAATAACCTTCCTCTTTTTTGAGGTCTATTTCTTCAATTGGTTTATTCAAATCATCACTTTTTTCTTTCCTTAAAACTACATGTTCTTGTAATTAGGGACAACAATGGTATTACATATAATGATCTATGTAGAAAACATATAGTTGTATACATCTTCTCTTTTTCTGGATTTTCTTTGACATTTCTGTGTGAGATGCAACATTATACTGCATGTTACATTTTCTATAAGGCATACTGATAAATGACGCATTAGTTGTTTAATGTATTTGGCTGATTTTGGTTAATATATGTGATTAGTGTGCTATGTTTATATTGTGGGGTTAAGGGCAGGTGAGCGAGTTAATGTTTTGTATGTGTGTCTGTGTCTTTCCTATGTGGATGCTGTGTGGTTGGCTTTTGTGTCATGTATATATATATAGATGCAGGACCCCCTTGAAAATGAGATGTTACATCTCAAGGGGCTATCCTGAAATAAATTCAATTCAATTTCAGTCAGAGCGAATCCCTCTTCAGACGCTCTTCACTCCCTCCAGATGGGCAACACTATTCATACTATATTTACAGCATATTGATGATATTCATATTACACACAGATGATTATATATTTTAGTTATTTATATACCAATACTACAAAGACAGTGATTCACTTTTTCTAAAAAGGAAATTAATTATTTTGTTGCTGGTAACTCTTAAAAATCTACTTTGAAATTACATTTATTTCACTAATGCAGTGTTTAGAAATGATACGAGTCTTCATTAAAACTGTATAAATCTGACTAAATTTAGTGCATGAATTCATTTAGTGAAATAAACATTGATAACTTTTGAAATGTAGATGTTTTTCTCATGGTGATTTTTGTCAGTGTGTTTGGCAGATCTGAACACACACACACACACACACACACACACACACACACACACAGAAGTGTCTCTGATCACAGTGTTCGACATCATCCTTCAGTCAAGCGTGAGTCTTACTTTAATTTATCAATTTATTGTGTTTTTTTATCTTCGCATTATGGATTAATTAAATTGAAATCCTTTAATTTTCTATAATTAATGAGATTTCCTTTACTTTATTGTCACGTCATTGACACAAGTGTAAGGAGTGAAAGTATTGTGTTCATTGATCCAATGCAGAACAAAGAAAGTGGCATTCAACTACAATACATATATACAATTATTACTATTACAGTATTATTATTTGTAGTATATTCACTATAAATTAGACTACTACATACATTGAGTTGTTCTCATTTAGCTTCTGTTTGCAGCAGTTACAGCAACAGACATCATGGTATGGTGGTGGTTTTGGCCATTTTCTTCAGCAGGTCAGAACACACACACACACACACACACACACACACACACACACACACACACACACACACACACACACACACACACACACACACACACACACACACACACACACACACACACACACCACACACGACACCTAGGGGTTACTCCAGGATACTACACTACTTCTATCACAGCACTATACAGTATATTGTCAGTTATGAATGATTATTTGAGTAATCTGTGAAAATGCTTAATGTCTGTTACAGGAGAAGATAGTCAAGCAGACGAGAAGTCTAAGTAAGTATTTCTTATGTATGACTTTATCTTTATTCTATATTTTATATTTCTGATTATTATCCAAATGAGTGCATCATTTACAATGTTTCATTTGCTAACAATAACTACATTCCTTAACATGAACTAGTATTACAGCATTTTATTAATCTTGGTTCATTTCAACATTTCTAAAATCAAAAGTTACTCGTGAAGTGGACGAGGGAAGTTTATATGGACAGTGTAACTTTTACTGTATTCATTTTACAGCTCCTTAAACCACAACAGAACATGATCACAGCAAATCACATTTACTTCACACACACAACTCTACATATGAATTAACTTATGAGATTATAATATAATACTTGTAGATACTTTAAGCCGACTGTTTAAGCCGACATAGATCATTATATTATTATCATAATTTTTATCAGTGCATTTTTATAATATTTTATTCAACACCAAGCATGAGTGGTGATTAAAACACATGACTGTAGTTCAGTGAGTGGAACTAGCGCAGGTTCTGCCAGTAGAGTAGGGGTGTTACCCCGGCATCCTGGCCAAATTTGCCCAGTGGCCTCTGTCCATCATGGCCTCCTAATCATCCCCATATAAACTGATTGGCTACATCACTGTCTCCTCTCCACCAGTAAGCTGGTGTGTGGTGGGCGTTCTGGCGCAATATGGCTGCCGTCGCATCATCCAGGTGGATGCTGCACACTGGTGGTGGTTGAGGAGATTCCCCCTTCTATGTAAAGCGCTTTGAGTGCCTAGAAAAGCGCTATATAAATGTAATGAATTATTAATTATTATTATTATAGAGGACACTGGTGTAACGTTAGCAATGATGGACATCTGAGACGGAGAGAAGTTATCAAGAGATGGAGAGAAAAACTACAACACAGCCTCTATTAGACAATCCATTAACTCATGTTAACAAAGAACCTTTATTGTGAAGTTTATAGTGTTGGTTTTAGTGCAAAAGTACAATTTGCATAAAGGTTAATAGAATATGTGCACTTTGGCTGGTAAAATCATAAAACAGACAAAACATATCCAGTGTTGTCTACTTATGAGTTTATATATATATATATATACAGGAAACTTGTAAACAAATTGTTACAAAACATTGAGGGACTGAACACAGAATTTGACAGAAATCATCAAACTGTCACTGATCAAATAAAGCAACAGATGGACATCACTGTTAAACTTCTTGGGTCAGGGTTGCCAACTCTCACGCATTCAGCCTCAATCTCACGCTCTAACACTCAACAAAGAAATCTCACGCTAAATTGGACATTCTTCTGTGCTGTTTTTTTTTTTTTCACTCATGTGCACTTATTTCCGAATTACCTACTATAACCAAGTTCAGGCTCTAACTACTGAATGGACCACTGCATTTTCTCACGAAAAATCGCAGAAAAAGATGACACTGACACCGACTAGACAGAGAAGGTTACTTTTGATATGGAACATATTGGCGCTTTTAAATGTGACAGATCACTGTAGCGCGTCAGTTCAAACGGCACGTGATACAGTTGCCTACAACACCCACCAAGGGCCGGATTAACCATAGACTACAGGCAACCATGACCTCTAAAGGGTCCAGGGCAGCAAGGGCACGAGCAAAATACTGTATCTGGTAATCTCCCGCTTTATATTAAACAAACTGTCAACACAGGCTTTTGCGCTGCACAGAGACACGCTGCGCTGCCTATGACTTTGAACGTGAGTTGAGAGCGTACATTTGGACTACGTGCCTGTCTTTTTAGCAAAAAGATACCCTTCATTAAATATCTACAGTGGTGTGGTATGGTATATACTTTATTGTCCCAAAGGGAAATTTGTTTTGGGCTCACAAATACAACCACTGCAGCACCAGACATTTAAAACAAACACAATACATAAACAGAGAAAAATACACACTTAAAATCAAGTATTTGGCCTCGCATTACTATGTGCACCAGAGAGTACCCGGCATCATGCCACTGAACACTGGAAGTGCACTTCTATGCACTATAAAATGATTAGCAACACATCACTCTCTACACTGGGACACAAACGGCATCACGTCACTCTGTCCACTAGAAAGTAATCGGCATCACGCCACTCTGTCCACTAGAAAGTAATCGCCATCACGCCACTCTGTACAATAAAAATTAATTGGCATCACGCCACTCTGTCCACTATAAAGTAATCGGCATCACGCCACTCTGTCCACTATAAAGTAATCGGCATCACGCCACTCTGTACAATAAAAAAATTAATTGGCATCACGCCACTCTGTCCACTAGAAAGTAATCGGCATCACGTCACTATGTCCACTATAAAGTAATCGGCATCACGCTACTCTATACACTTAAGAAAATTATTATTTCTACTTGATATTATTTAATAACTTAACCGCTGAAGGAATGAATGAATTCTTAAACCGGTTTAGTCTACAGCTAGGCATTCTAAGTCTTCTCCCCGATGGCAGCATTACAAACTCAGAGTGCAGGGCATGTGTTGTATCATGCATAATCTTATATGCCTCTTATAAAGGCATATGCCTTTGAATCATCCAAATGTTTAGATACAAGATGGGTGATACTTCCTACTGCATCATCCGTGCTTCTACCCTGCCTGCACGCAAACTGCCATGGATCTAGTTTTGACATAACTTCATTTTTTAATAAAGACACCATGTACTTCTCAAAACATTTCATTATTAGCTGCATAGTAACTGTGTATGTAATACAGTGAGCTTGATATTTATATTTTTCCTTACCATGTTCAAGTAATGTGCATAAATGTGAATCTCTGTGCTTCCACATTTGTGAGGAACAGTCACACACCATCTAGAGATTTTAGTCTGTCAACTGCCTTTTTTAAAATTTGATATAATATTACTAATCTGGAATATTAAGAATTGTAATAGTAACTTGGCTGCACATTTACATTGTGATCCCCCTTTCTGTTCACAAAATCCCCTTCATAGAGGCCTTGATGGGAACATGTGTGCAGTCTATTAACCAATGACATTAGTGAAGCCTGAGGGACATATCTGTGTCATATTAATCGGCATGTTCATGATTGCATGATCTTCATTAAAAATTATAATATACCTGCGTTGGCAAAAAAAAAAAAAAAAAAAAAAAAAACTGCTATAGCCTACAACCTTGGGTCTAAACTGGCTTGGAAATGCCACAAAAAAAACCCCTAAAAACTGCTTGAGCGCCAGGGTAAACTTTGTGAATGACACGACAGACAGCACTTATCAAGTTCTCCGCATCTCCAATAGTTTATCAGGACAATGCACACAGTTTGTGCTGTTATTAAAGGCCGACTCCAACGAGTCGAACATTTATTGTGCGTTTCCAAAAAATAATTGATGTAAACGACATCATCACGAGTCGTGACAAAATTTATATCTCTCAAAAAGTACACTATCGCGCTGCGTTAAAAGACTTCTCGTATCAGCTCCGCTTATGAAGCCGCGATATAATCCTGTTAACATGAAATAAGCCTGCTCGCGAGCAGGTTCAAGCTAGCGCACCTGTTGCTATGACAGCAAGTCCAGGATGAGCGTCGAAGAACCAAACAATCCAAGATCATGCCAAATCGTCAACAATCAAATCCAGCTAACTGAGTTAGCGACGTACGAAGAACGAGCCCCAGATCTCAGCAGAGGAGGATTAAACAACTCCACAGACAGCATTACCAGCTTCACTTATTACTGACCAGACTGACTTTATTTATGTCAGATGTCTACAGAAGATCTTACTGATAATTAACAGTTTTAGATGTTGATTTTTTATTGAAAAAATAATCTATTTTTTAGTCACCGTTATGGAGATCGGTGTTTGCTTTAGTTGTGCTTTTGATCCTTGACTTTTTTAACATTAGTTTTTCTTAGGCTGCCTTAACTGTGTGTTTATAAGACATCGTTGTTATGGCTAAAAGCTGAGAGAAATGCTGTGGATAATTTGTTGGGTGTTTATTGATGATGTCATATATACTAAGTCACAAATCTTATCCCAAGGTTTATGACTGATCAAAAATGTGTTAGATTAAATGTTTAATGACATGTTCTATTCAGTGAAAAAAACATTGTCTGCTGCATTTATTTATTTATTTATTTAGCAGACGTTTTATATTAAATATAATAGTAATTTTAAATACTATGCTTTAGTAACACATGTGATTTTTTGAAAACCACAATCCATCTGTCTTCGCCACTCCCACATATCTGTCAAAGTGAAACTAAACTACTGTATTTAAAGGCATGTCTCAGGGAGATTATTGGAGATCAACATTTCTGAAGACAGGAACAGTGGTATTTCGCTCCAGTCATTTACATAGTTCAGGTAAGTAAAATCGAACTGAAAATATAAATAATTAAATTGATTTTATGCAACTTTATGATCATTTTTCAAAAACATCAGTCTGATTTCAGAACGATTCTGGTGGTAGTTACTATTTGTTAATTAGGCTATGCTCTCTCTCTCTCTCTCTCTCTCTCTCTCTCTCTCTCTCTCTCTCTCTCTCTCTCTCTGTCTCACTGCTCACAGCTTAATGCTCATTGGTTTAAACAACCATGATGTATTGTTCTCTTTTAAAATGTTTGATTTTAAAACTCTGGTAGACTATCATGTTTTATGTGTATACGTGCGTTATGTGTGAATAAACTCTCTGACAGTGCGATATGGGTTATGTGATGTCATTTTTATATAAAAAAAAATTATACAATAGAGATCAAAATTAAAGAACAATTAAGAAACACTTGATTATTTTCAGAAATATTGTAAATCTTCATTGCTTGAAATTTTGAGGGATATTCGCTGTGGGTATACCATTTTTCTACTAGCATTTTTTTACAATATAACCAAGGTACTTCAACAAAAACCTTTATTTTGGGGTGAAAACACAACGATCAAAATTAGAGAACAATAACCCTTGCAGCACAAAAGCAAGCATTACAACAAAAATTTGACATCACTAGATTCTCACACTGCTCATTTATAAAGCGTGCGTACGCACAAAATGTGGCTGGAAACGTACGTACGCCAGTTTCCACGCAAAGGTTGTGATCTATAAAAAACAAATTTGACGGGAGAATGTGGCCACCCAAGTCCCCATGAACCGGAAGTTGCAAACGGCTTTTCTCCAGTGCTGTGACGTATTTCCGAGAGAAACGGAATACTAAATGAGGCAAAATAGTGAGCGTGGCTTTTTTTTCCAACTAGCACTTGATTGGATCTAGAAAAATGCACCTCCTCGCCATCTCTCCTTTAACACGCTGTGTGCCTGTCTACTGTCAGTTGGAGGGGCGTGATTACGGATGTTAAGCAGACACCCAAACCGTCAAGCCTACGTCATCGGGCAAGGTCCTCCAGTGCAGAGGGGAGGGGCATTTTCAGAATTTGATTAAAGATTACGAAGCCAAACATTTTTTTTGTGTGGATTGACTTGCACGGATGAATTGTTCACCACAAAACGATCAATTTAGGCAAACAAAGTAAGTATGGTCAATTTTGATTTCATGGGGACTTTAAGCAAAGTTTGAGCCGTGCGTACGCACGTTTTAGAGACGGAGCAGTTTGGCGACACCGATGGTGAGCTGGAGCTAAATGTCTTTTTGGTCACTTTTAGACCAAAAATCTAAAGAAAATTATACGTTCAGTATACAGAAAGATAATATCATTTCACTCAGCAAGCCTGCCTATCACATAAAGCAAATATCCATCCCTTTTTAAATGAGCCATTACACACCTTGACAAAAAAATATAATTACTGATTAATGTGAATAAATATAATATTATGAAGCATTTATAGCTCAAAACACCATTTTTGTTAATGTCCCACACCAGTGGTCTCAATGTTGAGATACATTAAACTAATTTAATTACAATTTGACATTATTTCAAATGGAATTGTTTAATATACAGATTCATTTACAGCACCTTAAAATTCTTTGTATTTTCTACTTATCATTTTTATGATTTTTTTTAACTAAATGTGCCTGTCCCACACTTTTGAGTCCTTACCGCATTGATGAAAAAAAACTTTAATTATGAAATTTTATCGAACACAAACATGTCTAGTTTCAATGGAAACAGAAATTACCACTTGAGCACATTGCTGATAGACTGGGCCACCACACTACTTCACTCACAAGATAGCAAAAAAATAAGGTAAACATCATCTTTTCTGCTCTAGTATTTATTGTGCGTCCTTACCATTCAGCTTAATAATTATGCAGTGGTGGTAAGTAACGAAGTAAAAATACTTCGTTACTTTACTTAAGTATTTTTTCCGGGGATCTGTACTTTACTTGAGTATGTTTTATTTGCATCTACTTTTACTCTTACTCCACTACAATATTAAAGACAAATTTTACTTTTTACTCCATTACATTTCCCCATGCCCGCTCCAAGTATTTATTACACTGGCTTTCCAAACCAATGAAAAACTTGAGCGTGCAAGCTTTCTCAAGAAACAGGTGAAGGTGCAGCTCTGCCCAGCAATGATCCCGAGATTCCCGCTTACATCTTGTACATCTTCTGTTTGATGCAGCTAATGTTATGGAACAAGTCTATTGCAGAGCTGCCAACTCTCTCATTCAGTGTGAGACTCACGCAATTGACACTTCCCACACGCTCTCACGACACACATCCATTTTCTCACGCAGAGAAAAATCGCGAAGCAAAAGAGGACATTGACACCGACAGAGTAGGTTACTTAGTTTTCATATGAAAGTTCTCAGCTCTCAGATTCTGTCAATTTTATTACAAAATTCAAACAATAAATACCGCTTTTAAATGTGACTTGAAAGATAGCTAGCGCCTGCTATGGGGTGCCGTTAATCTCTTTACTACTAGTTAATTGTAAATAAACACAAATGAACAATAATAGGTAGCCTATGTTGAAAGAGACAGTAGCCTACAACTTACCGAAATGTATATACCTCATACATAATATCGATATGTTTTTCAATAGTGGAAAGAGGTCAATAAAACAGCTGGAGTACAATGTCACATAACGTTACATTTACCTCAGGAAAAAAAAACATTTAATGACCATAGCACGTTAGTTAGCTAGAAAATTTGTATTTTATAATATATTTAATATTAGTATAAATTAGTATTTATCTAAATATGTGCACTATATATTTATTATATTTTTACTTATTTCATTAAAATATTATAAAGTTGTTATTATAATAAAAACCGCATGTCTTTTAACATTTAATAATACCAGCTGACAGGACTCTCTGTAGCCTATGTTTACAGCATTAGGTGAGATTTTCCTAATTTAAAAATTAACATGTAGGCTACTGTACCAAATATTTATCAAAATGAATCTATATTGAAGATCGGAATCAAACCACAATAATTGAATTGAAATTGTAAAATTTGTATGAAAGAAATAATAAAAGCAATAGTCTAGTCATTGCACCATAATATGCTGTCACTAAACTTAATGAAATTGTTTAGAATTGATGCAAGATGCTTCATTGTCTCTTATGATTGCAAATCTAACAAATTCTTTATTGCAGTATCTAATAATTTGTTCAATTAAAACATTGCATATCACTCCCAAAACAATTGATCTGTTTAATTATTGATATTTACATTTTGAAGTTTTACTTTTTACTTTCGATACTTAAGTACGTTTTAAATCGGATACTTTTGTACTTTTACTCAAGTGATGTTTGAATGGAGGACTTTCTACTTTTACTGGAGTCATTTTTTATTTAGGTATATATACTTTTACTCGAGTATAAATTTTGAGTACTTTTACCACCCCTGTTATTTTGAACTACATTTTATAAATAAATGTATATTACAGTTGAATTCATCTATATTAAGATGCTGAGTCAAAACTAATGTGGTAATCTTTGCTAGCTGCCAATTAGCTAAAATTTTAGCTTAAAAGTCATTTCCGCAACATGTCTTTACCACAGCAAATTTAGGTGTTGCGGTAACTGCAGTAGAGACAAATTTAAGGTTTACTGTATATTAAATTACAAATATTCAGTATATCATTAGTACTGAAGTATATATATATAATATATATATATATATATATATATATATATATATATATATATATATATATATATATATATATATATATATATATAAACATGCAACATCAACTTTAGGAGACAATATTTTTGAAGCAGTTAAAAGAGTAAGAGTTAATTAAAATTGTTATTTACTGCAAAACGGCCACTATCTTTTACATATGCAATACCTTGTGATTTATGTAGCATGTTTCTTTTGTTTTGTTTTGTTTTTTACACTAGCCTGTTTTTGATTTCGTGGCAGTTTAACATTGTGTCCTTACCGACACAAGATGTCATTTTCCGCAGCACTGCTCTTTTTTCTTTTTTTCACATTTTCATTTGCAAAAAATATTTTTACACTTAAGCTGAGATGATTAACACATTGAAATTTAAACATATGTCATAAAAAGTTAAATATGTTATCTTTTGTGTGTATGGAAACAATTGACATCTAAGGTTACTGTAATTTTTTTACATGGCATAGAAAAAAACATGAATTTCCCTATTTTGTAAAAAAAAAATTCTATCAGTATTTAAAAAACTGCATCAAATTTGAAAAAGCTATTTAAATATATTACTTTTTAATAGAAATTACTAAAGAAAAATGTATCAAATGAACGTTATTGTAACGTTGCGGTAAGGACACTTTTTAAGAAGATGACCCGAAATGCATTCACTATAATAAATTTACCAACATTGTCCTTGAATAGATTATTAAATCAAAGACTGTGGATATACAGTGTTTTTTAATGCTTACCACAGTTACATTTTCGTGTATATGACAAGTGTAGCATAATAGCTTCGCAATAAATAGTAAACAAACATGGCTTTACTACAGTAAGTAACGTTACATAAACATAAAACAGTTATATGCGTTGCTGCAGCTAAACATTAGATATAGCCTAATCAACTAATAATTTCAACGGATCATTACAAACACCAACAATCGATGGTGTCTGGTTGAATTACTACACTTTTTTAAAAAGTTTGTTGGATTAGTTTCAATTCCCATCTAGTTAACTAAGCTAAACAGCTTTGCACTTTGTGTAATGAGTTTCAGAAACAGTTAAACGCACCAACTTAAATAATAAAATAATACACTTACCGGTTGTGGTCCATAAACAACGCCTTCTCCAGACAAAGTGCTCCATCTTTCCAAAATAATCTTTGTGCAAATACAGAATTAAATTGATTCAGATTGAGGAAGCTGTCCTCGGAAAAATGTGCTGCACATAGTTTTAGTTGTGAATTATATTTTTTGGGGACCAAGTTAAAGATAAATTGTTACCCATAAAATGATAACATTAACATGGATTAGGGTTTTTGTTTTCTTTTATTCCTCTTGTGCAGAACTCACACCCATTAAGTTTCGTTGTTATTTAGTTGTAGTTGAGAGTTATGTGCATATTTAGTTTGTGTGGGATATCTTTGATTTATAACAGTATACTTTAATGTTTATGCTGATGTTATAATGTTGGGAGCAATTTATTTGGTGATGTAAACATTACTGAATATTAATTGTGAATTGTTTTGTGTTTACAGTTTGACCACACAAACTAAATATGCACATAAC
Organism: Chrosomus eos; assembly: GCA_036326025.1. Taxonomy (NCBI): domain Eukaryota; kingdom Metazoa; phylum Chordata; class Actinopteri; order Cypriniformes; family Leuciscidae; genus Chrosomus; species Chrosomus eos. The sequence goes on along the minus strand of CM070818.1, from coordinate 75,743 downwards.
TCTCAACTACAACTAAATAACAACGAAACTTAATGGGTGTGAGTTCTGCACAAGAGGAATAAAAGAAAACAAAAACCCTAATCCATGTTAATGTTATCATTTTATGGGTAACATTAAAGTCAAACACGAGGAGTTAAGAAGATTAATGACAACATGGACCAAGATTCAGAAACAAGTGTTACTCCTGATCAACAACAAAAATGTCTCAAGCGTCAACGTGGAAGTGCAAAGGCTGCAGTGACACGCTTGATGACACAGATTACAACTTCTATGAACTGTAACCAGCCCAAAGAAGTGGAGATGAAACTTCCTGCTTTGGATGAGGCAGTTATGTGGTTTAAGGAGATGCATGACCTGTACCATAAAACATTAGAAGATGATGATGACGTTGATGCTTCTAAGGGCTATTTAACATCGGTCCTGCGTGATGTTCAAGACTTGCAGCACACAGTCTTGAGCTGGTTTGACGACTTTAAGCCATCAATGGAAGATCCAAACATAGAATCTTCAGATGCACTTCATTCCCAAGAGGAAGAGTCAATGTTTGATGAAGCCGTCAAATCTCCAATGTCTTCTGTAGACCAGCTGTCTACCCAGCTTCAAGGGCTACAAAATCTAAGACAGAAAGAAAAGGAAGAGTTTTCCATGCTTATTGCTCGACAGGAAGAACGCCTTCGTGCAGAGTTTAAATTACAACTTCAGCATGCAGAATTTGAAATGGTTGGACTGAAAAGCTTACTGAAACTCAAAGACGCTGAGATGGAGGAAAATCGTCGAAAGGCTGAGTTAACAACAATAAATAAAGACTTTTCCACTCCTGTCTCAGGTAACCCATCACTTAACTTTCGATCCTCACTTGCAGCAGTGAACGAGAATTCGTTATGCCAACTACTAGACCTCTCAAGGCAACAATATCAGTCACACATTGATTCCATGCATCTACCACCAGTTGACATCATCAAGTTCGATGGAGAACCCTTAAAGTACTGGCAGTTCATGAGATTGTTCTCCTCTGTGATTGATAAAGAGACAGTGCCAGATCAAGAGAAACTCACTCGACTGCATCAGTACACTGTCGGCCAAGCTAGAGATGCTATCTCACATTGCTTGTACAACCCCAACTCTAGCCTGGGCTATGCTGAAGCCATGGCTATTCTGAAAAGACGTTTTGGCAATCCATATGCAATATCACAAGCATGGGTTGACAGGGTGCTTAATCACAGAGATATTAAAGACAACATGCAGTTGCAAAGCTTTGCGGACATTCTGTGCAGCTGCCGAGACACTTTAAAGGCAATGAAGTGTGAGGAAGAGCTGAATGGTGGACGCACTTTGCTACAAATTGTGGAAAAGCTGCCTGAAGACATAAAGAAAAGTGGCTCACAATAAACTATGAGATCATAAAGTCTGGTCGTTTGCCAAAGTTAGATGACATAGTCAGTCTTGTTCAATCAGAAGCTGCTAAGAGAGCAGATCCTATCTTTGGGAATCTTCTTAGCCCTGCCAGTCGAAATTCTCCAGCAAATTCTAAACCAAGTACTAAGTCAACTTTCAATAAGAAAAAGCAGACATTTGCAACAGTGTCAGTTACTAATGAATGCACCACACCAAAGACAACATCAAAATTTAAGTGTCCAAAGTGCACTGACGGACACTTTCTGAACCAGTGTCAAGCCTTTAGAGCTCTGTCTGTTCAAGAGCGTTTGGCCTTTGTTCAACAAAAGCAACTCTGTCTGAACTGTTTCATGAAGGGTCATCGCAGCACAGTTTGTACTCGTAGTTGGGTATGCAAAGTGCCTGGATGTGGGAAAAAACACAACAGTTGGCTGCACTCCGCCATTGTAGCTTCTAACAACGACAACAAAAGCCAATCTACTAATCAAGCTACTGGAGGTGAGCCAGCTGCTGACCCGCCTCAAGCCATTCAAGCACATGCCACTAGAAGGTGCATTGAAGCCAGTCGAAAGAAGATTGCACTTCCCATCTTGCCAGTAGTGGTTTCAGACAGACACAACCGATTCTCTATGAATGTCTTTGCTTTGCTTGACAGTGGCTCTAATGGGACCTTTGCTTCTAAGAAGTTAGTTCACGCTCTTAAACTGGAGTCACGCAAAATGAACATTAAACTGAACACCATGGAGACCAAAAATCTCAACGTAGTCACCTTAGCAGTGGACCTACGAGTTGAAGATGCTCAACAAAGGAACTCTTACCTAATGAAAGGAGTGCTCTGTCGGGATCACCTGAACATAAGTCTAGACAACTTTGTCACACAGCATGAGGTGTTCCAGTGGCCACACCTAAAGGAGATTGCGGATGAAATCAGTTTACCTGACGTTGATCTAGCTGATGAGGTTCACTTGCTGATAGGTCTAGACCAACCAGACATACTTGCTCCTCGTGAGACACGCTGCGGTGAGTCAGGCGAACCTTATGCGATTCTAACTGGCCTGGGCTGGACACTTCATGGGCCAGTAGCTGATGGTTCAACATCTGTTTCTGCCAATTTCATTCAAGCTGACAACTCTCTACAACAAGCTGTTGAAAGATTTTGGAAACTGGATGATCCAGTGCACGTGAACAATGACTCACTGTCAGTAGTCGATGAGCAAGTTGTGGATCTATGGAACAAGCAAGCTGTCAAAGAGGAAGGTTATTATACACTACCAATCCCTTTCAAAGAACATCCACCACGACTGCCCAATAACTACGGAATGGCCAAACATCGATTAGACCTTCTAGGAAAGAGGTTAAAGAAGGACCCGATTTTGCATCAAAAGTATACAGAAGGTATCAGAGACTGTTTGCTAAAAGGATATGCAGAAGAGGTCATTGACATTAAAAGAGACGATGGTTGCGTGTGGTACCTGCCACATCATCCGGTGCTACATCCACGCAAGCTGGAGAAGGTTCGCATTGTCTACGATTGTGCAGCACGGTTCCAAGGTACTTCGTTGAATGATCATGTTTTCCAAGGCCCAGACCTTACCAATAAGCTACTAGGAGTTCTTCTCAAGTTTAGGCAAGAACCCGTTGCTCTGAATGCGGACATCGAGAGCATGTTTTATCAAGTCCGAGTGCCATCTGATGAAAGAGATGTGCTTCGCTTCCTGTGGTGGGAGGATAACGACCCGGACAAACCACCTAAGCATTACCGTATGATGGTTCACCTTTTTGGAGGTGTCTGGAGTCCTAGTGCTGCCAATTTTGCCTTGCAACGAGTGGCTGAAGACAACCGTGGAAGCTTTTCTAATGACACCGTGGAAACATTGAAACGAAATTTCTACGTCAACGATTGTCTTAAGTCGGTACCAACAGTGGAGGACGCCATTAAACTTGCTTGCGAACTCCGTGAACTACTCACCTGTGGAGGATTTAGATTAACCAAATGGTTAAGCAATTCTAAGGAAGTGATGAAATCAATACCAGCTGATGATTGGGCAAAGTCATTACATGAGGTCAACCTTGACCAGGAGGATTTGCCATTTGAACGAACACTGGGTGTCCTTTGGGATGTTGAAAGAGATTGCTTCACATTCGATGTCAAGGCAGTGGACAAACCTGCAACAAAGAGAGGAGTATTGAGCACTACCAGTTCCATCTATGATCCTTTAGGATTTACAAGTCCATTTGTTCTCAAGGCAAAGGCAATCTTTCAAGAGTTGTGCCGCATGAAAGTCGACTGGGATGAGGACGTACCAGTGGACATAGCAGCACAGTGGCACAGATGGTTAAATGACTTGCCCCTGTTGTCTGCGCTGAAAATTCCGAGATGTCTTAGACCAACATCCACTAGTTGCTCATTAGCAACCCAGCTCCATCACTTTTCCGATGCTTCGGAACTGGCTTACGGTGCTGTTTCATACATCAGGATTGGCGACACCTGCAGGCTGGTGATGTCAAAGTCCAGACTTGCGCCAATCAAGCCAATTAGCATACCGCGTCTAGAGCTACTTGCAGCTGTAGTTGCTACGGAGCTGGATCAGCATATGAAGCGCCATTTGGAGATTCCAATCGAAAAGACTTTCTTTTGGACAGATAGTACCATTGTACTTCAGTACATCAACAACAAGCATTGTCGTTTCCAGACTTTCGTAGCCAACCGTATTTCAAAAATACATGAGCATTCAGAACCATGCCAGTGGAGACACATTGACTCTGCTTCTAACCCTGCAGATGATGTCTCTCGAGGAATGACTATGGGAGAGATTTTGTCGAGTGAACGATGGGTATCTGGTCCACACTTTCTTCAACTTGAGGAGGAACATTGGCCTGCTCAACCTATCATAAATGATTTGCCAGAGGAAGCGGAAATTAAAAGAGCCAAAGAGGTCTATGCAGCTAGCATAAATCCAAACCAAGTGATGAAAAATGCAGTGGACAGACTACTGGAACGATACTCCAGTTGGCATCGATTGAAAAGGGCTACTGCTATTCTGTTGCGTGTCAAGGCTTTGTTACGCAAGAAAACAAGTGTGCATCTATCCGACCCTATCACTGTAAGTGAGCTCCAACAAGCAGAGCTAGCCATTCTCAGTTACATACAAACAGCATCTTTCGGATCTTCTCAAGTAAAACCCAGTTATCTTCTCAAGCTTAAACCCTTTGAGGATGAAAACGACCAACTCCTTCGTGTGGGAGGCAGACTAACAAATGCTCCAATTCCCTTTGAGGCAAAACATCAAGTGATCCTACCTAACAATCATCACGTTACTCATCTGATTATCAGTCACTACCATCTTCGCCTGGGTCATGCAGGTCCAGAGCGAGTACTTGCAGAAACTCGTCAACGTTTCTGGATTCTAAAGGGACGTACTGTCATTAACCGAACTCTTAAGTCATGTCTACAGTGTCGCAAGTTAAGAGCTAAGCCACAAACCCAGCAAATGGCAGACTTACCTGATTCTAGAGTGACACCAGGTGAGCCTCCATTCACTCGTGTGGGCACAGACTACTTCGGGCCATTCTTGGTTAAGAAGGCACGCAGTGAGCTCAAGAGGTACGGATGTTTGTTTACATGTCTCACTACAAGAGCTATCCACTTGGAAGTTGCTCACTCCCTCGATACTGACTCGTTTATCAACGCTTTACAGCGATTTATCTCCAGGAGAGGCCCACCCATGGAAATACGATCGGATAACGGGACTAATTTCGTCGGTGGATTACGAGAATTGCGGAAAGCAATCAGTGAGTGGAATCAACAAAAGATTTCAGATTATCTGCTACAGCACAATGTAAAGTGGATCTTCAATCCTCCTGCCGCCTCCCACATGGGTGGTGTTTGGGAGAGGCAAATTCGCACTGTTCGTTCCATTCTTAACACTGTCCTCTCACAGCAGGCACCAGATGATGAAGGTTTGGCAACACTGTTTTGCTGCGTTGAGTCTATTGTCAATGGTAGACCAATCACTAAACTATCAGACGACCCGTCAGATCCTTTACCACTCACACCAAATCATCTGTTGTTGCTTCGTTCAGGTCCAACTTTACCTCCGGGAGCCTTCGTAAAACAAGACCTTTACCGACGCAGATGGCGCCAGGTGCAATATCTGGCAGATGTCTTCTGGTGCAGATGGCTCAAGGAATACTTACCTGCACTGCAACAATGCCAAAAATGGCTGCAACCAAAGAAAAATCTTCAAGTAGGAGATCTTGTGCTTATTCTGCATGAGAACACTCCACGCAACCACTGGCCTCTAGGTCTGCTTACTCAAGTCTATCCAGGTGCAGACGGACTTGTGCGTACTGTGGAAGTGAAAACACAGGCAGGTGTCTTCATCCGTCCTGCAGACAAAATCTGCCTCCTGGAAGCCAGTCTTCTCAGTTGAATTACTGTAGTTTAATTGACACATCACCCTTACTTTGTTTGAATGACCTGTTAGGGTCATTGGGGCCGGGATGTAGGGTGCTGCCCCTTTAAGAACGTTGATTCTGTGGACTCATGTGATCGCCTAGGAAGAGGCGCTGTAAAAAGAAAAAAAAAAACTGAAGTGGAGTGAGAAAGCAATGTTGATGCTCATATGCAGACTTTATAATGTTCTATAACAATTACAGATAAAACCTTAGTCTAAACTATATATTCCCAGCGTGGTAAGTAACATGTTGTTGTTATAATTATACTGATAAAAGCACTATGTAGATCGCTATTTGCGATTAGCACCTAAACGCCTAATGCTATTAGTTTGTTTATTATGTTTGGTTAGACATTTTTAGTTTAAAATGCCTATTTAAATATATATGCAATATGTGTAGCATTTATTTGTTAAAGTTTAATACATGTTTGTAATACAGCCACTGTTTTAGATATCTGTATTGACAGTTGTATATCACATATGTGATAATGTTTCATCCTATAGTGTGATATTTGTGTGTAGGGGATATCTTTGATTTATAACAGTATACTTTAATGTTTATGCTGATGTTATAATGTTGGGAGCAATTTATTTGGTGATGTAAACATTACTGAATATTAATTGTGAATTGTTTTGTGTTTACAGTTTGACCACACAAACTAAATATGCACATAACTCTCAACTACAACTAAATAACAACGAAACTTAATGGGTGTGAGTTCTGCACAAGAGGAATAAAAGAAAACAAAAACCCTAATCCATGTTAATGTTATCATTTTATGGGTAACATAAATTGTAACCATTGATCTCTGAGCACAGCGTCCATGGGAAGGCCAAACAAAGGTGAATTAGCTCCGCCATGAAAATAACAGTGTCTTGACGACATGGCGACAACCACAATCTCTAAAAAAGAAACTCTTCCTCTTCTCCGTGGAAGCGCAACAAGACCACGCCCCCTATTTTTGTGTATTCCTGTAGGCGGAGATTAGTCAAAAAACTGTTTTAGTGACATCATTAAGAAAGGAAGTTGAGGGATGTAGTCCAAACCGGGCGTTCGTTGTAGGCAAGCGTGCCGCACAAGCCATGAAAAGTGAAGACAAAGCGTCTCGATCGCCCCCCGGTGGCTGGTCCTAGTATAGGTCATAAACCCCGCCTTCCAATGTTATTCAACAGCACGTGAGACCAACTAAACAAATAAATTACACTTCAAATATCGTTTTTCCAACGATGGTTTCTGTCATTTACAGCAGGTTTTATCACAGTGATGTAAGTTCAAGTGTTTGTTTTTAAAATAAGTTTGTTTTTAGTTTGTTTTTATTTGATGCGATGGTGTGACGTCATGATTGTCATCTGTGATTGACAGGTTCTCTGAGCAAAGTAGTCACTGAAGATCAACAGACTTTTTTTCGGGATCTTCGGAGGACTGACGAGATTGAAGCTTTAAATTGAATATCTAACTGTCTATAATGATTTATTAAAAAGTGCAGGAGCGTGTGTTTGCGATTGTTTCTGCGAGAGTGGGGGCGGGGCCTGATTTAGCCGCTTTACTTCCTGCTCACTACTGCGCATGTCTGGTCCCGAAATCGCTACTGCGCAGACTCAGGTTTCAAGAATGTCAGCGCCATATCGGGACTCTGATGGCTTCAGTTTTCTCCAAATGAAAAGAGCGAAGGGGCGTTGTCCATCTTTTTTACATCTGTTAAATCAAATATCTCACTAGGCATTGAACTTTGAGCTTTATAATTTTAAAGGTATTACTTATGCTCTAACAGCAACATTACACACTAACTAGAGTTTGAAAAATGGAATTGCGCGGAATGGGACCTTTAGGAAATATGAAAAAATAAACTGTTAAATGTTTACTTTTTTATGGGTCAACTTACAATCGAAATAAAATATTGTGGTTTGTAAAATAAAGAAAATAAACAGGGTGTGCTTTCTGCCTCTCCGTCTCTGTGAACTTTTTTTCTGGAGCACGTCTCTAAACTTAAACAAAACTCAGTGAATATTATTCACTCAGGCATGAGCAATATATATTTTTAATCATTTAAGATAAGGACGTGTACTTTTAAAGGGTACCTATCATGGAATTTTGAAAATTACCTTTCATGTAGTGTGTAACATAGATCTAAGTGAACAAAAACATCCTGCAAAGTTTTAAATATAAAAGTTCACCGTATACAAAGTTATTGTCTCTCAAAAGTAAGAGTCGACTCTGAGTCGCTGATATGAATCGATAGACAAACGATGCATTTTCTCTAACTTTCGTACGTCACTTGTACAAGTTATTTGAATTCGACACGCCCACTCATTGCGCGCGCCGAGCAGACAGAGAAACCTGACAACATCATGTCGACGATCGAGACGCTGTTCTGAAGTGCGAATCAAAAGCAAACTTTTTTTTTCACTGCCCAGGGACAAGCATGTGAAGACTCAGTGGCTAGAGTTTATATTTACAACTATACCACACAAGTATAGCCACCTTGAGCTGTGTTCGCGTTATTTTAATGACGATCGCTTCACAAACACAAATGCTTTCACGTGTGGATTCGCGAGTCGCCGGATACTGAAGGAACGTTCAATACCAAGTTTATTTGGATCAGCTTTCTCCTCCGAATCACAACCTGTAAGTACTTTTAATAATTGTTGCTTTATGTGTGTGTGTGTGTGTGTGTGTGTGTGTGTGTGTGTGTGTGTGTGTGTGTGTGTGTGTGTGTGTGTGTGTGCGTGCGTGCGTGTGTGTGAGAGTGAGAGTTACGCTCAGCAGCTTCTAGGTCTCAAATTAAATTTTTTTTGTTTTTTGAAATATGTGAAATTATGTGAAGCGTATTGTAGTACTGCAGTGCTTTATCAATATGTTTAAGCTTTGGGCTAACGCAAAATATAACTGACTGCGTCATCTGACCAATCACCGCCGATTAGCGTCACGCAAAGGAGGGGTTTGGACAAATGAGTCGTCAAACGAATCATTAGGGAGTCGGTGAGCAAATCAGGTAAAAATAAATGCATATTATAAGACAACAAAAGTGTTTTTTTGTCATTGCATGCATGTAAAACTGTTGTTGGGGACTCCCAGAACATTATTAGGAAATAGAGACTATATGGGGCGGCTTCTGTCACTTTTTGAGTGATTTATGGCCCCATGATTGACCACGCCCCTTTTCCCCACGCTTAGCCCCGCCCCTTTTCCCCACACTTAGCTCCACCCCATTTTCCCACGCTTAGTCCCGCCCCCTCCCACCCACTTCCGGAGAGATCATGTGACCGTGGGAATTCCCACGGTACGAACCCCATCCCATCCGAACCGGTTCCGGTCTGGGCACGTGTTGTACACCTGTTACGGGCACCTGTCTTGATCAATGTAAAAAATGTTCAAAATAATGGAAAAACATTCAAAACAATACATTTTCAATCTTTTTAAGAAGGATGACAGAAAACAGAGATAGGTTTAGTGTTTTTTATTAAAGAAAAGGGTCATAACACGTAGTGATTAAAACCATTAAGATACATATGTCTTTACCTTTACACATTATTTAGTCAAATGTTTCATTTTACATAAACATCTGTTTTAAAAAGAGTTTTCAATCACAAAAATAACATATATTTTGGGCAAAAGTTGTGCTTTTCACATAACACGTATAGTGATTAAAACCATTAAAACATTAATGAGAAAGTTAAAATTGTGTTTTCCACAATAACACACAGTGCTTAAAACTATTAAAACAATTTATATCATTAAGATACTATTGTGTTTAGTGTTCATACACTTAAAACATTAATGAAAAAGTTTAAAAGCTGTTTTCTTAACGTTATCAAAATGTTCTAGCATTAAAACCGTTTGTATTAAAATTACTTGCATCTAATATGTCTTCAGTGTTCACACACACTTGTAAGTTGTTTAAACTGCATTTCTTAAAGTTATCAAAATGTTTTAGTTCATAAAACATCTAAAATGTTAAAACGTTAAAAGATCAACATCCAGTTATTTACAGAAAAGTAAGACGAGTTAAAAGTTTTTTTTTTTTCATTACAAAAGATACATTTAACCTTCATTATTTTTGTCAAATGTGTTACATTTTACATAAAACACGTCATAATATTAAAACTACATTGTGTTAAAATATAGTTTTTTAGCGGTCACCATACATTTGTAAAATGTTAAAACGTTTAGACATAAAAAAATAAATAATTAATACATTTAAAAATATAATACGATAATTAAATAAATAAAAGTTTTAAATTGTGCTTTCTTAAAGTTATCAAAATGTTTAAGCAGTAAAAACATCTAAAACTGTGTGTATTAAAATTACATCAAACAAATAGAACTAATCACTATATTTGAAGATGTACTTTTTCACATAACACATATGTGACCCTGGATCACAAAACCAGTCTTAAGTAGCACGAGTATATTTGTGGGAATAACCAACAATACATTGTATGGGTCAAAATTGTCAATTTTTCTTTTATGCAAAAACTCATTTGGATATTAAATAAAGATCATGTTCCATGAAGATATTTAGTAAATTTCCTACCGTAAATGTATTAAACATTTGTTTTTGTGAGTGAATGCAGCACAATCGCGAACATAAATGGACAACTTTAAAGGCGATTTTCTCAATGTTTCGATTTTTTTGCACCCTCAGATTCCAGATTTTCAAATAGTTGTATCTCGGCCAAATATTGTCCCATCCTAACAAACCATATATCAATGAAAGCTTATTTATTCAGCTTTCGTGTGATGTATAAATCTCAATAAAAAAAAATGACCCATAAGACTGGTTTTGTCATCCAGGGTCACATATAGTGTTTAAAACTATTAAAACAATTTATATCATTAAGATACTTTTGTCTTTAGTGTTCATACACTTGTAAGTTGTTAAAACATTAATGAAAAAGTTTAAACCGCATTTCTTAAAGTTATCCAAATGTTTTCTTAAAACATCTAAAATGTTAAAACGTTAAAAGATCAACATCCTGTTATTTACAGAAAAGTAAAACGAGTTAAACGTTTTTCTTCATTACAAAAGATACATTTAACCTTCATTATTTTTGTAAAATGTGTTACATTTTACATAAAACACGTCATGACATTAAAATTACATCATGTTAAAAATCACAGTATCAAAAACACATACATACATTTTTTTTTTAAAAACTGACTTACTTTTTTTACATCCACGCTTTGTTGTTGAAAGAAGAACAAAAGTAATCCAGTTTAAAGATTTAATCCAACACCAAAGATTTAATCCGTCACCAAAGGTATTAATCCATCACTATAAAGGTATATCAAACTCCAAAACTTTAGAGATTTTAATTCCAAAAGTTACAAAAGTCCTTGTGAGGAGCTCCGCGAAACACGTCCGCTCTCTTACATCCCAAAAGTTAGACTGACATCTCTGAGGTCTACAAAGTAGCCTGACATAGACTCCACCCCTAGGCCCTCCCACAACAGGTGCTGAGAGTTCCCACGCGCACACACATACGTCACACACACACACACATAATGAAAGAATAGACATCCGCAGCCCATGCACTGCGCATCGCGCGCGCACGCACGCACACACGCACACACGCACACCTGGGAGTGTGGGAAATAGAACAAACGTCACACATACGTCACACAAGCACTCCCACATAATGAAAGAAGAGACGCCCCCGTGCTCCGTTTGAAAAGACGCAAACTCGACGTAGGCCTACATTCTCTTGGAATTTACGCTACTGCAGAGTCAGACCCAAAGACTCCCGAGAGATGCCTTGATGAAGTTATGATGGATTTAACTTTAGCTCCGCGAAAATTACAAGGATCGTGATTAACAAAATTAACCAGCCGGAACATGTGGAATATATTTTACATTTGATTGATCAATATGGATATAATGACGAGCGATTTACATGGAATACAACAGAGCACCCTCGATTTTGGTTTTCACAGAGCGAGATATTGGATTTTATTTTTTACCACGTTATGGATCGGATTGAAAATAATAATAAAAGACTGAGGAGACGGATTAACAAATGGGGAATACAGACTGCTCGCGGACCCCGTTAAGAAATACCCATGTATTAAATACGTGTATTTAATGTAATAAATAATAAATATACTACCTTCGCATCCTTCCTATATTGTTTTAACTGACATCCTGTACCCATTCGATTACTCCGAACCAGAAAAGTTAAAAGTGAACAAATGTAGCCTACATGCTCCCTGAGACACAGTCAAAGTCTACACGACATGCACGACATAACATACTGTACATATAACACGGGTAGATCACGTAACGATCAACGTGCAAACATAATTAACATTGTAAACATTTAGACTGAATGCAATGATAGCGATCTTCAATCTCTCTTATGAAAGTATTATACAATAAAACATGCACATGTGTTTACAATTAGTTGCACGCACACACATATTCCTTAGTTAACAACACTTGATTTTAACTATTATTTACATTGAACAAGCGCATCCACAAATTCTCTCAACATTAGATGTTTTCAAACTTCACGGAAAGTTTTAGAACAGACCAAATCACAATCAGAGGTGGGGGTGTTTGGGAGAGTCCATTTCTAAAGGGTCTTTTTCACTGTTTTATAACAAATAACATTATGTCCAGGAGAAGTTCACGCTCACACACAAACACACTCATACAATGTATTATCTCTGGTAAGATCAGGGACTTGTTTTTAATTAAATAAAGTTCCCTTTATCAAAAAAGGGAACTTCGAGATGCGTCAGCTGACACGGTGGGAACGCCTCTTGCGTGATTGCGTCTGAAGCATCTATGCCAACTAGTCCAATGGAATGAGAGAATGAGCGTCACGGGCGGGTGACGTCATGAACCAGGAAAGGATAAGAGCACTTCCGCTGCTCGCCGGCATTTAGCTTCTGTTGCCTCAGCAAGCGATCTGTGTCAAACTGTCTCTGTCTATTTATTGTTGTCTGTTACAATATTGTCGGAAACGTTATGGCGAAACAAATGTACAAACAGTGTGTTCCTCCCTGCCCACGTTTATTTAAACGGGTGGGGACACACACAGCTTTGTGTCATTTGGTTTGAGAGTAAGAGCATGCTGAGTGCTAACATTGTGAAAGTGAAACTACCAGTTTAGCATGCTCTGCTCTCGCCTGTCACTATGATAGTGGCAGGCTCGCGATTCTCACGGGATGCAGGACCCGCGTTTGCCGAGAAAAAAAAGAAAAAACACGGCACGGAGAATGCATTCCTGGGGATCGCAAAAGGATCTTTTGGAGGGGTGGGAGAACGGTCCGAGGGCCTTTTCTTCTGCCTTGCCCGGGAGATCCAGCTCTATCTCCCCGGTGTTGGAAGCACGCTCTGCGGTTTCTTCCGCTCGGGGAGAGAGAGCTCTTTTTCCTTCATTTCTTCCTCCGTGGAGGTTTGTGTTTGAGAATATTGAAAGTGAAAGCAAGCACACACACTGTTGAATTAGATTCGCCATCTATTTTTCCAGTATATGATGAACTGGTGGAGGTTTTGTCCCGTGCTGTTAGTAAATTAAATATTTAATGGCCAGCTGAGAAAAAGGAACGCTCGTCCTAAGAAACTTGACGAGCGTTTTCATATTTCTATCACATTATCTCCACCACGAGGCTTCCATTTTTTCCCTGATTTACAAAAGCTGAATATTTAAGTTATGGAATAAACCGTATTTATCACTACTTTCAGCCCTCGTGTTAAATGTTTATTCAAGTTTAGAGGGTTGAAAGATTACGGTTATGATATGATGCCCCAGGATGAACAGAAATAAAAATAGGAAAATGCTATTTTTCACCTGGTCCAGTATCATCATTTAAGCCTCTGCTTTGCTCATAAGCCTATACTAAAGAATCTCGCGTTTGCCGAGGCAGCGTGTAGGTTTAATGTTGTAATCAGAATCTAGCTCGGATCTCGCGTTTGCCGAGGCACCGCTTAGATTTCGAGTGTATTTTGCAAAAATAAGATTCTGTGGCTGGGATCTCGCGTTTGCCGAGGCAGCGCGTAGGTTTAAGCAGAACTACTTTGGTTTTATGGGTAAAGCTTATACGGCAGCAGGTCAGCTGGAATGTTTATAGAAATCTATATTATTATGCTCCAGGCTTATCAGGCCGATCTGCTGGGGTTCTGGATATAGCGAAATTTGAGCCTTCGGGTCTCTTCGGCGACGCATTCCATGCGGTCGTTGTTAGGTGATAAAGATATATATATATATATATATATATATATATATATATATATATATATATAATAATGTTTCTCCCTCGCTGTGTCCAGCCCCCCTGGGGCTGCTGGGCGTGAGCAGCCCCAGCCGTCGAGTTCATCATATTATGTGCACAGAAAGAGAGTGCTGCGTCTCGTGTTCCTCCATGTAGATACTGGAGACAGACGCAACCCTCTCAACCGAAGTCGTCTAAGCCTAAGCCGGATCTGAGGACCGTTCTTCAGGCGAAGAAAATTTCGGTTCAAGGGTCTTGACGTTTAGGCGTCAGGCCTGTGAGGACAGCCCCGACCGAAGTAGAGTGGTGTACACCTCATTTCACGGTGCCCGTTCCATTTCGGGGTCCTCACGAGACCCTCCTGCCAACCCTGCCACCTCCGGTGCTTCAGGGCGCAGCGGTCTCCAGCGAGTCGCTGATGCTATGCTGCGGTACAGCATTGGTTTCGCGCCCTCTGAGGGGGGCTTTTGAGTAGTCAGGTCAGGTAGTTCCTGCCATTATGTTTCAGGCTCCAGATTTGGCTCCCTCAGTAACACCAGAGACCAGCCTCGAGGGGCTGGTTCCCTTAGTAAATTTTCTGGCAGCGTGGATGCTTCTGCCGAATATTTCTCATTGGGTCCTGCAGTTTGTAGAGAAGGGATACAGAATCCAGTTTGGCTCTCGTCCTCCTCATTACAGCGGGGTGCTGCCCACAGTGGTGCATCCCGAGCAGGCTCTGGTAGTGGGACAAGAAGTAAAGGCCCTGTTAGCAAAGAAGCTATAGAACAGGTGTACTCACCCGTCAGAGAGTCGGGTTTTTACAGCCATTATTTCATTGTTCCAAAAAAGGATGGAGGGTTGCGTCCCTTTTAGATCTTCGCCTGTTTATTCGGTCAGTTCAGAAACTAAAGTTCAAGTTAGCTGACCCTCAAACAGATCGTGACCCAAATCAGATCCGAGGACTGGTTCGTCACGATAGATCTAAAGGATGCATACTTCCATATCTCCATCCTCCCTCAGCATAGGAAGTTCCTGAGGTTTTCTTTCAGGGGCAAAGAATACCAATATCGGGTTCTTCCTTTCGGCCTAGCTTTGTCACCCCGCACGTTCACGAAATGCATGGATGCAGCTTTAGCCCCTCTCAGGCTTCAGGGCATACGCATTCTGAATTATATCGACTGGCTGATTCTAGCGGAATCAGAGCAGTTGGCGGTTCGGCACTGAGGTGTCGTTCTCGCTCATATAGAGATGTTGGGGTTGAGGCTCAATGCCAAGAAGAGTGTACTTTCTCCAGTACAGAGAACCACTTTCCTTGGTGTGGTATGGGATTTATTATCCTAACAGCCACAGAAGAGCTGAGGCTAGGCCAGTCACGCACTGTAAAACAGTTCGAGAGACTGTTGGGTCTACTGGCAGCAGCGTCCAACGGAATTCCTTTTGGCATGCTGTACATGAGACCTTTACAGTGCTGGCTCAGGACCAGAGGGTTCTCCCGAGGGGAAACCCACTTTGCATATCAAGGTCACGCGGCGATGTTTTCGTGCCTTAGTTATATGTAGTAAACACTGGTTCTTAACCCAAAACCAGTCACGCACTGTAAACAGTTCGAGAGACTGTTGGGTCTACTGGCAGCAGTGTCCAACGGAATTCCTTTTGGCATGCTATACATGAGACCTTTACAGTGCTGGCTCAGGACCAGAGGGTTCTCCCCGAGGGGAAACCCACTTTCATATCAAGGTCACGCGGCGATGCTTTCGTGCCTTAGTTATATGTAGTAAACACTGGTTCTTAACCCAGGGTCCGGTGTTGGGAGCCCTTTGCCATCGAGTTGTGATCTCGACAGATGCTTCCCTCACCGGCTGGGGAGCGGTAATGGAAGGCCGCTCGGTTCAGGGTCTGTGGAAAAGCCATCATCTTTCGTGGCACATAAATTGCCTGGAGATGATGGCCGTCTTCAATGCGTTGAGACATTTCCTTCCGGACCTAAGAGGCCATCATGTGCTCGTTCGAACAGACAACACATCAGTGGTCTCTTATCTGAACCGCCAGGGGGGTCTGCGCTCGCGTCCGCTTTGCAAACTGGCGCACCAGATCCTCCTGTGGTCTTTGGGGAAAGTACTCTCTCTGAGGGCAGTGTATATTCCTGGGGACCAGAATATAGGAGCAGACATCCTGTCGAGGCAGGAGCTGAGGCCAGGGGATTGGAGACTCCACCCCGAGGAGAAAAAAAAAGCGGTGGAGAAAATCTGGGAGGCATATGGTCAGGCAGAGGTGGATCTGTTCGCGTCTCAGAACACGACGCACTGTCCTCTCTGGTTTTCTCTGACGCACCCAGCCCCCCTGGGGCTGGACGCCATGGTGCAGACGTGGCCGAGGCTACGTCTGTACGCCTTTCCCCCTGTTGCTCTGCTCCAGGAGTTCTGGAGAGGGTCCGTCGGTATGGAATAAGCCTACTGCTAGTAGCACCACGCTGGCCAAGTCGGATCTGGTTTGCGGACCTGATCCTTCTGCTAGACGGGCCTCCATTGGAGATCCCTTTGAGGAGGGACCTTCTGTCTCAGGCCGGGGGCACAATATTTCACCCTCGACCAGACATTTGGAATCTTTGGGTTTGGCCTCTGAGGGGGCCCAACTTATAGATAGTGGTCTTTCAGCTGAGGCTGCTGAGACCATCCTAAGCTCCAGAGCTCCGGCTACGAGGAAACTTTATGCGCTTAAATGGAGAGTTTTCTCCTTATGGTGTCACCGACATCAGTGGGATCCGGTTAATTGTTCTGTCAACACAGTAATCGAGTTCCTGCAGGAGCGCTTTGTGTCAGGTCTATGTCCTTCCACACTAAAATTTTACGTGGCAGCCATTGCGGCTTACCATACCATGGTGGGAGGTATATCTTTGGGTCGAGACCCCCTGATTACACGTTTCCTTCGTGGCACTTTGAGGCTGAGGCCTGCAACTCGCACTAAGGTGCCAGCTTGGGATTTGACTATAGTTCTAGAAGGCCTGTCTAGGGCCCCATTCGAGCCCTTAGATTCGGTCTCAGAAAAGTTCCTTACTTTCAAGACTATCTTTCTGCTAGCTATTTCGTCCCTAAAGAGAGTTGGTGACCTTCAGGCTCTTTCGGTTCTCCCCACCTGCCTTGAATTTGCACCGGGGATGGTCAAGGCGTTCCTTATCCAAACAGGGATACGTCCCTAAGGTTCCAACCTTGACTCCGAGGCCTATTGTGCTGCAGGCTTTCTGTCCTCCTTTTGCAACTGCGGACCAGGAAAGACTGCACCTTTTGTGTCCAGTGCGAGCACTGGACACTTATGTACGGCGGACTTCCTCAATCAGAAAGTCCGACCAATTACTGATTTGCTTTGGATCACCTAAGAAAGGTCTTCCTGCTTCAAACAGACAGTCAGTAAGTGGATAGTCGAGGCTATTTCACTGGCATACGAGTACTCGGGCCAGCCTTTTCCTTTGGTGGTCCGAGCCCACTCGACCAGGAGTATGGCGGCTTCTAAAGCCATATTGCAGGGGGTATCTCTTCAAGATGTTTGTGATGCGGCGGGCTGGTCCTCTCCGCTCACATTCCTGAGATTTTACAGTTTGGACCTGGATGCTGCCCCAGGTTCTCAGGTGCTGAGTGCTTAGATCAACAAGAAAGAAGACTGACACTCAGGTACTTGTAATTATGGCGGGTTGGGTATTCTCGTTCCCACCGTGTCAGCTGACGCATCTCGAAGTTCCCTTTTTCGATAAAGGGAACGTCTCAGGTTACTATTGTAACCATAGTTCCCTGAGAAACAGGGAACGAGACGATGCGTCCCCCTGCCATACTTCCTGCGTCCCTGCGATCGGCTTGCTTCGGCAACTGTCGAAGCTAAATGCCGGCGAGCAGCGGAAGTGCTCTTATCCTTTCCTGGTTCATGACGTCACCCGCCCGTGACGCTCATTCTCTCATTCCATTGGACTAGTTGGCATAGATGCTTCAGACGCAATCACGCAAGAGGCGTTCCCACCGTGTCAGCTGACGCATCGTCTCGTTCCCTGTTTCTCAGGGAACTATGGTTACAATAGTAACCTGAGACGTTTTGTTTTTCACATATATTTGAAAAGTTCATCATCACATTTAAAACTTTTAAAAAAGTTGTATAAAGTTATGGTTGGTATTCGTACATTTTACTACGTTATCAGAAAATGTTAGAGAAAGTTGTTACTTCTTTTTAATTCTGTATTTTTACAGACCTAAAACCATGATGCTTCAAAGTATGGAATATAAGTTTTTGAACATTTATAAGATTTTGAACATTTATAAATGTGTGTGTTGCAAAAGCAGAAGTCTATTTTCTTTAAATAAAGATTTAACTTTTTAATTTCTTTAAATCAGTCTGATGACACACATTATTTCTGTGATTAATTGATTAGTAATGTTGCGAGGGGGGTTTCCTCACACGAGTAAAGCACTTTAGACGTGTTTGTGACAAACACATTGTATTTACTTAGACTTTTTAAACGTATTTAACATTTTAAATGTTTTTCTTCTGTCCAACTTACGTTTCATACGAATTGCCTGAGACGTTTAACAACCACATATAGGGAATGCATGTTGATTAGTACGCTGTACCACTACCATCACTGTAGTATTCTGAGGAAATATCAGTTACTTACTTGGGATAATCTCATTAAATTCAAAAACATTTGTTTAATTTATAAAATCAGACATGGTCTAGCACCACATGCTTTCTGAGTGCATTTAAACATTATATATTTATTTTATATGATTTGTATTTCATGAAGACCTGAGGGACGAAATGATACTTTTTTAATACCATTTTGAAGCAGTACCTTTCAGTGTGCGGACTTCACACTTCTTTATTCAGTTTATTTCACTCAGTTGTCCTGGACCTAAGCCCAATTTGGATGTTAGGAATGTGCAAGCCAGCTTTATGTTTTTGACTCTTCATTGTATTTCCATAATGCGGTGTATGTAATTTTATTTTTGTGATTTTATACCTGCGGTTATCTTTAAGGTAGCCTTTTATTACACCGGCTGAGGGACTAACGGTGAAAATTACCACTCTTGAGCTAACTTGGGTACATTTACATTGTTTTAATGCTGATTAATGTAACACTATCCCCCTTTTCAAATAAAGAGAAAATGAAAAAGTACGTTTCAGACATAGTGCAAACATGCAATGCTCGAGAAAAGCTCATATTGGTGTAATCTTTGAGAGGTCTCATCCCAAAAACGTAAAACTTTGTGTTGGGATAACCCAGACATACCTTTACTAAAATAAACTTTATGGAAGTCATTTTCAAGCTGTGAGTATGCTTCGACACGTAACTATACCATTATATATTTATATTATGTTCCCATGTTGCTTTAAAGTCTTTGTTGTTTGTTTGTTATTAACTATTACTTTTTATTTTTCAACATCCTATACAAATTAAAGAAACATATGAGCTAAGAATGTTCTCTAACCCAAAATAAACAGATAATGGAATGTTTGCAATCTACAATATATGTTAGATATTATAGTTGTATTTTACACACATCAACATATTTTGTCAGAAAGTTACACACTTGTAAAGCCTATATGGACTAACTTTAAAACATAGGCCTAATCTTTATACAGAAATCACACACGTCCAAACAAACATACAATATTCAAAAAGACCAAATCACTAAGAAAAGAGGAAATGAAAAGCATTTGTTTATAAGAAATACACAAAAGTTTGCAAATGACGGTTTATCATTAGTTTTTAGCCATCTTGCACAGTAGATGACACCGTTCATATCTTGTTTCTCGGATTGTATGTGTATGACATGATGTACCTGTACCACATTATTGTAATGCAAACACATTTGAAAATACAATCTCTTATACGCCTTTAACCACTATAAGTGTTATGTGAAAAGTAAGACTTTTTAAAATGTAAATATACCTATTGTTTGATGTAATTTTAATACAAACGGTTTTAGATGTTTAAAGAAAACATAACTATTGACTTGATATAATTTTAACACACGTTGTTTTAGATGTTTTTAATGCTAAACATTTTGATAACTTTTAGAAATGCAGTTTAAACTTTTTCATTAATGTTTTTACATTTTACAAGTGTAAAGAAGTATGTATTTTAACTTTATATACCTTTAAACGATGTGTAATTGTGAAAAGCACAACTTCAAATATAGTAATTAGATGTATTTGCATAACATAATTTTAACTTTCTCATTAATGTTTTAACATTTACAAGTGTATGAACACTAAAGACATATATATTTTAACTTTATACATCTTTAAACACTAGGTAATTATGAAAAAAGTACATCTTCAAATATAGTAATTAGATCTATATTTGTTTAATGTAGTTTTAATACAAGAGATGTTAGATATTTTAAGAAAACATAAATATTTAATTGATATAATTTTAATACAAGCTGTTTTAATATTAACACATTTTTATATCTTTAAGAAAACACAATTTTAACTTTCTCATTAATGTTTTAAGTGTAATAACGCTAAAGATATGTGTATTTTAACTTTATACATCTTTAAACACTAGGTAATTGTGAAAAAAAGTACATCTTCAAATATAGTAATTAGTTCTATTTGTATGATATCATTTTAAATACATCTTGTTTTAGATGTTTTTAATGCTAAAACATTTTGATAAATTTAAGAAAACACAATTTAAAACTTATTTATTTAATTATTTAATTATTTTTTAAATTCATTAATTATTTATTTTTTATGTCTAAACGTTTTTAACATTTTATAAGTGTATGGTGACCGCCAAAACACACTTTTATACATTGTTTTAAACATGATTTTTAACACGATGTAGTTTTAATATCTACATAGTTTAATATGTTTTAATTTAAAAAATGTGTAATAACACTAAATATATGTGTATTTTAAACTTTATACCGTCTTTTATACACCTTTAAACACTGTCATTGTGAAACTAATACTTTTGTTCAAATATATGTTAGAAAATAGACCTATTGCTTGATATTAAATTTTAATACAACCGGTTTTAGATGTTTTATTAAGAAAACATAACTAATCAACTGTGATATACACTTTAATATATGTAAATTTAATCTAAATTAAGCTTTGGTACCGAAATTGGTACCGAGAACCGTGAATTTTTACTGGTATTGGTACCGAATACTGAAATTATGGTACCGTGACAACACTAATGTAAATTACAGTCACAATGCATCAGAAGTAACTGCAATTCCAGCATTCCTAGTATCTCCCGCACAGTCCTTATTCGAATCACACGCAGCATCGATGATCTTATGCATCAAGTCAACCATCTGGCCTCTAAAATAATCTTCAAACATAGAGTCTATGGTATCTCTTAAACGGCACTCTTTTGCTCATGGCACACAGTCAAACACCATAGGCTTGTTCGTAGCATCTTCAGAACTCAACGGACAGCCGAGCTCCATCATGCTTTTAGTCCAAAGTTTTTAGATTTTTAGAACTCAACTTCATGGATGGTGTAAACTTTATCCCCTATCCGATGTTGAAAGATTCAGATAGTTCCTGGAATGTCATGTGATTGAGTCGTTGCAGCACGATCATCCAAGTCTTGTGCATTAACATTCTGAAGTTGTGGGTTATGGGTCAGATCCTCCATAGTGATGTCAGTCGAAGAAGCACAACACGCGTCATGCTCAGGTATATAAGAATGTTGAAGCGTTCTTTGGTTGTCCATGTAACAATCAGACAATGTTCCTTCAACCTTTGATCGCTGAGATGTTGTAGTAGTATAGACGTCTACGCCTGAACTCGTACTGTCCTGTTAGGTCAGCTCTGTCAGGAGGTCACCGGCTCTGTGTCTCCCTGTGAGATTATCAGGGTGGATATATAACCCTACTGGAGGGGTTGTATAGGGGCGTATCCGTCATGACGTCGTAAACAGAGGGTGTAACTATTGTTTAGTGACTTAGTGATTTTCACTCCAATTACAACATTTTGATTAAACATTACAAGATCAAAAACATATGCATGGGTGGATTGTTCGCAATAAGAGTTGTAACAAGCATTTAGAAAGTAGATAGGAAGTAAAAGAAAAACTTTTACGAAAGCGCTATATAAATGCCTCATTCATTCATTCATTCATTCAAATATAAACCTTAATATAAAAGTTATAAACCTTTAGAGCATTCAAATGTATTTAGTTAAAATTAAAACAAGATATAACACATAAAACACATCATTATCGAATTCAGTGTTGTTTAATAACTTCAATAGTTATTAAGCACCTGCTGATTAAAGTTTTTTCTTCAAACAATGTGACAGAAGTAATTTTATGATAAATCATCGTACATGGCTGCGATGTGTTTTGCTGCATGCACAGAATTTGAGGGCCTCTTATAGATTTCAATTTAACACACGTTTCACGACCCTTGTAAATGTTTTCTTTAGGTGTACATTAGGTGATGAGGGGAATTCCGGCGATAGCTGTGAGAGAGACGTACGCTAGACATTTCTACGGCTGATGACATTCTAAGAAAGCATAGTTGTTTCAAGGTTTGTTTTTCAAAGGAAAATAGACACGCTGCAATAGATTGAGAATGGTTATGTTAAATGGAAAGAATAAAAAATAATTATCCCACCTTTCACTTAAAAATAAGTATCATTTATAATTCATTATCTTAACCGTTGTTTAGTGACACAAAATAACGGTGTATGATTGTACTGTGAAATGCACATCTTTAAGTGTAATAGTTAGACGGGTTTGAAGTGTAATTGTTTTTTAGGTATCAGAAATACAGCAATACTCATCTTTCATCACGATGTTTCGTAGAGATAACAGCTATATGCTGTAAAAGAAATATGTTGTAAAAGAAATGTAGAATTTGTGTAAAAGGACAGTCATTTATTTCTCTTTATACTATATTTGTACGTGTTTTTGTACTTAATTGGGATAGTAACGTATTAGGAATCATGAAATATGGAGTGATTTTTAAAAATTTATTATTATTTTATTACACACCGTCTCCAGTCATATTAATAAATGGGGAGCACAGACTATAGTTAAAGTTCAACTGCTCAGTTATCATGGTTCTGTTTCTCAAAACCTCCAACATTGCTGCACCTTCATGGATGAGACATACAAATAATTACTGTAATTCAAAGATTATTCAATCTTCATTGAATTGATATAATCAACGAACTCTTCAACTTTCTATAGCTGTCAAAATAAATAATCTAGAAACATACTATCATACCTAAATTTACAACGGGTAAAACAATCTCTTTTGAATACCCATGTGCAAGAATGTGAACAAGGGGAAAGTCAACAGGACATATGCCAGAATGTAAAATTAGTTATTTTATGTTTTTAAAAATGAACTTTTTGTTTGTGCAAAATTATCAACTATCTTTTAGTACAAATGCACACTGCTCATGTCAAATGTCTCTTTTATTATACTAACACAGCTGCTTATACACAGTGCACACTTTTGTAGTAAATTGTGGAAGCATGATTGTTGCATAAAGATTATACTTGAATTTTATCCATATCCTTTTACAAGGACAGGTAACGTTAACCCTCAAAAGTGCTTGCATTACAATAATATGGTACAGGTACATCATGTCAAACCGACAGAATTACACATTGTAAATGTTTACTATAACTTAAACTATTTGTATTGTTGTTGTTTTTAATTAATTTGCTTTTTTTTTTGCATAAAGAATTGCTTCTTCAGCTCTTGGATGTTAAGCACCACCGGGGTGAGATCATTGGAATTGTAGGTTTTGTCAAAAGAAAAAAACATCTGTATTTTAAAACACTGCCTTTTCTTAAAAACATAGTGTCAGACGTATTTGGCAACATTATTCTCGTTTCATTGTGTATTAACTTCATATAGCCCCAATATTTGTAGAAATAAGAAAAGAGTATTTATAAAACAAAAAAGATTTGTTAGAACAATTTGTGTCTGGCACATCAGGTATGAAGATACGTTTGGTTTTAACTTAACTCAAGCTTTAATTTAACTCAAGCGATTCTGTGGTAATGGTTTAAGTGTAAAACAGCATGTGTTAATACTTGTGTGATTCAGCATCAGTCATAGATAGTCAAGCATTCTCAAACAGGAAGACTATCACATAAATTCTAAAGAAAAGTCATCGTCTAAAACACGTACAATCCGAGAAACAAGATGTGAACGGTGTCATCTACTGTGCAAGATGGCTAAAAACTAATGATAAACCGTCATTTGCAAACTTTTGTGTATTTCTTATAAACAAATGCTTTTCATTTCCTCTTTTCTTAGTGATTTGGTCTTTTTGAATATTGTATGTTTGTTTGGACGTGTGTGATTTCTGTATAAAGATTAGGCCTATGTTTTAAAGTTAGTCCATATAGGCTTTACAAGTGTGTAACTTTCTGACAAAATATGTTGATGTGTGTAAAATACAACTATAATATCTAACATATATTGTAGATTGCAAACATTCCATTATCTGTTTATTTTGGGTTAGAGAACATTCTTAGCTCATATGTTTCTTTAATTTGTATAGGATGTTGAAAAATAAAAAGTAATAGTTAATAACAAACAAACAACAAAGACTTTAAAGCAACATGGGAACATAATATAAATATATAATGGTATAGTTACGTGTCGAAGCATACTCACAGCTTGAAAATGACTTCCATAAAGTTTATTTTAGTAAAGGTATGTCTGGGTTATCCCAACACAAAGTTTTACGTTTTTGGGATGAGACCTCTCAAAGATTACACCAATATGAGCTTTTCTCGAGCATTGCATGTTTGCACTATGTCTGAAACGTACTTTTTCATTTTCTCTTTATTTGAAAAGGGGGATAGTGTTACATTAATCAGCATTAAAACAATGTAAATGTACCCAAGTTAGCTCAAGAGTGGTAATTTTCACCGTTAGTCCCTCAGCCGGTGTAATAAAAGGCTACCTTAAAGATAACCGCAGGTATATAAAATCACAAAAATAAAATTACATACACCGCATTATGGAAATACAATGAAGAGTCAAAAACATAAAGCTGGCTTGCACATTCCTAACATCCAAATTGGGCTTAGGTCTAGGACAACTGAGTGAAATAAACTGAATAAAGAAGTGTGAAGTCCGCACACTGAAAGGTACTGCTTCAAAATGGTATTAAAAAAGTATCATTTCGTCCCTCAGGTCTTCATGAAATACAAATCATATAAAATAAATATATAATGTTTAAATGCACTCAGAAAGCATGTGGTGCTAGACCATGTCTGATTTTATAAATTAAACAAATGTTTTTGAATTTAATGAGATTATCCCAAGTAAGTAACTGATATTTCCTCAGAATACTACAGTGATGGTAGTGGTACAGCGTACTAATCAACATGCATTCCCTATATGTGGTTGTTAAACGTCTCAGGCAATTCGTATGAAACGTAAGTTGGACAGAAGAAAAACATTTAAAATGTTAAATACGTTTAAAAAGTCTAAGTAAATACAATGTGTTTGTCACAAACACGTCTAAAGTGCTTTACTCGTGTGAGGAAACCCCCCTCGCAACATTACTAATCAATTAATCACAGAAATAATGTGTGTCATCAGACTGATTTAAAGAAATTAAAAAGTTAAATCTTTATTTAAAGAAAATAGACTTCTGCTTTTGCAACACACACATTTATAAATGTTCAAAATCTTATAAATGTTCAAAAACGTCTCGGTTACTAGTGTAACCCTCGTTCCCCGAAGGAGGGAACGGGAGACGTGACGTCGACGTGACGACGTTAGGGGATCACTTCAGGGAGCCCTATAAACTTCGAGTATCTACAGAACAAGCCAATGAACGTTGGCGTGCGTGAAACGCGTCACGCGCCCCGCCCCGCAGCGCGGGTATAAACAGGAAGCGGACGCCGCACTCATTGTTTTTCGCTGAGGAGCCGAGATTGAGTCGGCCGTACAGCGATGGTCAGCAACTATGGCAGCGGGACGTCACGTCTCCCGTTCCCTCCTTCGGGGAACGAGGGTTACACTAGTAACCGAGACGTTCCCCTTCAGTCGCTCACGTTCGACGTGACGTCGACGTGACGACGTTAGGGGATCCCATGGAAAACGCCAATGGTTGCTGCCACATCCAGCGCCCTACGGAAGACTCTCAGACCCCCAACTGGCTGGGGCGGAAGACCTGCGTAGAGGGAGTTCACTGTTGTTCCGTTAACCCACACAGTGGAACTCTTGGATAACACTGGGAAAGCGTGCCTTTCCAGGGGAGAGGTACGCTGCGGAAGCCACATCCTGCCCGAAGGGAGGTAACATGTGGAGAATACACATATGGACTGGCCAGAAGGGCAGTGCAACATATGGGATGTCACTGGGGTGGCTCCAGCCTGAGAAGGGGGAGGCTACACCAGACAGTGACGGCAGAGCGGACTCTGCCAAGGGAAAGACACGGGCTCACCGCAGGGAGCTGGTCGTGGAAGAATACTCATATGGGATCGCCGCAGGGATCACCACATATGGAACCCAGCCTAGCACAAGTTACACAAGCATACGAGCACTAGGCCTGGCGTCGGACGCTCCGCAACGTCCGACTGCCAGAGGGGTGCGGAGGAACTCACAGGGTTCGCCAGAGTGGGGAACTCGACTGGAGCAAAAAAGCGCACGTATCCGCTCCATGTGGAGGGGAGTGGCGGAGCAAGCCGACACAAGAGCGGGAACTTCGGTGTTACCGGCTGGTTGAAGCGAGCACACAGGAAGAAACCGGCTCGACACGTAGGCTATAAAACCTAGCGAACGTGTTAGGTGTCGCCCAGCCCGCAGCTCTACAGATATCTGTCAGCGAGGCGCCGTGTGCCAGCGCCCAAGAAGAAGCGACACCCCTAGTGGAGTGAGCTCTCAACCCGGGCGGGCAAGGCACGCCTTGGGCTTCGTAAGCCAAGGCGATGGCATCCACTATCCAGTGGGCCATCCTCTGCTTGGAGACAGCCTTTCCCTTCTGCTGGCCTCCGTAACAGACGAAGAGCTGATCTGAGGTCCTGAGGCTTTGCGTTCTGTCCACGTACAGACGCAGAGCGCGGACGGGACAGAGAAAAGCCAGGGCTGGGTCTGCCTCCTCCGAAGGCAGCGCTTGCAGGTTCACCACCTGGTCCCGGAAGGGAGTGGTAGGAACCTTGGGCACGTATCCGGGCCGGGGTCTCAGGATCACGTGAGAGTTAGCCGGGCCGAATTCCAGGCACGATTCGTCGACCGAAAATGCATGCAGGTCCCCTACCCTCTTGATGGAGGCCAATGCAACCAGGAGAACTGTCTTACAGGAGAGAATTTTTAACTCAGCTGACTGCAAAGGCTCAAAGGGTGGTCTCTGAAGTGCCGAAAGGACCAGAGACAAGTCCCAAGAGGGTATAGAGAGTGGGCGAGGAGGATTTAGTCTCCTTGCTCCCCTCAGGAACCTGACGATCAGGTCATGCTTTCCCAAAGACTTACCATCAACTGCATCGTGATGTGCGGCGATAGCGGCAACATACACTTTAAGGGTGGAGGGAGACAGCCTTCGCTCCAACCCGTCCTGCAGGAAGGAAAGCACGGCTCTGACCGAGCAAGTTCGGGGGTTCTCCTCGTGAGAAGAACACCATTCAACGAATAGGTTCCACTTCAATGCATAGAGGCGCCTCGTAGAGGGGGCTCTAGCTGAAGTGATGGTGTCAACTACCGCTGGGGGTAGGTCACCTAGAACCTCCGCGTCCCGTCCAGGGACCAGACATGGAGTTTCCAGAGGTCTGGACGCGGGTGCCATAGGGTGCCCCGTCTCTGAGAGAGCAGGTCCTCTCTCAGAGGAATGGGCCAGGGAGGGGCTGTCGCGAGGAGCACTAGTTCCGGGAACCAGGTCCGGTTGGGCCAATACGGCGCAACTAACAAGACCTGCTCCTCGTCCTCCCTGACTTTGCACAAGGTCTGTGCAAGAAGGCTCACTGGGGGAAACGCATACTTGCGTAGGCCCGGGGGCCAGCTGTGTGCCAGAGCATCCGTGCCGAGGGTTTCCCTCGGTCAGGGAAAGAACAACTGGCAGTGAGACGTGTCCGGGGCGGCAAACAGATCTACCTGTGCGGTCCCGAAGCGCCTGAAAATCAGCTGGACCACCTGGGGATGGAGTCGCCATTCTCCCGGTAGCACCTGCTGCCGTGAGAGCTCGTCGGCTGCACGGTTGAGCAGGCCAGGAATATGAACGGCACGAAGCGACCTCAGATGCTTCTGACTCCAAAGGAGGAGATGGCGGGCGAGTTGTGACATGCGGCGGGAGCGTAGACCACCCTGACGGTTGATGTACGCAACGGTCGCAGTGCTGTCCGTACGGACCAGCACATGCTTGCGCTGTAGCGGCGTTTTGAAGCGGCTCAATGCAAGATGTACTGCTAACAACTCGAGGCAGTTGATGTGCCAATGCAGTTGAGGCCCCGTCCACAGACCTGAAGCTGCATGCCCGTTGTACGTGGCCCCCCAGCCGGTGGCAGAGGCATCCGTGGAGACCACAGAATGCCTGGACACTTGTTCTAGGGGAACATCTGCCCGCAGGAACAAAGGGTCCGACACAAGCTGAGAGTTTGGCGACAGTGCGGAGTCACTTGGACCCGGCACGAGCCGCTCTGCCACGCCCATCTCGGGACTCGATCGTGGAGCCAGTGTTGGAGCGGCCTCATATGAAGCAATCCGAGCGGCGTACCGCGGCTGCAGATGCCATATGCCCCAGGAGCCTCTGAAACAGTTTCAGTGGAGCCGCTGTTCTGCGTCTGAGCGTGCTCACGCAGTTCAACACTGACTGGACGCGGGCCTTGGTGAGGCGCGCTGTCATGTTGATCGAGTCCAACTCCATACTGGGAAAAGAGATCCTCTGCCCGGGGGTGAGTTTGCTCTTTTCCCAGTTGACCCGAAGCCCAATGGCTGAGGTGACTGAGCACCATGTCCCTGTGTTCGCACAACTGCTCTCTCGACTGGGCGAGAATAAGCCAGTCGCGACAGGGCCAGCCCGAAGGGTAAGACTTTGTACTGATATGCCCGTCCCTCGAACGCAAAGCGAAGAAACGGTCTGTGTCAAGGGAGAATCGAGACATGAAAGTACGCGTCCTTCAGGTCGATCGCTGCAAACCAATCTTGGGGACGGATGCATTTGTAAATGCGTTTCTGAGTAGGCATCTTGAACGGGCAGTTTGTTGAAGGGACCGGTTCAAGACACGCAGGTCCAAGATTGGCCGTAACCCACCGCCTTTCTTGGGTACAATGAAGTACGGGCTGTAGAAGCCGGTCTTCATATCGGCTGGAGGGACCGGCTCGATCGCGTCCTTCGCCAGTAGGACTGCGATCTCCGCCCTGAGCACAGGGGCACTGTCCGGCAGAACGCGGGTAAACAGAATGCCCCTGAATACAGGGGGACGCCGGGCGAACTGAATCGCATAGCCGAGTCTGACAGTACGGATGAGCCAGCGAGACGGGCTGGGAAGCTTTTTTTTTTTTTCTAGCCAGGCTCCCAGAGACCGCGCAAGCGGGATCAACGGCACCACAGACATACCCGGGGTGGGGCAGCGCGGCGGAATGCAGGGACCCGACTCGGACGGCATAGCGGCCCGGAGTGGGGTCTGAGTGTGTGGTGCAACACATACCTGCTTCCGTCGAAGGGCAGAGTGAGTGTGTGGAGGCGTCAGTGCGTCCGGAGCACAGCCACTGCTGCTCGCTGGCGAGGAGAGAGGGGCTCGAGGGTGACAAGGCATAGCGTCGTCGACCGCCAAGCGCGCTCTCTTGGGACCCAGAGGTTTCAGAAATTGCTCTTTGTTGAAAATGAGGGTACCACTGACCCGTGGGTCAGTGGCGGAACAAAAGAATTATCCACCCAGCCCTCCACCGGGGGAAGGAGCGGTGCTTCACCGTCTCCCGGGGAGCAACTTGATCCACCTCTGGGTCGCCCGTCTCAGTGTCGTTTGCACCTGCGCTTACCACCTGGTTTGGCAGCGGCCTGGACGGGCGTGGCCGACTTCCTGCGGTTTGCCCCACGCTGAGGCCTGGATGGTGGCTGCTGCTGCTGAGGCTTAGCGGGAGCGGAGGACACCGCAGGAGGACGGCCTCGGCGAGGAGCGGACGGAGGATATGCAGCCGGTGGACGGGTGGGAGCAGCAGCGGTCCGCCGGGGCAGGATGTGTCGGATGGCCTCCGTCTGCTTCTGGGCGGTCGAGAACTGTTGGGCGAAGCTCTCGACCGCATCGCCGAATAACCCAACCTGGGAAGAGAGGGGCATCCAGGGACCGACATTTATCGGTGTCCCTCATATCTGCCAGGTTGAGTCAAGGTGGCGCTCCTGGACCACCAAGGTGGACATCGCCTGACCGACTGAACGTGCGGTTTCCTTCGTCGCCCGGAGGGCGAGGTCAGTAGCCACACGGAGCTCCCGGAGGAGCTCTGGGTCAGAACCACCCTCGTTCATGTCCATGAGCGCCTGGGCCTGGTGGACCTGCAAGAGCGCCATGGCATGGAGGGTGGAAGCAGCCTGTCCACAGGCCTTATAAGCCCCCGCCGTTAGACGGACGAAAACTTACAGGCCTTGGACGGGAGGCGCGGATTACCCCGCCAGGAGGATATCCACATACCCCTTAGCTGCCCCGCCGTCGAGGGTGGCGAGGGGGGAGGAGCCACTAGAACGCCTTCGGGCACTATACGGTGCCTTCCACGTCCTAGGAAGCTCCTCATGCACTTCCGGAAAGAAAGGTACCGGGGCGGCGCACTGAGAACCAGCACGGCCCGGCCCGAGAAACCAATCGTCCAACCGAGAAGGTTCGGGACGTGGTGGAGGATTCCACACAAGCCCGACCCTCTCGGCGGCCCGGGAAAGCATAGCCGCCCACTCTGGATCCGGCTCGGACAACGCTACACACCCCGAAGGGGGCAACGCAGCCGAGTCGTCATCTCCAGAGGAGTAAGGCTCCCCTTCCGATGCTGCGATCGACATCTGATCGTCAGCTGGCGCCCCAAAGGAAACGACTGGCCGTTCCGGAGAAGGACTGAGTCGTTCGCAAAGGGGCGCGGATGGCAACAGCACATGAGAGGCGTGAGGGGCCCGCGGAGATTGCCTCGACGGGGAAGCCCTCACGGTAATCCTCAGATCATCCTGGTCATGCGCTGAAGTAGGCCTATTCTGCAGGGCAGAATAAGCACTAGATCGGGGCATAGGCGAGGGGACTGCACCTCCCGTGAGGTAAGCGAGTCTCGATCTAAGCGCTGCCATAGTCATATTCCTGCAGTGAGAACATGAACTATTCACAAAAGCTGCTTCAGCGTGCTGAATGCCCAAACACGAGAGGCAACTATTGTGGCCATCTGCTGGCGCCAGGGAACGACCGCACCCAGAAACGCACAAGCGGAATGTCATCCTGAAAAGGACGCAGCGTCACGCTTGTGTTGCTCTTTTAGTTGAAAACAAAAAATATAAAGAGAAAAAATAACTCTCTCAGTGCTGAAGCACCCAGGGATAGCCGCGGTGTAATCGGGGTACACACTCACGAGAGGAACGCCCACCGAGACCGACACATACAGACACACACACACACACACAAGCAATGCTGTGAAAACAGCAGTTGTGAGCTGTAATGCTCGCGGCCACCGCTGATCGCGCCGTCACACCAGCACTGGAACAGAGTATTCTCTTTGAAGTCTTCAACGATCAATGCAGCAGTCTGCAGAAACTCAGAGTGAAACGAAAGCTCGGCTCCGAAGCGAAAGACAATGAGTGCGGCGTCCGCTTCCTGTTTATACCCGCGCTGCGGGGCGCGTGTTCTGTAGATACTCGAAGTTGATAGGGCTCCCTGAAGTGATCCCCTAACGTCGTCACGTCGACGTCACGTCGAACGTGAGCGACTAAAGGGGAACTTATATTCCATACTTTGAAGCATCATGGTTTTAGGTCTGTAAAAATACAGAATTAAAAAGAAGTAACAACTTTCTCTAACATTTTCTGATAACGTAGTAAAATGTACGAATACCAACCATAACTTTATACAACTTTTTTAAAAGTTTTAAATGTGATGATGAACTTTTCAAATATATGTGAAAAACAAAACTTTATTTAATTAAAAACAAGTCCCTGATCTTACCAGAGATAATACATTGTATGAGTGTGTTTGTGTGTGAGCGTGAACTTCTCCTGGACATAATGTTATTTGTTATAAAACAGTGAAAAAGACCCTTTAGAAATGGACTCTCCCAAACACCCCCACCTCTGATTGTGATTTGGTCTGTTCTAAAACTTTCCGTGAAGTTTGAAAACATCTAATGTTGAGAGAATTTGTGGATGCGCTTGTTCAATGTAAATAATAGTTAAAATCAAGTGTTGTTAACTAAGGAATATGTGTGTGCGTGCAACTAATTGTAAACACATGTGCATGTTTTATTGTATAATACTTTCATAAGAGAGATTGAAGATCGCTATCATTGCATTCAGTCTAAATGTTTACAATGTTAATTATGTTTGCACGTTGATCGTTACGTGATCTACCCGTGTTATATGTACAGTATGTTATGTCGTGCATGTCGTGTAGACTTTGACTGTGTCTCAGGGAGCATGTAGGCTACATTTGTTCACTTTTAACTTTTCTGGTTCGGAGTAATCGAATGGGTACAGGATGTCAGTTAAAACAATATAGGAAGGATGCGAAGGTAGTATATTTATTATTTATTACATTAAATACACGTATTTAATACATGGGTATTTCTTAACGGGGTCCGCGAGCAGTCTGTATTCCCCATTTGTTAATCCGTCTCCTCAGTCTTTTATTATTATTTTCAATCCGATCCATAACGTGGTAAAAAATAAAATCCAATATCTCGCTCTGTGAAAACCAAAATCGAGGGTGCTCTGTTGTATTCCATGTAAATCGCTCGTCATTATATCCATATTGATCAATCAAATGTAAAATATATTCCACATGTTCCGGCTGGTTAATTTTGTTAATCACGATCCTTGTAATTTTCGCGGAGCTAAAGTTAAATCCATCATAACTTCATCAAGGCATCTCTCGGGAGTCTTTGGGTCTGACTCTGCAGTAGCGTAAATTCCAAGAGAATGTAGGCCTACGTCGAGTTTGCGTCTTTTCAAACGGAGCACGGGGGCGTCTCTTCTTTCATTATGTGGGAGTGCTTGTGTGACGTATGTGTGACGTTTGTTCTATTTCCCACACTCCCAGGTGTGCGTGTGTGCGTGCGTGCGCGCGCATGCGCAGCGTATGGGCTGCGGATGTCTATTCTTTCATTATGTGTGTGTGTGTGTGTGTGTGTGTGACGTATGTGTGTGCGCGGTGTGCGCGTGGGAACTCTCAGCACCTGTTGTGGGAGGGCCTAGGGGTGGAGTCTATGTCAGGCTACTTTGTAGACCTCAGAGATGTCAGTCTAACTTTTGGGATGTAAGAGAGCGGACGTGTTTCGTGGAGCTCCTCACAAGGACTTTTGTAACTTTTGGAATTAAAATCTCTAAAGTTTTGGAGTTTGATATACCTTTATAGTGATGGATTAATACCTTTGGTGACGGATTAAATCTTTGGTGTTGGATTAAATCTTTAAACTGGATTACTTTTGTTCTTCTTTCAACAACAAAGCGTGGATGTAAAAAAAGTAAGTCAGTTTTAAAAAAAAAAATGTATGTGTTTTTGATACTGTGATTTTTAACATGATGTAATTTTAATGTCATGACGTGTTTTATGTAAAATGTAACACATTTTACAAAAATAATGAAGGTTAAATGTATCTTTTGTAATGAAGAAAAACGTTTAACTCGTTTTACTTTTCTGTAAATAACAGGATGTTGATCTTTTAACGTTTTAACATTTTAGATGTTTTAAGAAAACATTTGGATAACTTTAAGAAATGCGGTTTAAACTTTTTCATTAATGTTTTAACAACTTACAAGTGTATGAACACTAAAGACAAAAGTATCTTAATGATATAAATTGTTTTAATAGTTTTAAACACTATATGTGTTATGTGAAAAAGTACATCTTCAAATATAGTGTGTAGCCACTGAGCGAATCCTGTTTTCTTTTCACTACTGAAAAGATATGAACACATATATGTTTAATTCACAAAACCTTGAATCATGTGATTTGGTGACCACCATCAGGTCATTATAATTAACTCAGTTTATGACGCATTGTGCAGTCAAGAAACAGGTCCTCTTTGTTTTCGAATCCTTGTCCAGTCACCAGCAAAAGACTTCCACCATTCAGTCTCAAGCTAAAATTTTCCCCCTTCCATCAATTATTGTCTCCCTAGGCTGATAAGTGAATTTACATACACAACTACCCTTTTGTCTTGAAGACAACCATGTGCGAACTAAACCCTCACGTGGTACACACCACGTATGAACAGATGCTGACCATAAGGATACTCTGATACACACACATACCCACACACAAACGTCCCTTTGTGTGCAACTTAGGATAGAAATGTCCTTAATGTATATACCACAGAATTGCCCGGAGGAAACGCTGACTGAACTCTGATACAGACACACACACATTAACACACAAACACCAGGAATGGAACTAACTTTTCAGAGAAAAGTACCTCTAAATGTTTTAAATGTATTCATCTTTGTGCTTAGATGTCTTCACATGCCATACGGGAAGTACTGACAATTTTATTGTGTGTTAAACAAACTTAAAAATGCTTGTAATTCTGCATATGGATGTAACCATGTCCTTCTGCTTGTTACCTACTTGTTCTTGGTATCTGTGTGATCGTTATGATGTGACCGAGCCAGTCATACATAGGATATTACAGTAAAATGTATTGTTATGTGTGTACAATCTTTCTGTGTAGAAATGATACAATTTTATACCATCATAAATTATCCTGACAAGACAAAGAAGAACTTTTCCCGCTCGGGACACTCTTAAAGATTATTGGTCACGTATGCGAAGCAGGCGTGAACCCCTCCTCTCCATAAGAGACTGACACAGAAGTTTCTTGGGCGCTTCAGCACTTCAGAGCGTGAGCCCTTGGGAGAACTCAAGAACCAAAATGAACTGCACTTCAGCACTTCAGCGAGCTTGAGCAGATCCAGAGAACTGAAGAACTAAAATGAACTGAGAACTTGAGAACACTTTTCTCTCCGAGCACTCGGTTGGAGAACATTCTGACGAACCCACGTCGTCAGTGAGAAGACCCATGGCTCCCTTTTAGGGAGCGTTCTCCGTTTTTCTTTTCTTTTCTTTTCTTTACTAAGTTTTATTTTCATACTTGCCTCTCCCTCCACGGAGATGAACTCTGAATTATTTCCTTGGCAACTTCACGTTCGGTTAACCTTTAAACTTCCCGCGAGTCTGCTCGCCCCGGAAGACACGAGAGAACACACCTATAGCACCGAAGGACAAACACGCACACGACTCTGCGTTCCTCAGCAACACAAGAGAACCATATGCAAGTATAGGTTATTGATTTGATTTGATTGATGTGATTTCTTGTTGTCTCTCTAAGGGTTACGTTGTCTGTGAATTTTGCCATGCTGCGATCACCCCGGTGATCAATCTCTCTCTCTCTCTCATCCCCTTTTTCTCTCTCTCTCTCCCTCACTCAATCTCTCTATCTCTCTCTCACTCTCTTTGTTATTCGTCTGTCTCATTAGTTTTACCTTTTTACTGTACATGTATCCCGTATTTAAATGTAGAATTCTGTATCCGTAGTTTCATTTGATTAAAATCATTATACTCTTAATTGGTTCTGGATGAAAAGCTCATTTTACAAGTCAATGAATTGTTTGATCTTAGCTACAAAGCTTTACAATTTGATTACTATTTCAGTAATCTAACTTTTATAATAACAAGAAGGTGATTTTTCATGGCCAGAAAATAGCTTTCTTGGAATTAAGAAAGAGATAATTTTTGATGGAAAATTGATAAGTTAATCTTACGGCCGTTTGCTGGACAAACAGATTGTTCGATAGCTAAATTAATTCCATTAAGGGTTATCTCATATAATCGATTTGGAAGGGGACCATTGATATATGAATGAGGAATTATAATTCGTTGTGATTGATCATTCATATGTACAATCGATCTATTTTCAACTTCGATAATTTAACTGTAATATGCAATATATTAATCATATTCATGATTAATTATTCAAATTCCCTATATATAATTTGAGCTAATTTAATGTAATACCAATGTTGTTACATAGTTTGGTGGAGGATGCGGGCATTTCAAACGTTGTTTTATGAGCAAATCCAGTTTCAATCTGTGTATATGGTTATTAATAATTTTTGCGCGCTATGAAATTATGAAATTGTGAGATAAGTCGCAACGCGAACTCACTCCTAACTGACCGAGGCAAAAAGCCAAAGTCAGTAACGTTACATTTTAACAAGTTGCTAAAATATGCCTAGACAATTTTAACACTGTTAAATGCTAAGTAAACTGCAGACAGTTCCAATGATATAAAATTGTGTTTGCACAGACGAAGAAATCTCTTTTGCATTACTACATTTTAATATTACAAAATCCCCTGTTCAAGAACGAGAATCTTCTTGCAGTGGGATCAAAAGATTGAGTAAAGCGAGACTCCTTTTCTCATCTTAGTAAGGCCTGATTTTATAATCGTTAAATAACGATAACTCCTGGTCAAAATTGGCTTAGCTAACCAATCTAAACCTAATACATTTTGAATAAGTGCTATATTTTTAATGTGTATGGGAGTCGAACCAACAGACGAAAATTCCTGTTGTCCACATTTGTGTATGTGCGGCGAAGAAATCCCGCCATATACTCTTATGCAGTATAGCACCGAAAAGATCCGCAGAGATCTGAATTGAATACTTGTGATTTATTGCAGAAAATCAGTGCGTGACGCGAGCTCAAAAGCTCTTAGCTCTTGAATCACATTAAAATAATTGGTTGTAATTCCGCTGACTAAAACACTAGAGGGCGTCCTTTAAGTGTTTAGAAGTCTCCAATTACGCCCCGCCTTCTGACGTCAGCCTGCATGAGCGCAATTACGCCATCTCGTGGCCGTTTAAGATAATGCTCTCTTACTGCTAAATTCCATATGACCAGTGAATTAGCCTGTATAGATCCTCAATAATTATTTGCATGTACAGCGTTGCTCGTGCGAATATTATTTTGTGTTAGACAAGTTTCCTGCTTGTGACTGGTACATTTACTTTGAGTTTGGTTCAAAACAAAACTTGAATAAAAACTTAAATTAAATCCCAACACAGCCAGAGAGAGCCCACCTGGAAATCCACCACCATGGCCTTCTAAGTCGGCTCACTCAACTCTCCTTGTCTCTCTTTTCAAATTCTGTTTGGAATTGCCTATTTCTACTTTTCCCTTTTGATTGTTTTATAGTTATTGATGATACTTTACGGTTACCGTTAATTATTATAAAATATTATCCTTACATTTCAATTTGTCTAGCTGTCAATACATATTGGCATTTACAGCTCTGTTTGTGCTAGTGTTGTTGGATGTTAGACAAATCTTCTACCTCCCACTTTACACTTATTTTTATTTTGAGTTCAAACAAGATTTGAATTAAAAATTTAGATTAAGTTTCAGTTCAAGCACTGATACCCACTTAGCGGGAACGCGCCCCCTTGTGGCATCGCCTTTCAAAGTCGGATATCAAGTTTTCTTTCTTTCTTTCTTTCTCTCTCTTCATTCTGTTTGAATTGGTCTATTTCCAGCTTTTCTCATTGTTTCATTTAATTAATAATCACTGATACTTCACAGTAATCGCGATTGTTATCGGATAATTCTAATCTTTATTTTCTGTTACACGCTTATTTAAATTTGGTTCAAACAACCTTGAATTTAAATTTAAATTAAGGTGTCTGATTCAACCAGATAAACCACAGGGAGGAAGTGCGCCCCTTTTGGCGAAAACCCACTATTACGTTTTGCCTCCTCCTGTGTTTCATCCTGCTTGGCTTATTTCTACTTTCTCGTTTGATTATTTCATAATAATTTAATGATACTTTGCTGTTATCATTGGTTATTATCGGATATCATTCTGATTTTCCTTAATAATTCTTACCTGCTTATTTTAAATACAAATTTAAACAAGTTTTGAATTTTGAATTTGAATTAAGTGTTCTGTTCACCAGGTTAAAGCACAGAGAAGTACGCACCCCTTGTGGTAAAACCAGCTACTGCGGCCTGCCTCTTCACCCGTGCTTTATCCTGTCTCTTTCTACTTTAATTGTTTCTTCTCTTTTGGGTTAGGTTATTTTGATTAAATACCAGATTTATCATAATTTCCTTTTGTTTATTATTATTTAGTAAAACCTTTGAATCGTATTGCTACATAAATAATCAATACATTTGATTTAAACAAGCGAGCTTTAATCCACTTTATGTTTCACTTGTTTAACCTTTGTGTATTTAGAAGTGGCATTCCCCAGAGCACTGTGGTGAGGTGCGGCATTCTCTGATTGGTATCCCGCGAGCGAGGTTACCCGACCGGCGGTACTGACGCTGGCCGTGTGTGAGTTTCAGACACTTCCGAATCCCGTACCATTGTTGCAGCACGCAACTGCGACATCAGCAACTTGACACTCCAAAGTCAGGTTGTTTGAGAGAGCGCAGCAAGGTACAGGGAGACAACGAAGTTGCCCGAGAACACTGCGGTCAAGTGTTGGGAAACGTCAGAGGGGTTGACTGAGCCACGGGTTCCCCCCCAGAGAGGCCTCAAATCACCGCAGGTAAACTAAATTTAGTAAAACCCATTCCGCTTACTATAAGCCACAGAATACTAGATATCTCCCGGATATTTTAAGTGTTTGGCCCCTCTCTTCTCCAAGCCACACCATCTTCTTAGGTTACTACCCTGATAACCCCCACTAACCTGTAGGCCCTATCTTAAACCCTATCAGTGTTAGTAGGTTTAGGCCTCCGTATTCTCCCTAACACTTCCAGTGGTAGTATTTTCCCAGTTCATTACAGACCTATTCATTTTCATTGTTTTGTTTCACTCTGATCTCTTCTATCCTTGTGTTCTGTTGTGATTTGCTTCTTTCATTTCACTTAGAGACAGTAACCTGTGAGAGCCACCAAGGAAGCTAAATAATAGAGGGACAACAACGCAGTCGGTGTCATCACGTGACCCGCTAGGCTACTGCCTGTCAAAACTCTAGTTCAGGTCCTTAGTAGTGCTGGGCGGTAAACCGGTTCAAACCGAAAACCGGTTTATATTTTCGTCACGATGTTAATTTTGAATAAACCGCCATACCGGTGTATTTAATTACACAACGTTCGGAACGGACGTTACGCTGCGCCGCGCGACACTGTTTCAGACGGACCCTTACAATGTCGCACTTCTAAGCAGCAACTGCGAGGCGAGGGTAAACAGCAGTGCTCTGGTGTTGCGTTACAGGGAAGATGTATGCTGCAAACTAGCGTAAAACTTCAAATAATAGCCCAGGCTTTTATTTTCCCAAATCGTCGAACTGCACCAGCTTGTAGGCTATTTGAGACAGGCGTCTATATGAGACAGGCCGTTATAATTTAGTGTTGAGATGTTGTTCATTGAGTGTAGACCTAGAGTCTCTAACGTTAATCTCTAAAAAAAAATCTCCAAATTCTCCACGTGAAACTACAGTCTTCCGACCGTTTACTATCGTGTCTGTCAATTGATTTGGATTAATATGCACGAGGGAGAGAGCGCAAGACAGCGCTCGTGTTGTTTGAAGACGTGAGAGTGCACGCGCGCGCGGCCGGGGCTCTCTCTGCTGCGCCGTCCAAAAAGAGGAGCAGGTCTGTTGTTTGGAGGTTTTTTCTACTTTTTGTATTGGTTTTTATAAAATAAAAAAAGTGAAATTTGCACAGTAAAAGTTCTGTATTTTGACTGCAATTGTCTTTGCGTTTTGATTCCTCACTTCATTAGAATCATGACTGCATCTTATTTGTAAACAACAGCATAACTTTCTAGGGCCATGCAAAACCTGTATTACTAGTGTGGAATATTCTACAATATTCACTAATGACAGTAAAATAGACCATCCTAAGTCAATTTATTGCAGTAATTCCTCTCTCAACCAGTAGAAAATGCTTTGAACACCTGATTATGCATGAAAAAAAAAAACCGTCATAAACCGGAAAACCGGCATAATTTTGAAAAAAACCGTGATATACATTTTTGGTCAAACCGCCCAGCACTAGTCCTTAGTCGACCCAAGTTAATTGGCTCTGCTAACTATCTAACTGTCTGCATCAGTTAGCCAAAATTCTCATAGACGGCATAGCCCGTATTAGCATAATTCGTTAACCTTAGAACGAACTTGCATTTTGGGCTCTTTGTGTGTGTGCTGTGTTTCTCTCGCCTACAGTA
Source organism: Chrosomus eos (assembly GCA_036326025.1). Taxonomy (NCBI): domain Eukaryota; kingdom Metazoa; phylum Chordata; class Actinopteri; order Cypriniformes; family Leuciscidae; genus Chrosomus; species Chrosomus eos. The sequence goes on along the minus strand of CM070818.1, from coordinate 35,367 downwards.
AGCCAGTATGTTCCGTGCAGCCAGCCCCGCAGCCCACTGGGACGACCTCGAGACATGGCTGAGAGCCATGACAACCACCTTCCCGCCCAAGGACGCCAGTGACCTGCAGCACCTGAGCCAAGAGCAGCGGGAGGCCGACTTGGACAGACTGGCGGCCCACGATCCAACCCAGAGCTACAACTACAAAGACTGGGCCAGAATCGTCGGAAGCATCGCACACAACCTCGTCGCCCAGGCAAGGCTCAGCGGACGGAGCAACATCGACCTGGAGCAGCAAGCAGCAGCGCTAAAGCTTCAAGCGGAGGAGGCTCGGAAGGATCAGGCCCGAACCCAGAGTCGTCTAGATCAGCTACCCCGCGAGACCCACGACCAGCGTGGGACAGAGTATGCAGCAAACCCAGAGCTACAGGAAGAAATAGAAAGACTTCAAAATGCCCTGCAAAACCTTCGTCTAGAGACAGACGAAAGAGAACAGTCGGAGCGTAAAGCCCGAGTGGAACTCGACCAACAACTCCGACAAGGTGAAAATCTCCTCGCAAGAGCGGAGAATGCACTAAAAGAAAGAGACACTAAAGCCAAGGCCTGTGAAAACCACTTACACACGGCCCGAGCTGAAATCCATGAACTTACACAACAGAGACACGATCTCAAAGACGAACTTGACTTTGTTTGCAGAGAGTTGAAACACTCGTATAGACTGAAAAATGACCGGGAAGGGGAAACTCACACCACTACGTTTCCCCTACACAGCTAGTCCGCACCTTTCAGCCACGAGCTCAAGGCTGAAAAGGGGGGTGAAAGCCCACTGTTCAGTATGTCACCAGCCAGTTTCCAGAGAACCCCTGCCGCTAACCACGGCATGGCCCCCAAAGAACTTGACAAGCTGGCCCGAAACATCCCGATGTTCACTCCAAACCCTGCAGGAGGCCATGATGTGCACGCCTACCTGCAAGACATAGACTTTCACTTGCACATTGTTCCCAACGTAACACCGTGGGACAGATTGTACCTGCTCAGAATCACGTCCAGTCGTGATGCGCGCAGCTTCCTCGACCGTCAACCAGAGACAGTAAAATCGGACTACCAGCAGTTGCGGCAGGCCTTCATTAAAGAATTCTCTGATCCAGAATCAGACCAAGGACTAATCACAGCCATGGACCTCAATCAGCCTGGCATGGAAGAGGATTTCAACTTCAGAACTTTGTTTCTCAGAAATCTGCACCCCCCCCAGTGAGTCATCACCTAGGCGTTCTGGCCTGTCCCCGTAGCATGTCTACCCAACAGCTAAGAGACTTGGCCCAAAAAGCTTACACCAAGCAAAAGACTGTGTCCGAAAAGACTTTCAAAAAAACCCCACAATCTACTCTGTCTCTGAACACTACTCAGAGCTGCCTCTAGAGGGCGGCCCACAACACCAGCCCCTACGCCAAGACTCCTGGGGAACCTGATCAAAAAGGGGGTGGCCCGGAAACTCTACCTAGCCATCACTTTGGAAAATGAGGTGAGCCTGGAAGCCCTGGTAGACACCGCCTCAGACCTCACTTTAATGTCAGCTCAGCTCTTTGAAAGACTCAGTGCTAAAAAGCTAAGAGCCAAAATCGAACTCTTACACCCCAAACGTGTGAGCTAAACGTGCAGTCGTACAGCCAGAATGACATCCGGCTTGAACAGGTAGCTCCCATTCACCTGACAATTGGTCCTTTTGAGGCCTACCCACCCGGTGTACATCCCACAAATGGACACGTACCCCTTTTGGATGGGCAAAGACCTGCTAGATGCTCTGAGCTTTTATTAGACTTCAAACACCTGACCGTCTGGGCCCTCCAGTCACACAGGTCACCAGAGCCAGACTCCAAGGTCAGAGTTCCCAAGAACCCCAGCAGCCATCCAGGGGTACACAGCCTCAGCACCAAGTCAAGGTTCCAGTTCGCTACCCTGCACCTTCCAGCTCGCCAAAGACCACGCAATGCCCGCTCAACGATGCGTGACCTAATGCAGAAGGCCTCTAACACAGAAGGCCTCCTCAGAAAGAATTCCTGAAACCCCACTGACTTTGAACTGCAAAACCAGAAGACACTGCACGAACACAGTGCAAGACTCTGCATTCGTAAAATTAGAATGGAACTGACTTAAAGAAAATCTTGATTGGACGTGTAAGCCTAACCTGCCAACAGACTATGCACGACTCTTTTAAAAACAAAAATTTGCGACATGTTGGTTGAAATGACACTGCTAAACATTAGTTTCTATAACAATGATGGGTTACAGAAAATGCTAGCTCCAAATAGGGCATACGTCACTGCGACGTCAGAAAAAAAAAACACCTGAGCTTCAAACTACGGTTAACCCACGGGCGTGCATTTAAGCGTTGCGATCCAACTAAAACACAACGTGCAATACGCATTTTGATCGCTGGCTTGTCTCAGTGCAGATAAAACAATAGCTGAAATTGACATCTCTACTTTAAGTAAAATCGCCTTAGATTTCCAACTAAAAGTAGCATGTTCAGCAGTAAAGCGTAAGTCTGTTTGACAAAGAAACCTCATCTCAGCAGCTTGTAAACTGTACCGATATCTATTCGGCTTTGCTTAAAAGAAATCCAAATTGTAGTATGACTAAACCTGTGTCTAACAAAGAAAGCTCAGGACAGAGTTATATCTAGGCAGACCTGGGCGATGCTCCCCTTTTTTTTTACAAATGTAAAGGCCTTACAAATTATTGTTAGATTGATGTAATTCACCTAAATTCTAGCTGCATCTACAAGCAGAGAACTACCTAGCGATCAAAACTGTCTAATCGCTGAAAAGTGAGCATTCATGCACGAAAGGGACGTAACTATATATGCTTAGACAAGCGTTGACTCCCAGCAAATCTATTTCCTTACTCTGTAAACAAATAGAATAAGTTGCGTAAAATAAAGAGAAGAGTTCCATGAGTAAAATTAGCTAATGCCAAAACACATCTGCATTTTACTTAATGTAACACCGACTCCTAGAAAGACTTAAAATTTAGGTGCATCCTGTTCACCCGTTTAAACAAGCATAATTCATGTAAAATGTACAGACATTCTTTAGGGACTGTTGAATTGTCTGACATGCTCTAGCTTCCATGTCAACGACTTGTCACAGGAAGTGCTAACTTGTGATGTCACTTGTAAACAAACCAGCCTAGGTGGCTACGCTAACCTAGCATCCTTCCAGCTCACGCTAAGCTAAACTAACATAGCATCCAGCTAGCTTACGCTACGCTAAGCTAACCTAGCATCCTTCCAGCTTACGCTAAGCTAAACCAACATAGCATCCAGCTAGCTTACGCTAAGCTAAACCAACATAGCACCGATCCAGCTTAGGCTAAGCTAAATAATAACTTCTACAGTTAGCAGGTAGCATAATTTACTTGAGCCCTTAATCACCGCTTGTGTTTACACAGTGCAAAGTATTCTAAAATACTTCCCTTAACACCAGTTAGGGTTTCTAATTATTCACGTTCCGTGTTTGCAATTCGTCTTAGCTAAAGTTCACCTTCACTAGTTGAGGCATAGCCCTTGCTAACCGTCGAAGGCAAACTTTGAAGATACCCTGTTAATTAAACTTAAGTTAACTACATGTAAACTGTGTAGCTAGAGAAGAATTCATATAGCAATAGGAATCTTCATCGGCAGGTGACTAATCCTTTGATGGGACACACACTATGTGGCCTCGAACACGCAACCGTTGTAACCCACGATGAAGTGTTAGCCCAAGCAAATCCAAAGTTTATTCACTAATGCCACTGATTATTCTCGCCTTCAGATCATTCCCGTTGTTTTGATCACTTTGTTTCTTTTTGCTTTTAATTTTAATTTTTTTCTTTTTCTTTTGGCTCTTCTTTAATTTTTAATTTATTTAGTAGCACTCAGCTAGTCCCTTTACTTTTCGGTCATCTATATGATTTAATTTTAGTTTATTTCCTCTCTTGTACAATCGTGGTTCCATTTTCCCATAGGGCCCATCCCATTTCCAGGGAATAATCTCGGAACCACATAACTCTTAGCCTCCTAACATCCACAGCTAAGATAAGGTACAAGACACACTTCACTAGCTAGCTACATGTGAAACACCTAGCTTTAAGCTACATACCTAGCGAACCAATTAAGCCATGGTTCTGAACTTTTAGGGTCGTGCATTAGGCTCTCACCACAAGTATGACAAAATGTCACAGAGCCCCTGCTTCACCTGACCTTAACCTTCCAGCTTACCAAAGACTATGACAAAACTATGGACACTATAAGAAACCACCTCTCATACCCCTCCAACCACCCACGCACGCCGTCTGCACCCACCGACAACCGGTGCCCCAGACAACCTACGTCAACAAGCACATGCTGCGTGCACTGGACAATATTCAGCGTTCTGCACCTGATGCCATCACCGCGCCACAGCTTGTTCTGCCACAGTGCAAAAGGGGGGTAATGCCAATGTATGCCCTATGCCCACGACGCACAGTGTGCTGCATATCGCAGCACCAGAGACACTTGCAAGACACCGAAGATGCTGCTGTGCCTCCAGCCAACCAGAGGGCAGCCGCAATCGGACATCTCACCAGGTCCGGCACCAGACATCGTCCTAAAGGAACAACCAGGACTCCTTCTCTGCCGGACCCACACTCAGAGAGAGTCTGTGCCACCGGATCCTCGCAACGCCTACAGAACGCACGACCCCAGCGTAACGTCGCAATACAGCTGGTGAACCTAACCACCGTGAGGCGGCATGTAGCCGACATTCGGACTGAGATTCCACAGATAAAAGAGCAACTCAGAACACAGAGTGCATCCCTGCAGACCATCGACAAGACACTAAAGGGAACTGTAGTAACCTTCAACACTCACAGCGTTCTGCCGACCCCGACAGTAAACTCCATGAAACAGCTGTTTACTGTCTTCCAGAATGACTTTGCTCAAACTCAGCTGGTAACAGCCCTGATGACAAACCTGCTAAGTGGGGGTGAACTCCTCCATCGACAGCCTCGCCATGGGTAGAATCCCACCGCACACTGATACCCTTAGGCCTCATGCAAACCGTGCTGGCGTCCGCCATAGCAACGCCAACTGACTCTTTAAAAATACACCTTGCCTACTCTCATGGGTAGTGCCATCCCACTCTGCATTGACCACAAGCAGAGGAAAGGGGACTTTCTCCTGAACTTATCCATCATAGTCAAGCCGAATCCACCGGCTCAAGAACATTGTCCATGTCAGATTGTGAAAGGCAGCACTCACATCAAGATCCGCAGGCCGTACACGATTGCCTTGCATGACAGCGACACTAAGCTGTCCCCAGCACCGAATCCACACATGTGCACATTGACCAAAGACATTCACTATCTCTGCCCTAACAAATCTTCCCTCAGAGACAACCCTGACGGAACCTGCGGGCTGCAGATCAGCGGCACAAGCTGCCCTGCTAAAGCCAAGCCTCGCACTCAAGTCACCGAGACCCAAGCAGAGATTGTAAGTGGCAGGTGGCTCGTTAACATTCCTGGGCGCACAGCTGCACTCACTTACGACCAGAATGACACGGACACCTGTGTCACCCCGCTCAACCAGAGCATGTGAATCCAAGCGCCGAAAGGTGCCATCCTGCACCTTGATGTCTTGGCATTGTATCATCTTCCAAGCAAGGAGTACAACTTAGAACTGGAAACCCCATCCTTCTTCAGAAACCACACTTTCACCCTAACTCCAGAACGGGAATTGTGGTTTGCAAAAGGGGGAGGGGTCCCGACTCATTGACATTGCTCCTGTAGACACAGCCCTCCAAGCACTGTCTCACTGCCCGTTCTGAACACTTCATCTGCGGTCCCAGCCTGGACCGCCACCAAACTCAACGAGCTGAATCCTCAGCTTAAGATCCACCTGCCATCCTACCATCATGTTCCACCTGCCATTATGATCCACCGGCTATCCTACTACCATGGTCCACCTGCTACATGACCAACAGGATTCACCTGCCAGTCGGCCATTGTGATAATTGTCGTCCGATAAAGTTCACACAGGGACTTCATCCGACGAAAAGGGGGAATATGTAGCCACTGAGCGAATCCTGTTTTCTTTTCACTACTGAAAAGATATGAACACATATATGTTTAATTCACAAAACCTTGAATCATGTGATTTGGTGACCACCATCAGGTCATTATAATTAACTCAGTTTATGACGCATTGTGCAGTCAAGAAACAGGTCCTCTTTGTTTTCGAATCCTTGTCCAGTCACCAGCAAAAGACTTCCACCATTCAGTCTCAAGCTAAAATTTTCCCCCTTCCATCAATTATTGTCTCCCTAGGCTGATAAGTGAATTTACATACACAACTACCCTTTTGTCTTGAAGACAACCATGTGCGAACTAAACCCTCACGTGGTACACACCACGTATGAACAGATGCTGACCATAAGGATACTCTGATACACACACATACCCACACACAAACGTCCCTTTGTGTGCAACTTAGGATAGAAATGTCCTTAATGTATATACCACAGAATTGCCCGGAGGAAACGCTGACTGAACTCTGATACAGACACACACACATTAACACACAAACACCAGGAATGGAACTAACTTTTCAGAGAAAAGTACCTCTAAATGTTTTAAATGTATTCATCTTTGTGCTTAGATGTCTTCACATGCCATACGGGAAGTACTGACAATTTTATTGTGTGTTAATCAAACTTAAAAATGCTTGTAATTCTGCATATGGATGTAACCATGTCCTTCTGCTTGTTACCTACTTGTTCTTGGTATCTGTGTGATCGTTATGATGTGACCGAGCCAGTCATACATAGGATATTACAGTAAAATGTATTGTTATGTGTGTACAATCTTTCTGTGTAGAAATGATACAATTTTATACCATCATAAATTATCCTGACAAGACAAAGAAGAACTTTTCCCGCTCGGGACACTCTTAAAGATTATTGGTCACGTATGCGAAGCAGGCGTGAACCCCTCCTCTCCATAAGAGACTGACACAGAAGTTTCTTGGGCGCTTCAGCACTTCAGAGCGTGAGCCCTTGGGAGAACTCAAGAACCAAAATGAACTGCACTTCAGCACTTCAGCGAGCTTGAGCAGATCCAGAGAACTGAAGAACTAAAATGAACTGAGAACTTGAGAACACTTTTCTCTCCGAGCACTCGGTTGGAGAACATTCTGACGAACCCACGTCGTCAGTGAGAAGACCCATGGCTCCCTTTTAGGGAGCGTTCTCCGTTTTTCTTTTCTTTTCTTTTCTTTACTAAGTTTTATTTTCATACTTGCCTCTCCCTCCACGGGAGATGAACTCTGAATTATTTCCTTGGCAACTTCACGTTCGGTTAACCTTTAAACTTCCCGCGAGTCTGCTCGCCCCGGAAGACACGAGAGAACACACCTATAGCACCGAAGGACAAACACGCACACGACTCTGCGTTCCTCAGCAACACAAGAGAACCATATGCAAGTATAGGTTATTGATTTGATTTGATTGATGTGATTTCTTGTTGTCTCTCTAAGGGTTACGTTGTCTGTGAATTTTGCCATGCTGCGATCACCCCGGTGATCAATCTCTCTCTCTCTCTCATCCCCTTTTTCTCTCTCTCTCTCCCTCACTCAATCTCTCTATCTCTCTCTCACTCTCTTTGTTATTCGTCTGTCTCATTAGTTTTACCTTTTTACTGTACATGTATCCCGTATTTAAATGTAGAATTCTGTATCCGTAGTTTCATTTGATTAAAATCATTATACTCTTAATTGGTTCTGGATGAAAAGCTCATTTTACAAGTCAATGAATTGTTTGATCTTAGCTACAAAGCTTTACAATTTGATTACTATTTCAGTAATCTAACTTTTATAATAACAAGAAGGTGATTTTTCATGGCCAGAAAATAGCTTTCTTGGAATTAAGAAAGAGATAATTTTTGATGGAAAATTGATAAGTTAATCTTACGGCCGTTTGCTGGACAAACAGATTGTTCGATAGCTAAATTAATTCCATTAAGGGTTATCTCATATAATCGATTTGGAAGGGGACCATTGATATATGAATGAGGAATTATAATTCGTTGTGATTGATCATTCATATGTACAATCGATCTATTTTCAACTTCGATAATTTAACTGTAATATGCAATATATTAATCATATTCATGATTAATTATTCAAATTCCCTATATATAATTTGAGCTAATTTAATGTAATACCAATGTTGTTACAAGTGATTAGTTCTATTTGTTTGATGTAATTTTAATACACACAGTTTTAGATGTTTTTACTGCTTAAACATTTTGATAACTTTAAGAAAGCACAATTTAAAACTTTTATTTATTTAATTATCGTATTATATTTTTAAATGTATTAATTATTTATTTTTTTATGTCTAAACGTTTTAACATTTTACAAATGTATGGTGACCGCTAAAAAACTATATTTTTAACACAATGTAGTTTTAATATTATGACGTGTTTTATGTAAAATGTAACACATTTGACAAAAATAATGAAGGTTAAATGTATCTTTTGTAATGAAAAAAAAAAAAACTTTTAACTCGTCTTACTTTTCTGTAAATAACTGGATGTTGATCTTTTAACGTTTTAACATTTTAGATGTTTTATGAACTAAAACATTTTGATAACTTTAAGAAATGCAGTTTAAACAACTTACAAGTGTGTGTGAACACTGAAGACATATTAGATGCAAGTAATTTTAATACAAACGGTTTTAATGCTAGAACATTTTGATAACGTTAAGAAAACAGCTTTTAAACTTTTTCATTAATGTTTTAAGTGTATGAACACTAAACACAATAGTATCTTAATGATATAAATTGTTTTAATAGTTTTAAGCACTGTGTGTTATTGTGGAAAACACAATTTTAACTTTCTCATTAATGTTTTAATGGTTTTAATCACTATACGTGTTATGTGAAAAGCACAACTTTTGCCCAAAATATATGTTATTTTTGTGATTGAAAACTCTTTTTAAAACAGATGTTTATGTAAAATGAAACATTTGACTAAATAATGTGTAAAGGTAAAGACATATGTATCTTAATGGTTTTAATCACTACGTGTTATGACCCTTTTCTTTAATAAAAAACACTAAACCTATCTCTGTTTTCTGTCATCCTTCTTAAAAAGATTGAAAATGTATTGTTTTGAATGTTTTTCCATTATTTTGAACATTTTTTACATTGATCAAGACAGGTGCCCGTAACAGGTGTACAACACGTGCCCAGACCGGAACCGGTTCGGATGGGATGGGGTTCGTACCGTGGGAATTCCCACGGTCACATGATCTCTCCGGAAGTGGGTGGGAGGGGGCGGGACTAAGCGTGGGAAAAGGGGGTGGAGCTAAGTGTGGGGAAAAGGGGCGGGGCTAAGCGTGGGGGAAAAGGGGCGTGGTCAATCATGGGGCCATAAATCACTCAAAAAGTGACAGAAGCCGCCCCATATAGTCTCTCTTAGGAACATTTTAAATGCCATAATAGGTACCCTTTAAAATAGACATCAAATAAGCTTTAGTTAGCCAGTTTCTGCTCATATGTTAAATAATGTTAGAATGTTTTGTCAAAATAAACTCTTAATCTCATATGTTTGTTCCGATGTAGACTATAACAAACTAATGAATCCTTAACTTTGAAATATGAATGATAAAATCCAGGCTATACTTTAAAAAAAGAAAGACAGATGTAAAAAAATCTTAATTGGTCAATATAAGCCTTCTCATTATTATTTAGTATTGTTTTTTTATTAGACACATTTGAGGAGAGGATATATTCCAAAACTTTCTGAAAATACAGTATGATAATTAACTGCAGACTAGAAATGTTTACCTTGGAAATAATACAATTTGAATGTATACGAAATTTGTGGAAAAATACATTTTTTTCCCCCAAGAACTCTAACTTTCTAACTCTAACTAACCAATTCTGTAGAATGGTCCATATAGCCTATTTTAACAGGATTTGTTTCCAGGTATGACTATGTACTAAAAATGTGCTTTTGACTTTCATTTATATTTGGATTATATATATATATATATATTTTTTGTCCTCGCATTCTTTCTTGTGTGACACACCTGAATGAAAGGCTTATTAATATGCAAGCTCATTGATATGCAGGATCATTAGTATGCAGGGGCTTTGTCTTCTCAGGTGTGAATCACAGCAAGTCACGCCCCTGCGCATATTGCCTTTCCAACCAAAAAGTGTTTTACAATTTTTTAAATCAATGTATTGTTTTATGTGAATGATTAGGCAGGGTGATTTTCAGATAATTTTTAAGCAAAAACCCTAGGTGACAACATCCATTAGTCAAAAGTATTGTGGACACATGTTAAGTATGTGTTTTGTGGCCTTATTTCAGAAACTTAAATTTTTAGTTTTTTGAAAAACCATGCATAAACATTATTTCCTCAAAAATACAAACATGTACATACATGTTGCTCACATATTAGCCCTGTTTGTGCTAAATAGAGTGTAATTACACCTTTGCCATTAATATGTTTACAAGCAACTGAAAAAAGCACAAATGTCAGTGCATGTCTATACATCTCAGGGACCCCAAAAATCCCTTAGACCCCAGAGGGTTAATACAATGTGTTTTTTTTTTTATTTTATTTTTTTTTATGAAAAATGACATCACATAACCCACATCGAGAGAGTTTATTCACACATAACGTACGTATACACATAAAACATGATAGCCTAGAGTTTTAAAATCAAACATTTTAAAAGAGAACAATCCATCATGGTTGTTTATTAGTTATTATTATTATTAGCTTAACGTTACCCACTGCTCATGTAGTGTGAAGACTCGTGGCGAGCATAGTGCTGCAAAGGATACTACGCCTACCACTTCACCTCCGCCAAATAAAAATATTACTGTCTTGTTATTGTTAGTGGCAATTGTGTATAAGTGTATTGCTATTTATTATAATATTTATAAGAATTATTATTATTATTATTATTATTAACATTTATCATACATTTTGATACAAAGGGGCAGGGGCTTTTCCTCCTTTTTATGTGGACATGATTTTTTTATCTATTCATTTATTTTAAAGCAGAGAGCGATTGTTTTGTCAGAAACAATCATATGCGATGTGGAGAACACATTAGAAAACACACAGAATCTCAACAACCACATGATTTGAGGCATAATTTATGTCAGGAGCACAAAACAAAACAACTAAAGATTAATACTTGGGGTTATCAGGTTGTTTAAGCCATATTTCCTTTATTTTGAAGCACTCATGTAAAAAACTTAGTATATCTTACAGATTAATCTGCTACTATGGCGAACAATAACCAAGAGAAGAGAAGTGCAGAGTCTGACCAGACCAAACAGCAACATGCAGGTTTCAACAGGTAAGTGTCATAATACTAATGTAACATAACAGTTTTCATTATTAACATGTTTATTTAATTCATAAAAAAAAAAAAAAAAATTGGTCCAAACTTAAAAAGTAGAGAGAACAGTGTACTGAAGCAGCGGCTCCAATAATCATCCAGACTCAGAACACTGACTGTTCATCAAGTCACATCAATATAATGTAATTCTGATGGTCTTGGAAGAAAGATAAACAAAGTGACAAGCTTCTCAAAACTTAAAAAACTCCAAAAAAGAGAATGAAAAATAATAATCAGTGAATGTAAACGAATAAATAAATAAAACGCACACATTCCACTAACAATTATAAACAACTGCCATCCTGTCACTGCAAACCATGCAATATACTGATAAATCACTGATTTAAAAATGTTGGTGCTAAATCAATTCTCTCTTTTGTAGATCACGTCATGATGCCGCACTATTCAGTCCAGGTCCTCCAGCAGTTTATCAACTGAACACTGAAAGAAAATATATTCATGGGAGTGACAGAAAGGTCAGACGGTGGATATATGGAAGAAGAGACAGAAACAAACAGAATAAAGTAATTCTGATGGTGGGAGAAACCGGCGCTGGGAAAACCACCATGATCAACACCATGATCAACTACTTACTGGGAGTGAAGTTTGAGGATCAATAGTTTTATCAAATCACAGATGAAGGAAAACATCAAGATCAGTCAAAATCCCAGACATCTGAGATCACTGTTTATGAGGCGTTTGTTGAAGAAAACCCAACATCTCTGACCATCATTGACACGCCAGGATACGGACACACTGAAGGATTCGAGAAAGACAGAGAGATTTCTGAGTGTCTGAGCAGATTATTTTCAGATAAGGATGATGGGATTCATTACATTGATGCAGTGTGTTTTGTGATGAAGGCGTCTCAGAATCGTCTATCTGGAAAAGAGCTTTACATATTTCACTCAGTTCTGTCTCTGTTTGGTAGAGATATAGAGGAGAACATAGTGTTTCTACTCACACACTCAGATGGAGGACCTCACACAGATGCCCTCAATGCCATTAAGAAAGCAGAAATACCTTGCAGAAGAGATGAAGACAATGAACCTGTTCACTTCTTATTCAACAACCGACAGAAAGAGAAAAGAGACAAACGGTATGTGCAAACGTTCAGATCATCATGGGGAATGGGAGAGGAAAGCATTAATGAGTTCTTCAAACTCCTGGAAGAAAAGAACAGAAAAAGTGTTGAGATGACATTAGATGTTCTGATAGAGCGAAGACGACTCGAGGCCTGTGTCTCTAATCTGAAGGACAGAATAGATGAGAATGAGTCAAAAATGGATGAATTAAATCAGATTCAGGAAGCTGTTAAAGAGAACAGAGACAAGATTGAGAAGTGTGAGGACTTTGAGTTTACAGTAAAGAAAGTTTTCAAAGAAAAAGTCCCCATTGTAAATGAATGGTGGTGGAACAGTATGGCAACCTGTTGCTCCTACTGTGAGGAAAACTGTCATGAGTGGGGCTGTAATTGGGTTTCTTCCGATAATCTCTCAATGTGTTGGGTCATGGATAACAACTACTGCACTGTGTGTACAGGAAAGTGTCATTACAGCAAACATGTCAAAGAGGACAAAAAATATGTGAAGAAGGAAAAGGAAGTCAAAATGAAGTATAATGAGATAAAACAGGAGTATGAACGCACTGGTGACCAGAATGAAACCGACTTTGATAAAGAAAAATACGAAAATTGTAAGAAAGAAATTGAAAAGTCTAAGAATATAATAGAAGAAAACCTGAACAGTGATGTGGTGAAGAAGAAAGAAGAAAAGTCCAGACTTCTGGAAGAAGCTTATACCATCATCATGAGTCTGTCTAAGATCGCATTAAAAGCAGACAGCGCTTTCACCCTTCTACATCTGGATTTCCTGATTCCCAGACTGAAGGAAGAGGGAAAAGATGAATGGGTGAAGATCCTGGAGGATCTGAAGAAAGCTGGAGAAGAGAAGAAAAACAAGGGGGCTGTAAATCAGCTGTTGGGTTTCTGGAATCGTATCACTGGTAACAAATAATGCAACAAATATGAAAATACAAGATGAAAAAGCAGAACAGATGCCGTTTCATTACAGAAAGTAAAGGGTTTGTTGAGTTTAATGATGAACTTATTGAATATATGAAATATATATGAATATATTTAAAACAATGACAAATGATTATAACAATTTATGTTGGCACTGTTATTTTTTGTCTTTCTTTTAACTTTAGATATTATCACTTAACAGGTTTATAATCATGGTAGTGCATGCCTACTTTCACCACATTGTCACTAATGTCCTATAAATATCCTATGTATATATATATATATATATATATATATATATATATATATCACTTATCACTTCTGCTCTAGTTCTTATGTATTACTCCAGCTTACTCTTGTATCTCTGTCTTACACTGTTTTGTTGCACTTATATGATATATTTCATGTGATTATAATCATTTAAAAGATGTAGTTCTCTGTGCTCTTTCTTTCTAATGTCCTGATCTAAATCTGCTTTGAAACAATGTGTATCGTAAAAAAAAAAAAAAAAAAAAAAAAACTATACAAATAAATCTGACTTGAATTTACCTTTTTTGGTGTGCATTACTGGTTAATCTGGTTTGGAGTCTTTTCTGTTCTGGTGATCAATCCAGTGTCAGCAGTTCTCTAACTGTGGAACATATAAACACTGTCTCGAGTAAATTGATCATCTTTTTTTCACATGTCCCCTTATGAAAATTTTGGTTTAATCTATCAAAATGATTCACTTCAAGTTCAAGAATTGAATCAGAGATTGCAATTACATTGTAGTTAGGGGTGTAACAATACCCTCATGTCACGATTTGATACATATCACGAAACTGAACTCACGGCACAATATTTTTGCAGTATGATACATATGATAAAAGGTTAACAAAAAATGTAATGTTGATTAAAATTATTAGGTTATGAATAGGCTTGGATTTGGTGCTGCACAAAATTTTTCGTTGTGAATTTACAGTAAATAATTGGATAAATTTTGCATGACTTTCACAGTAAGGATTACATTTCACAGTAAGGATTACATTGTTTTAAAAGCACAACTGCATACTGTAACTTCGGAATCCTTCGGACAAGTAAATTTATGTTTCACTTGTCCTTGCACAAAAATCACTTGTCTGGTTAAAAATGTATAATTTGATTTTTTTTTTTAGTTTAGCTCGAACAAACCATTGAAAGCATCCAGCCACTATATTAATACAATTCAGTTGAATCAGTAGAAAGCAACGTGTCCCAAGAATAGAGTTCCCCTTCAACAAGAAACAAGGATCTCCAGACTCAGTAATACAAAGTAATACTTTGCACGCTGGTGTGCAGAGTATCACCAGAGATAGTGGTGACTCTTGATGTAAAAAATAAACTATATGACCTTTATGCAGGCATCAGTATGGACTGTGTGTCTGTCCAGGTGGGTAAGTAATATCGGTAAAATAACTGGAACACTGTTCATCCTCTGTATCTTCGGACCGATGCCTTGATTCCCAGGGGTTAAATCCAGGACGCCGCTGCCTTTGGCTGCAGGTCCACCACCTCTCCACCACCAATCCAGCATGAAAGTCTTGCAACTTTGGGCCCTCTACCGACAGAAATAGCAGCCTTTGAAGCTGCACTGAGCTGAGGCTGGTCCTCCAGTCGGACTTGATCCGTTTCATGGTTGAGAAACCTCTCTCGCACACAGCTGTGCTGACTGGCAGGACCAAGTAAATTTTCAGGAGTGTCACCAAACTCCTGAACCGTTCACATCTCTCATATGAAAAGATAGGAAAATATAAAGGTTATATTTGATCAGTCTCTCATTCTGATGACAGCAACCGTACTGAATGGCACTACATTTTCCTTGTCTTACTTATCCGGTTTAAGGATATCTTAACTGTTGACACTACCCTGCCGCCAGGAGGTGTTAGATATGGAAAAGGCTATTGAGAATAAACCACTACCGTTTTTGTGTCAAATTCTTACAGTAGTACACACACCTGACTTCAGAATATTTAAGAATGTGTCTCATTGGAACAGCTGTTCTCCCCTAGGCAACGACTTTGTAGTCTTGAAAGTTGGACATGACATCTTCTGTGCTTATCCCCTCCCTACACAGGAGCACACTGAAGTGCCTAGTCAGTGCCCTTAGATCCTCCTCACCACTCTCCCTGAATTGTGCACTGCTGTCTGACCTATCCCATTTGGGCCAGCAAGAGGGATCAAAGGCCTTAAACTTACTGACTGGACTGCCCCTTTGTAGGTCCCTCAGCTTCTCCTCTAAGTGAAAGATGATAGCATCTGTTTGGATCAAAACATAATCATTTGAGTTACATTATTGCCAAAACATTAAATTACTAACCCTAACCTTACACAGCACCAATCTATAATGTAACTAACACTACATTTCTCCTTACAATCACTGCAGCTCGTTCTGCTTCCAAGCTTGGAACTGTATGTCGAACTTGGAACTGCACTCCTCTGTGTTCTCCATTAGTCTTCACTGCCTCAGACTTTGGCCATCTGTGGCCCCATTTCTGTCTTGAGTGCTGTCAGGTTCCAGTAACATGTCTCCAGGCTTTCAACCGCTTGACACACCGTGTTGTTGTCTTTCTGGAACTCTTTGCTCAAAAGAGCGAGATGATCCAGTGTGTCACACATGAAGTGTAGGAATATTAAATGGTGCAGGTTCTTGAGATACCCAGTGACTTGTTTCGCTCTTCCAATGACAGCTGGTGATGGTTTGGGGTTCCTTTCCATGCTTGCCATGTCCTCAAAATGGGCCAGGAGGACAGGGTAACTATCACATACAATCTAAAAAAAAAAAATTATTATTACATAATATCCATTGTGTATTACTCGTTAGTAAAATCTGCTGAAAAAGCTGTAGTTAATTTAGCACTGACCTTTGTTGCACGATGCACATATGGTAGCCATCGGGCACCATGGAGGTTGGATGGCTTCAGTACTTTCTCCTCCAGGGCCTCAGCAATCAGGTGAAGCTCCCTGAGAGCCTTGGGCGAGTAGTGGTACTGGTCATATAGGTTCTTCAGTGTATTCTGAAGCTGTACCATGTTGCCATTTTCTTTAACCCTCTGAGCCCGACGGCATCGTCGATGACGCCACACATCACCTCTGAGAAATTTTGATATAACTCGATGACAGATTTATAGATTTTCTTACCGTTTTTTTCCAGCAGACAGCTAACGAGCTAGCCATCACGGGGGTGTATTTGGTGTCTTTCTAGCCTTTCTAGCCTTTACAGAAGGCTTTACTATCCAGCCTGGAACTTGTGCATACTTTCGGAGTTTTTCAGCAATAAATCCAAACGTTTATATCCAACTTTGATACACTTGAAGTCCATAATTTATAAATATTCCGTCATTTTTGCCGCTAGCTCGATGCGAGCTGCCATTTTGGTTTCACGTGATGGTTTTTGACCAATTACAGGCTGATCCATCGTAAACATTGGGTGCGTCATTGTCATTACGCACGAGCCAAGTGGAGAGAGCGAGAGAGAGAGACGCAGGGAGATGCGCGTTTCACAGAGAATCACAGAGAAATGGATGTAAATCGAGCGCTGGATGATGGATTTTCAGGAGAACAGAGGTTTTTGACAGATGAGGAACTAGATTACCAGGATAGACCCAGCTGAAGTGCCATTTATTTATTTACTGTAAAAAAGTATTATAGTAGTATAAATGTAGTATAAAAGTATAAAAAGAATAGAATAAATAAAATAATAAATAAAATAAATAAAATATAAATGCAAAGCCTGTGATGTGGCCCTCTTTGTGATTGCTGATAGGAACTGTTTTGAGGCTTGGCACCAGTGAATTTCATGAGGCCCAAAGCGCCTGGACTTCTTTTGGAAAAATGTCAATAGTTTTGGTTAATGTTTTGGATAATGTTTATTCCTGTGCTCCAGGACTCCAAAGACATGAACAAACTGTTTTCCAGAGGAAATTTGCTTAGCCTTTATTTATTTGTGTGTGATTTCAATAAATATTTGAGTGATTCAATTTCCGATTTATTTTTTCATTTGTCTTTATGGTCCCATAACTTATTTTACATTCAGGTGACATCAATGTAACACAAATATGCTGAAAGTTCAATTTGTCCTGAAAAAAAAGAGATGTGTCAATTGTCTGTGCACAAAAGGGTTGATGTTTTACAAGCTTTTTTAGTTAATAACACCAGACGGAAAAATTATTGTAAAAAATACCCTTAGGTCTCTGAGGGTTAATTGCTTTAGTCACACCTAGCTCTAAGCGATGAGCAACACAGTGTATGGAGATGAGGTATGCAATGTCCCTCAGAAGCTGCGCTGCCACCCCATTCCTGCATCCGACATTGACTACTGCTCCATCGCTGTCAAATCCCACTAGCCATTCTTTCCAGTCATCAATGCCAGCTTCTCCAAATGCTTTGAAGAAAAACACAAAAAGAGAAGTCAGTTGAGCACCATACATTGAAATGTATACATTAAAACATTTGGCTTTCCTCAACTTCTCCATGAGCTTTTCCCATATGTTACAAATGAAGCTAACACTTTATTTCACACACTTCACACTTCATTTAGTTTTGTTAACACTTTGGGTACTGCACACAATAAAGCATTGTTCGGCTACTTACATCTGAAATGTAAGTATATTGTAAGTATATATATTAAATGTAAGTATATTGCATAAATGTAAATGCAAGCTTTGTCTGAAATGTAGCTGTTTGGTAGTGTCCCACCATAGTCATAGTCAGGTGAGGATCAAGGGTCTTAATACATAATATAATAATATTGGTCTGAGCTGTTGACATGACAGATCTCATCACAGTTGTTGTAAATAATAGTAATCAGCTGATTGTCTCACGAACGTAACCAGCACATTCTCCCCACATAGCAAACCCATAATACAGCGAGAGAGTAGAACCACATGAAACTATGCAACTATATATTTTTTTCTAACAGGGTAGTAAAAGTTTAGCTGGCTAATATGAGCTGTTTCTGTGGCTGAGCTGGTTAAAGCCTTGTTTATACTCGACGCGTCCGCATGAGCCCAAAGGTGCGTGCGGCAAAAATGAAGTGATTGTAACAGCACGCGCGCCTCCGCATCCCAATAGACACCACTCACTACACACAATAGCCCTTTTTTATCTGATTTTGGAAACTCGATCGACTTAAAATGCTTCCAAGATCGACGGGTTGGTGATTCCTGTAACTGTTTTCCGGTCAATGACAAGAGTAGCCTACTAATCAGCTGTCTCACGAACGTAACCAGCACACTTATCCCCACATAGCAAAGCCATAACACAGCGAGGGTGAAGCATTAAGTTACATGAAACAATCCAACTACATATTTACACCACTGACAAGGGAAAACACTCACGGTGTTTATGACTAGCTTCTTCTAGCTTTCTGCGGCTTCTCTTTCAAGGTAGTGACGAAACGCGCTCTGTAACGCTGTGTGTTCGCTGTCGGCTACGGTAGAAATATGACGTCATAATATGGCGGCCTTCATAGAAGGGGATTCCCGCGCTTATGTAGATATAAATGCCTAATTCTAAGGTAATAAAAACATTAAAGTTTATTAAGTAAGTTCTTTATACACAACTGAACACATAGTTATGAATGTCATATTGCATTTCTGTTAATAAATAGTAAAAAATGTTACACACTGCACCTTTAACCACGTATAACAGTTTGAAAAAAAAAATGCGAGTATGTAGCTCAATCAATCAATAATATGGTTAAATACATTTAAATACAAATACGAAGTCAATATTTATACATTGTGAAACTTTATTTTTGATCGGTTATACACTGGTTAGTCTGTTCAGCCTGTTTTGGGCGGGACGTAAAGAGATAAGAGCAGGAAGAGAAGAGAAAGAAGAAGGGAGGAGCACTGATCATTTGCTGTTTTTTACACACGTTTTATCCTTTATTTGTGTAGCCTAATGAAAATGGCTTAAAACTAAACTGGATAGTTTGGTTTCGTGCATGTGAAGCGAAATTATTTTTTTTATAATCGCGCTGTAAACCACAGAACTCCTTTCAGCGCGTGGAGATCGAGCTGGTGTGTCGAGCTTCTCTTGTTCTCCGGACACACACACACACACACACACACACACACACACACACACACGCTTCGGCCAGAACTGAAACAAGGTAAGTTAGTGGAATAGTGTGTATGAATGTACGTGGGACATTATTGTTCAGTTTGCGTTGGATTGAAGTTGCGAGTGTGACGCACCGACATTAAATCTATTTGCCCGAAATGAAACCGAAACTAAATTGTGGCGAAAATTCACCCAAAAAAAAACTTTTGTAATTCGATTTTTAATCACAAAACAAATTATTAATATTGTTGGTCAAAGTAGTCATATCAAATCCCCATTAAGAACCAAGTGTAAATTTGACTTTTGGGTTTGTCATAAAAGCGGGTGGACAGATTTCCGCATACAGCATCCCATAAACACGTGGCCAGACTAGCTTTTACACTGGTTGCACTGGTGCTAAAAACTTTCTCATTTGGTCGCACCAGCACATGATTTGGTTGCACATTTAGTTATTATTTTGTTGCTACAACATGGAAATAGGCTAATCAGTGCAGGCTGGTGGATAGTTGTTAATCTGCGTATAGCCATACCCTAGTTTTGCGCTAATGTAATCTTTTAACTATCAAATGAAAACGATAAAAACAAAAAATCTAATTTGTACGCGACTGAAAAAAGGAACTTTAAACAGCACAGCAGCTGCTGATCAACGGCATGGGCGTTCACAACCATGTGATCACAACCATAGACATAATATAATACATAGACGCCCTATTGGCCGCTGGAGCGCACGTCAACGGCGCCGCCATATTGGGGATGGCAACTTTCCCATACCTCTCATACCAGAAATTGAGAAAAATGCCTGTTTTGTGCGCTGCTTGGGGCTGTACAAATCGCCACACAAGTGAAAACAGCTTTCGAGGAATTATCTTTCACAGGCAAGACTGAACGTTTGTTTTTGGTTGTATTTGGTCATCATGATTTAATTAGTAATAGTAACGTTCAGAGGATAAATAAAAAAAATACTACTGTTCAGGGCCGTGCACTGACATTTTGAGGGGCAGTGGGCTAAACCAAAAAAAAAGGGGCACTAAGGGGGTGGTTGCTTGTTAACACAAATGATCCAGTTATTACAAAATGTAAAATTAAAAGAGAAGACCGCACATGCTCAAATACATTTTAGACTTAATTGTAGATGTGTTGATAGAACATCACAATTACACATTGCTGATAATAACAGAAATGATTTGCTGTTTTAAATGTTTATATTTACCTGTTCAATTTACAGCAACACTTTTTTTTATTTGGTACCATGTGCTGAACGATCTTGATAACCTAATTTTTTATGATTCACAATTACACATTGGTGATAATAACAGAAACTATTTACTGTTTTACATTTTGGTATTTACCTTTTCCTTTTACAGCAAAACCTTTTTATTTGGTATGTACTCATCTAACCTCATCTTTTATGATTGGGATGTCTTTTTTAATGGCCAGAAGCAGAAGATCAGATAACTGTTCAATATTATTATTTACCTGCTGGCTTGCTGGAGCTTTGAATCCATGTTTGCAGTGTTGAGCTGTCTTTAGCAGCCTTCCTTCGCTCTTTCTTTCTGTCTCTGTCTTCTTTTTTTTTGTGAAGGCATTGCTTTTTTGTTGTTGTTGTTTTTTTGTTTTTTTTTTGGGGGGGGGGGGGGGGGGGGTGTCTAAGAACGTGGATATGTTGTACAAGTTGTTAGCAGTAGTAGAAGACTGGTGTCATAATAATGACTTAGTATCAAATAATAATGAAAAACTTTCTCGTAATAATTAATTAAAATATCACAATGAGAAACTTTCTCAAAATAATGACTAAACATCTCATAACAATGAGAAACTTTGCCTTTCTTGTCTGTTACCTTGTCCAAGCGGGGCAGTTGTCCCCTCCTCGACAAAACCCTGAAGGTCCGTTTTAGGACCGTCTTTGCTCAAGACGGAGCTCCAGGGGTTCGGGCAAATGTGACTTTGGCCCTGGACAGGCAACCCTCCCTGTGCTGGCAAGGGAGGTCTGAGAGCATGGAGCTCTGAACCCACCGCAACTTGGACTTTGTCATTTTTAAGAGCTAGGCATCAGAGTCAAACCCGACATGGGCATTTGAGCTTGATTCGTGCCCAGGGAAGCTGCGCCCTGCCTCACTCCCCAGCCCAACTCACTCCCCAGCCAGTGTGCACCCTCTCCGTCCTGGGTCACAGCCATTGAGGTTCTGGAGGTTTGAACCCATTGCAACTTTTTAGACTTTGTCATTTTTAAAGCGTGTCTCCAGTGGAAAAATCCCACCATGGGCGTTTGAGCTTTATTCGTGCTCAGGAAAGCTGCGTCCTGCCAGGGACGCACTTTTCAGAAAAACAAGCCCGTCTTTTTCACCCCTTCAGCCCCCCAGAGCCAAGCGCCAGACTGCCAGGGAGAAGGGGGCACTCTCCTTCTCCCAAAACCCAAATAGCCCATTGCAGGACACCCTTTGCTACGGCAGGTTGTCCAGAACCTGGACGGCCGCCTACAAGCGCATGCAGTTTGATGGACGGTGACCAACTGCAAACGTCTTTAAACGGCCATAACTCGGCGAAGGCGTGTTGTATCGACGGCAAATCTTTATTGTCTTTAGAACGGGACGAGACCTTTCCAATGAGCCCAACCCCCATGGGCCCAAAATACAGCGCCCCGAAAGTGAAAAACTCAAAAATCTCGTTGGAACCATCTAGTTGAACTGAACAAACGGTATAAATTTCAGAATTTTTAGGTGGAGTTTTTGCGGAGATATTAGGCCGAAAATCAGCGGAATGCTTTGAGTGGAGTGGAGTGGAGTGGAGTGGAGTGGAGTGGAGCGGAGGGGTGGGGTGGGGTGGGGAAGAGGGGCACCTCAGTCGAGGAGGGCAGAGGGGCAGTAGCTCTAGCCACCGGGCCACCCCCCTGTGCACGGCCCTGCTACTGTTATTGTGTCACGAAATGTAGTTTTAATAGTTTTTCAGTCGACAATGTAGTTGTTTAAAGCTCAAATATGTGGTTTGTTTATAAAGATAGCGCCTATTTAAAAATTTGATGTGACTGTTTCGGAGTTGTAAAATGCGATCACCGGGTGCTCAGCGCTAGTCTACCCCAAAGAAAAACAGCCTTACCTCGGCCAGTGCTTCTGACTGTTTGCCGCTGGCTCGGATGTCTCTAGTCTAGTGGTTAAACATGAGATATAATTCGCATTGTGTATATCTAACGGGCGATCTTTGGTCTCATTAATCTATAAATGGTTCCCTGGTAAATCGTTTTGGCTGAGGGCAAAGTGAAGTTTCATAACTTTATATTTCGGCTTTTTTAACGTTGTATCCTGTATGTTTGACTGAAGCTACTTCTGTTATAATGGCTATTACTGATCAATAAAACTGAAATTTAACAAAAAGAGTTAAATATTAAATATAAGTAACTATTTAACTTATTTTATATTGTGTATATTCTGTAATTGATATTTCTTATTCTATTGCTATTATTATAGTATTATTAATAAACCATATGCTATTATCAATATTTTTATGATTGTATTATTGTACTTATGATGTTATATAATTATACTATTCATTACTATTTTATTTGTAATGTATTTTTATCGAGTTCGCGCGCGCGATAATTGGTAACTAGATAACTAATGATCGCGCACCCGCAAACTCGACAATCGACTACTATGGACTTCGACCGAAAACAGGAAGAAAATACAGGTATGTGAGCTGGCTGAATAAACATAATTTGTATTCATATCTTTCACATCTACTGCAGTCAGATTCACCGTGTTCGCTCTTAATAAAACCACTCACATGGCTGTGCACTTGTAATGACACATCAAGGATGTTAAGAGGCTAAAAGCAGGTTTAAAACTTGCCCCGTTTAAGTCAACAGGGTGTAAATTTTAAAAAGAGGATAACCCGGTGTAGGCAACACCGATTTTTTTCGTTGTTCTCTGTACTGACAACACTCCAAATTTACAAAAAAATTTGCTCAATGTTAAAATTGACCGGAGTTCTCCTTTAAGTATCCAAAAGAGCTGAAATTTACTTTTGAGTTTTTGGAGAATATTTTAATGGAACTTGACACAAGAAAAATGACCCCCAAAATATGTCACCTCTGCACTCTGCTGCATAGTCAATGACTGACTAACAGCCTCCATTTCTATGGGGTTAGATTTCAATCACAATTCTGTGCGCGCAAGATCACATTTTGAGCGCGCAAAAGGGCATTTTGCACGCGCATGAACTGAGTTTTGCGCAGTAATGTTCGTCTTGCAGATAAGAAAATATTTTGAGCAAATGAAAACCATTTTTGCCTTTAAATTAAGTATAGGCTACGTGCACAAGCGTAATTTCGAACTTCCGCTATTGTCAGAAGCTGGCTTATCAGTTTCCGGTTTACGGCTGTTCATCCGCATCCGCTATAAACAAACAAGATGAGTGCTGCTGTTGTACGAAAAAAAGAGTTCTTAAACACATCTAAGTTTCTAAGAACTGTAGGTGTATCTATCATCTAACGCCCGTTTCACACATACCCCGTTTGCAGTGCGTGTTGCGGTGCAGGAGCAACGCGCGCTATAGTGCTTTCACATATATGATGCGTTTGCAGTGAATAACGTACTCGGTTACTAACGTAACCTCGGTTCTCTCTAGAGAGGGAACGAGTACTGCGTAATATCTTACGCTATGGGGGAAAACTCTTTTCCACGAGATATTGAAGCCAAAAATTATCCTTAATTTTCTACTAATGTAAAACGCTTTGCAGCAGCAAGCAGACCTAGGCGAGACAGCTCGCGCGCCTATTGGCTGCTCTGCGGCAATAGCAGCAGCCTATCGAGAGAGGCTCTGCGTGACGTCACGACGAATGGGGGCCTTCCGCGCCCATATCGTCACGTCCCGCCAGAAAGGGCGTGGTCTCGCCCTATATCTAGGCTCGATAGCTGCTCTCACGTCGGTTTTTTATCGCCGAAGCTAACCGGAGCGTATTCCAAGCACGGCAAGATACGCAGTACTCGTTCCCTCTCTAGAGAGAACCGAGGTTACGTTAGTAACCGAGTACGTTCTCTTACGAGAGTATCTCTCGTACTGCGTAATATCTTACGCTATGGGGAACACAATGCAACACGCCGTGCTGGTAGGGATCCAACACCAAAGTCCCAGGGGCCGAAGCCCGGGGCGCATATAGTGCATAATCACCATAAACTCACAGAGAGTGAGGGAAGAGAGGCTAAAAGCATCATTCCCCGTAAATAGCATCCGAAAGGAGCTAATCATATGACAATAAACCATACCGTCAGGGTGAACATTCAGCCTGAACTGGGTGGCCACAAGTGTGTCGACTTTTAAATGAGCTGCTGTACCGGTCAGTGAGCAATACACAGGTCAAACTCAGCATCCGAGCCGCACAGCGGGCAGATAGCACTGAATTTTTATACCGCCAAAAGCTTAGCTTGTAAGGCGGGGACCTCCAGATTATAGTATTTTATAAATGTAGACGGCGAGGCCCAGCCCGCGGCCATACAAATATCTTGCAGGGTAACCCCGCTAGACCATGCCCACGAGGAGGCCATGCCTCTCGTGGAGTGCGCTCTAACACCCAAAGGGCACTGCAGGCCCTTAGAAGTGTAAGCCAGCGCTATGGCACCAACTATCCATCTGGATAGGCTCTGTTTCGACGCGGCAAGCCCCTTAGCACGGCCGCCAAACGAAACGAAAAGCTGCTCAGTCTGTCTGAAACCAGACGAGCGGGACACATAAGCCCTTAGTGCCCTGACAGGGCAAAGGAGACTCGCGTCCTTCTCCTCATTGAGAACCGGAAGGGCAGACAGGGAAATCACCTGGGCCCTGAACGGTGTGTTGAGGGATTTCGGCACATAACCGTGCCTTGGTTTGAGTATGACCTTTGAGTCGTTAGGTCCAAACTCCATGCATGACGCGCTTACTGAGAGCGCTTGCAAGTCCCCTACGCGCTTCACTGAAGCGAGAGCCATAAGAAACGCTGTCTTGAAAGACAAGTGCTTCATGTCTGACGACTGGATTGGCTCGAATGGGGAGCCTTTCATGGCCTCCAAGACCGTGGAAAGGTCCCATGTCGGGACTGAAGGGGGCCTGGGAGGGTTTAGCCTCCGAGCTCCTCTAAGGAAACGCACGACTAAGTCGCTCTTTCCTAGTGACTGGCCAGACACCGGTTTTGCAAACGTTGCTATGGCCGCCACGTATACTTTGAGCGTGGAAGGGGACCTGCCCTTATCCAGTAGCTCCTGAAGGAAGGAAAGCACTTCCGTAACCCCGCAGTCCACAGGTGAAAAGCCCTGCGCTTGACACCAAGCAGAGAACACGGACCACTTCGAGGAGTAGAGCCGTCTGGTAGACGGGGCTCTAGCCTGCGTGATCGTGTTTAACACTCCCTCCGGGAGGTCAGCGGGTACCCGTTGATGGCCCATGCGTGCAGGGACCACAATTCCGGGCGAGGATGCCAAATCGAGCCTTCCGCCTGAGAGAGGAGGTCTCTCCTCAACGGTAAAGGCCATGGAGCAGCGCTGGTCAGCTGCATCAGGACAGGGAACCACGACTGGTTTGTCCAGAGCGGAGCTATGAGTAGCACTGGGCATCCCTCCCTCCTGATTCGCTCCAACACCTGAGGCAGGAGTGAGACAGGGGGAAAAGCATAAAGGGGGCGGCGGGGCCAAACATGGGCCAGCGCGTCCCGGCTTTTCGAGAAGAATCTCGGGCAGTGAGCGTTTTCTTGGGACGCGAACAGGTCCACCTGCGCTTTGCCAAACATTTCCCACAGCAGCTGGATCGTCTGCGGGTGCAGAGACCACTCTCCTGCTGGGACGTTGTTTCTGGACAGCCTGTCTGGCCCCACATTTAGGTGACCAGGCACATGCGCCGCTCTCAGCGAGAGCAGGTTGTGCTGAGCCCAGACCAGGAGGCGTTCCGTCAGCCTGTAAAGGTTTCGGGACCTGACGCCGCCCTGGCGATTTATGTATGCCACCACTGACATGTTGTCCGACCGGACCAATACGTGGTGGCCTGTTATCTGGGGACAGAAGCGCCTTAGCGCTTTGTCGACTGCTATTAGTTCCAAGCAGTTTATGTGAAGGAGCTTCTCCCGCACTGACCACAGGCCAGCCAGCGGTCTGCCCTCGAGCAGTGCTCCCCACCCCGAAGTGGAAGCGTCCGTAGACACCACCTTCACACTTGAGGGGATCCCCAGATTCACACCTGACTGATACCAGTCGGTTGCTTTCCACGGTGTCAGAGCCGAAATGCACTGAAGGTCGACCCTGAGGCGAAACAGACCTGCGGTCCATGCCCTGGGGGGAACCCGTGCTTTCAGCCATAGCTGCAGTGGGCGCATGCGGAGCAGGCCCAACTGGAGTACAGATGCTGCTGAGGCCATGAGACCCAGCATTTTCTGAAACCTTCTGAGCGGGACTATAGAGCCGTGGCGGAAGGATTTCGCGACGTGCTGAATATTCAATCCGCGCTCTGGTGACAGGCGTGCCGTCATGGATAGCGAGTCTAACACTGTTCCCAGAAAGGAAATCCTCTGACTGGGGAGCAGTGAGCTTTTCGCCCAATTGACTGTAAGGCCCAGCTCCTCGAGGTGCTCGAGTAATGCGGCCCTGTGTTCTAAGAGCTCCGTTCGTGAACGAGCTAGAATCAGCCAATCGTCCAAGTAGTTCAAAACTCGCATGCCCCGAAGTCTCAGGGGGGCGAGGGCCGCGTCCATGCACTTCGTGAACGTACGGGGTGCTAGGGACAGGCCGAACGGCAGGACTGTGTATTGATACGCCTGGCCCTCGAAGGCGAATCTCAAGAATCGCCTGTGATGGGACGCTATTTGTATTTGGAAATACGCGTCTTTCAGATCTATTGACATGAACCAGTCTCCTTGGCGCACTTGCGCGAGGATTTTCCTGGTCGTAAGCATTCTGAACTGGCGCTTCACGAGCGCTCTGTTCAGCAGCCTCAGATCTAGAATGGGTCTGAGCCCACCATCTTTCTTCGGTACCAGAAAATATCTGCTGTATAAGCCCCCTTCGCTCTGAGCCTGAGATAAAGGTTCTATAGCCCCTTTCCTCAGTAGTTTCGCTATCTCGGCTCGAAGTAGATGAGATACTTCGCTTTTCACCGTAGTTTCGACGCGCGCCGTGTAGCGGCGAGGGCGTCGAGCGAATTGTAGCGAATAGCCTCTCTTTATAGTGTTCAGCACCCACTCTGATACCCCGGGAAGCCTTGACCACGCATCCGCGTGAATAGCTAGGGGCAGAATGAAATCTGGGCTCTGGCCGCGGGAAAGCGGCGGCACAAGAGTCCGTGTGTGCTGAGAACACAGCGCCGTGCTTACGGCGTTCGAGGCGGGGGGCGCGCTGATCACAGCGGGCAGCCTGGCCGCGCTCATCTCCCCTGAGGCGGGTGGCGCCGAGAGAGCGAGCGGGGCGAATCCCGTGGGATTCGGCGTGTCTGTGAGGAAATGCGGGCGCGGAACCCCGGGCACATTTGCAACACTGAAAACACCGTCGTTTAGGGCCGACTGAATGTGTGTTGGTTTCGTTTTTACGGAAACCGAGGGACACGCAGCATGTAGTGTAGGCGGGCATGGGGATATGGGCGCGTTCACTACAGTGTTTGCACAATCGACCGGAGTCGATTTTATTTGTGCGAGCCCTGCACCGTGGCGGGCTGTGTCTGGGTGTGGGAATGGGCACTGGGGCGTGGGCATTCTTACAACACTCATAACACCATCGGCCGAGGCCGGAACACCAGAAAATACACTCTTTATTGGATTTATCTGGGTAGCCGTAAAAACAGCTTTTGTGTGCAGGCAAGCGGGCTGAGACACCGGCTGCTTCACTGCAAAATACGCTGGGACAGTCACAACGCATGGGGCTGAACGAGCGAGGAGTTTTGGTGGAAATCCGGCCGCAGCGGGATCTGAACACCGTCGTTTTCCTAGAGCTGCTAGGAAGACTTTGAGGCCTCGGGCTTGATCTCAATCCTCGGCCGGGGCCCGCGATGAGGGGGGCGGCGTCCGGCGGAGCGAGACCGCGGTCTCTGATCCCGGGCCTGGCGGCGCTGTGAGGCGGCGGCGGCGGAGGGCGGTGCAGGCTGGGGCTGAGAGCTGCGAGCAGGCGGCTTGGTGCGGCCTGTAGCGGAGCTCGAGCGCTTCGGCAGGAAGTGCTTCATAGCCTGAGAAGTCTTCTGCACCTCAACAAACCTGTCCGCGAAGTCTTTGACGGCCGTCCCGAAAAGGCCCTCCGGGGAAATGGGCGCGTCGAGGAACACAGAGCGCTCGGCTTCCGTCATCTCAGACAGCGTCAGCCATAAGTGTCTCTCGGCAACGGCGAGAGAGGCCATGTTCCGCCCCATGGCTTGCGCAGCGGCTTTAGAAGCGCGTAGAGCGAGGTCCGTAGCGCTCCTCAGGTCCGCCACACAGATAGCGCCGGGTCCCTCCTCGTCCAGCTTGAGGAGGAGGTCTGCCTGGTAGATCTGCAGAATAGACATCGTGTGCAGCGCCGAGACTGCCTGCCCGGCTGCGGTGTAAGCGCGTCCGTGCAGTGATGATGTCACTCGACAGGCTTTGGACGGGAGCGTCGTCTGAACCCGCCGTCCCGCAGAGGGCGGGCACAGATGCGACGCGACAGCCGTCTCCACCGGAGGAATGGCGAGGTAACCTCTACTTCCCGCACCGTCGACAGCGGAGAATGCCGCGGAGGTAGAGGTACGCATCCTGGCGGAAAAGGGGGCCTTCCACGACTTTGCAACCTCCTCGTGAAGTTCCGGGAGGAAGGGCGCGGGCCTAGATTTTGACGGGGCCTCGTCTTTCCCGAGAAAGCGCCCGTCTAATCTGTTGCGCGGCGGCAGCGTGGGTGCCTCCCAATCGAGGCCGATGCTTTCCACGGCCTTGGTGAGCAGACGCATCAGCTCAGTCTCAATGCCGGCTCTCTTCCCAGAGGGTTGGCGGGGAACGTTAGCGGAGGGGAGGTCCACAGAGCTCGCCCAATCCTCGCTATCCGAAGCCAAGAGAGAACGCGCCTCGGTGTTGTCGTCCAACTCGATGGCGGACGCGGCGGCGGACGGCGGCCGCTGTCCGTCTGTGAGCGACTCGAGCGAAGCCGGCGAAGCTGGCGGGCGAACCGGCGAGCTTTGGCGGGCTGGAGACAGCTCGGGAGCGCGCTGGGCGCGGCGCTTCTTGCGACGCGGCGCCACGGCAGGCTGGGATGCGGGCTCGGAGAACGAAGCTAGGCGAGTCCGCAGAGTCACCATAGGCAAACTTTCACAGTGATGGCATCCGCCGTCAGCGAGCGCGATGGCCGCGTGATCCTCACCCAGGCAGGACACGCAGATGACATGTCGGTCCTCTTCGCTGAGTGGGGCTCGGCAAGAGCGACAGGAAGGCATCTTTAAAAAGACGCCGCTCTTTTAGAGGGGTGGGAGAAAAGGCAGAAATGCAAACACACACACACACTCTATGCAGAGGAAAGGATATAACGCCGGAAAGCACAGCAGGTACGGCGGCTGAAGGCGGCGAGGCCAGCGACTCCAGGCTCAATGGCACGTCCCGCTGAAGGCTACAGGTCGACGGCGCGGCTTCTCACTCTGGATCCAGCGATGCGGGAGGCTTCGCTGAAGAGATAAAAAATCGACGTGAGAGCAGCTATCGAGCCTAGATATAGGGCGAGACCACGCCCTTTCTGGCGGGACGTGACGATATGGGCGCGGAAGGCCCCCATTCGTCGTGACGTCACGCAGAGCCTCTCTCGATAGGCTGCTGCTATTGCCGCAGAGCAGCCAATAGGCGCGCGAGCTGTCTCGCCTAGGTCTGCTTGCTGCTGCAAAGCGTTTTACATTAGTAGAAAATTAAGGATAATTTTTGGCTTCAATATCTCGTGGAAAAGAGTTTTCCCCATAGCGTAAGATATTACGCAGTACGAGAGATACTCTCGTAAGAGAACTAAGGTTACTGTGGTAAAAGCATGGTAAGTTTTGTGGTTATTGTCCTTTTACTATACCTGTCACGGTATCACAGTAAAACTAAGGTTACTGTGGTAAAAGCATGGTAAGTTTTGTGGTTATTATCCTTTTACTATACCTGTCACGGTATCACAGTAAAACTAAGGTTACTGTGGTAAAAGCATGGTAAGTTTTGTGGCTATTGTCCTTTTACTATACCTGTCACGGTATCACAGTAAAACTAAGGTTACTGTGGTAAAAGCATGGTAAGTGTTGTGGTTACTGTGCATTTACAACAAATGATACACTAAAACTGCAAATACTGTGGTAAAAGCATGGTAAGTTTTGTGGTTACTGTCCTTTTACTATACCTATTACTGTAAAACTTACGTTAAGGTTACTGTGGTAAGAGCATGGTAAGTGTTGTTTTTACTGCGTTTCTACCACAAATACCACTTTGTAACTAATTGTACTACTTTGAACCTGATATTAATATGATTAAATGATTGAAGGTCTAGGTCTATAGCACGTCACGTGACAGACAGTGTTTAATCAGTTTAGTAAGGGGTTTTGAATAAAAAAGCAATGGAACGCAAAGCCTCCGTGGAGATGACAGATATAATGCAGTGACTGAAGATGAGAGAGCATTAATCTGATTAATATCGACAAACAGAAAACACATTATAACAAACATTATTTGGACAGCGTATTTTCGACTACTTACCAACATCTGGCACACGTGACCTGATGTCAAATATCGCGATGTGTTCGGAATGAGACTTCTTCAGCGCTATTTCCTTTCCTACTCATAAAATTCGCGTCTGTTATTGACGCCACAGGTTTCCCATTGAAAGCAATGGACTTCCTAATGCGTCATAAAGTAACGCCAGGGGGCGCCTTTAGCGTCTGTTATGTGACGCCTCGGGCGCTCGACCATGCTTCAGTTATTGACGCCTTAGGAGTGAGAATGGGTTGTGCTTTTGGAAACATTAACATGTCCAGTTGTCTTAATGTTAGTGGAACTTTTTTTTTTGTAAGGTTAGTAGTATGATGTTCCTGAAAACATTTAAACTACATTTTTTATCAACAACTCAACATTCTACACAGTAAATTACGTCAAAAAACGTTACGGTAACACTTTATTTCGATAGTCCACTTTAGACATTCAACTAACTATAAGTAACTTTGCAGCTACATGTAAATTAACTGTCAATAGAGTATAAGTAGACTGTCTGCTTAATATCTGCTAACACTTTATTTTGTTGGTCCTCCAACAGATATTCTACTGACTATAAGTAACTTAGCAACTACAAGTCAACTTGTTCTCCTAACCCGAACCCTAACACCTAACCATAACCTACCAGTCTACTGACAGTCTACTACAGCCTACTAATACTCTAATGACAGTTAGTTGACACGTAGTTGAAAAGTTACTTATAGTTAGTAGAATGTCTAAAGTGACTATCGAAATAAAGTGTAACCAACGTTACTGATTAATATACTAAATAATAATGGAGAATTTTATAACAACATGATATTAATTTGATTTTAATCTGTTTGATACAGTGAAAACAAAAAAACAGTAAACAGTTGCTCATCAAACATAAAATAAAATCTTCCAAAAACCTTTATGACAATCAGAGTAATTTAATCACATTACATAATCAATGTAAAATAATGAGAAAGAAAGTACATTTGACCTCATTTTCGTGACTATTTTCTGAGAAGAGAAAACCTCTGCTGTAATGTGAGTTTCTAGCCCTGAAATCATCAGATCTACAGTAGAAAATCCCAGAATATAAACTTCTATAATTCAGAATTCACTGCTTTGAAAGACTGAACACTTTCTGCATGATTTTATACATCATTAAATGCACACATTTATAAAGATGTCAGATTAGAGTGATCCGCTTTGACTGTATTATTGCAGACAGACAGACCAGTTCAGTCATTTCTAAACAGATTTAAACGAATTTGTTAATTTATTTTTAGCCATGTTTAATTTCATTCAGAGTCTTCTGAATTTGAGAAGCTGTTTTTTTCATCTGAGGAATCAATTTCCAAGTTTCTGATTTAATTTCTTCTGCTTTTGCATTGGTTTGTCGATTGACTTCGTAATTAGAACGTTTTGTTAATAGAGTATCAATTTTCTTTTGCACTTCGAGAATTTCGGCAATTCTCTCCATATCCACAGATTTCACTCTTCTCAGTATTTCATTTTTTTTAACACAATACATCTTCATCTGCTGAAGCTCTTTTACTGTGTTATAAATTGTACGCAGTTGCTTGATCATCGTGGTCGTGTATGATGATGGACCGCTGACAGCAGAACCAGTCAAATCTAAACTGCTTGCTGTCTTGTACATTAATCCAAGTTTATTCAGATCCTGTATTTGACGTTTGAGAGTTTGATGATTTATGTCAAAATGTGAGTTCAGTCCATCAATGCTCTGTTGCAATTTGTCACAAAGAGCTTCAAGTTTCCTGAAATATCAAAACATTTTTCATAAGTAGACAGCACTAGATATGTTTTGTCTGTTTTATGGTTTTACCAGCCAAAGTGCACATATTCTATTAACCTTTATGCAAATTGTACTTTTGCACTACAGCAAACTCACAACAACACTATTAAACTTCACAATAAAGGCTCGTTGTTAACATGAGTTAATGGATTGTGTAACAGAGGCTGTGTTGTAGTTTTTCTCTCCTTCTCTTGATAACTTCTCTCCGTCTCAGATGTCCATCATTGCTAACGTTACACCAGTGTCCTCTACTGGCAGAACCTGCACTAGTTCCACTCACTGAACTACACTCATTTGTGTGGAATGTTAAATAAAATATTATAAAATGTATAAAAATTATGATAATGATGATAATAATATAAAGATCTATGTAAAAACAGTTGGCTTAAAGTATCTACAATTATATTATTATCTCATAAGTTAATTCATATATAGAGTTGTGTGTGTGTAAAGTAAATGTGATTGGCTGTGACGTCACAATCATGTTCTGTTGTGGTTTAAGGAGCTGTTGAATACAGTAAAAGTTACACTGTCCATATAAACTTTCCTCGTCCACTTGATGAGTAAATTTTCATTTTAAAATGTTTTGAAATTACCTAAGATTAATAAAATGCTGTACTAATAGTTAATATTAACTAATGCAGTTTATTAATGTTAACAAATGAAACCTTGTTGTAAATTATGTACTCATTTGGATAATAATCAGTTGGTAAATGGACTGCATTTATATAGCGCTTTCATAGACCCAATGGCCACCAAAGCGCTTTACATTTTGCCTCTCATTCACCCATTCACTCACACATTCATACACCGACGGCGGTGTCAGCCATGCAAGGCGCCACTCAGCTCGTCGGGAGCAGCTGGGGTTAGGTGTCTTGCTCATGGACACCTCGACACTTGGTCAGGTGGAACCGGGGATTGAACCACCAACCTTTCGATTTGTAGACAATCTACATGAACCACTGAGCCACTGCCGCCCCGTATAAATGCAGTCCATAATCAGTTGATTATAAAGTCAAACATATAAAATAAAGATACATAATAAATACTTACTGTTGAGACTCCTGAGACATCTCGTCTGCTCGATTCACTTCACCTGTATCAGACATTAAACATTTACAAAGATTATTCCAACAATCATTCATAACTAACAATATATATATATATATATATATATATATATATATATATATATATATATATATATATATATATATATATATATATATATATATATATATATATATATATATATATATATATATATATATATATAGTGCTGCGATAGAAGTATTTTAGTATCCTGGGGTAACCACTAGTGTCGTGTGTGTGTGTGTGTGTGTGTGTGTGTGTGTGTGTGTGTGTGTGTGTGTGTGTGTGTGTGTGTGTGTGTGTGTGTGTGTGTGTGTGTGTGTGTGTGTGTGTGTGTGTGTGTGTGTGTGTGTGTGTGTGTGTGTGTGTGTGTGTGTGTGTGTGTGTTCTGACCTGTTGAAGGTTCTGACCACCATGATCCCATGTCTGTTGCTGTAACTGCTGCAAACAGAAGTAAAGTGATAATAACTATAACTCAGTGTGTGTAATAGTGTGATTTATAGTGAAGATACTACAAGTATATAATGATTGTGTGTGTGTATTTATTGTAGTTGAATGTCACATTCATTGGATTTATGAATAAAATATTTTCACTGCTTGTACA
The DNA here is from genome assembly GCA_036326025.1 of Chrosomus eos. Lineage (NCBI taxonomy): Eukaryota > Metazoa > Chordata > Actinopteri > Cypriniformes > Leuciscidae > Chrosomus > Chrosomus eos. The sequence continues at coordinate 690 of CM070818.1, read as the reverse complement.
CTTGTGTTAATGACAACACTATCTCACAACCAATACGAGTGAGTACGAGGTGTCTAATTCATACGATTGGGCAACTCGTAAAATATGTACGATTTAGCAAAAATGTGTATGAGTGAGTTTGTATGAATTTGTAAGAATTATCCACCTCGTAAAATTCATAAGAATTGTTGTAAGATCAGGTTGGTCAATGACGTGACAATAAAGTAAAGGAAATCTCATTTATGTTAGAAAATTAAAGAATTTCATTTGAATTAATCCATGATGCCAACATAAAAAAAAAATGCCAGAGCAAACCATGGCTCATAAATTGCTAAATGAAAGTAAGACTCACGCTGGACTGAAGGATGATGTTGAACACTGTGATCAGAGACACTGCTTGATAAGGTCACCAGTGTGTGTGTGTGTGTGTGTGTGTTCAGATCTGTCAAACACACTGAGAAAAATCACCATGAGAAAAATATCAAAACGTATCAATCTTTATTTTACCTGCTGAAGCAACAAGAAGTGACAAGCAACGGCACAGCGTTTCTCACACCCTGATGATGCTCATTGGCTCATGTACAGTAGATGTGCCGTTGCTTGTTGCTTCAGCAGGTGAAATAAAGATTGCTAACTTTTTAATTGTACGTGTATTGATGCTTATCACCTGTTTTTAAAATATAAGCCATGAAAGAATAAAGGTTTTTTATA